>JAVLUZ010000556.1:308747-692654 GCA_036768485.1 Mermis nigrescens
CATCATCCACTAGAGTGTAAACTTTAAACCCCAGGATCTAACTCACCATAGAGCATAGAAGACTTTTCTTATATGCAGAATGTAGCCCTTGATCCGCTTCTATATTTCTGTCTGAAAAACATTTTAAAAAACTCATAACCGGAGTTAGTATCGGACATAAGCAGTTTGAAAACTCGACCAAAAAGTGCTTTTTCATCCCCAGATTTTCGCACTCTTTACACTGCCATTCGATAAATAATGCGAATTTCAAAAAACAAAAAAAGTGCCATCTGTAGAATTCATCCCTCTATTATCCTATTCTGTTCAATCCTTCGAGTCATCAATACTCAGTTGTCCACATGCCGCAGTAAAAAGGTCCCAAAATTTGTCCTATGTTATAACGTTACACAAAAACTTTACACCTTCTTTACACAGTCAGTTTTGAGTTTCAAGAAAAACAAAAAAACACAGGCAGCGAATTTTTCTATTATCTCTCTTTTAAAAAAACCACACTTTCCAGAAGTGTCCCGTTATTCCTGTAGGGGGGTGCACAGGTGTTAGGGGTACCCAAGTTTATTATAGGTACGCGCTAACGCGCTACCTAAGATTACTTGTTCACGAATCGTTCGAAATTCACAAGCTTTTTAGGATAATAGTCGCGCTTCAGATTTATCGCTTTTTTCGGTCTCTTTTTTCTTACATCTTTCGTTCATGTTTCTCACGTCATCTGCGGCTTGTTGTGTTCCATCAACCAATTTTCTTTCTAAAAAAATTCTTATAGACGTTAGCGTCGCTTTCATTAAACATTTTATATTCAACATTATTATCATCTGGGTCAGCTAAAAAATGCTGAGTGAAATTAAGTATCTATAAGTACTTCCGACTCTGCTTGAACGGCACCGATTAAGCGGCGTTTAACAAAATTGATCTTCGTCTAAAAATGCTAGCGCATCCGGTTTGTGGGCTACAAATTCAAACGAAACTACCATTTATTGTGTTTACCAGCCAGTAATTGTGCTTTTTGTTGTAAAATCATTTTTTAATTATTGATTTAATGGCCATTAGATTTGGTTTTTTCGCAATTGAGTCAAATGATCAAGTAGAGATTTGATAAAAAAACAGAGCAAGTGGAAATAAACAAACTAATAGCAGTGGCCTCGATTGTTCACAGCGGAAATGTATGCCCCAGTTTTACTTTAGCTTTGCCGGGTCAATCGCTGAAATTATGGTACGCTTGTCTAACGTATTCGAAGACTATTTCCCTTTCATTAGAATTTACATACATCAAAAGTCGAATTTCTTTACTCTGACTAAATAAGAACCAAAATTCATTTTATATTAGATTTACGTTTTTAACTTAATAGCTTTATTGCGATAATCTCCTTTCATACGTCGATTTTCATTTACTACAAATCACTAACCTATAACAATACTGCACATTTAATATTGAGTAGTAGGCGAACCCTGTTTTTTAAACATATTGTTATCAGGCTGCCGACTTCAGAATCTTTATATCTTCATATGACCTAGGGGTTAAGAGAGCGCAACCATACACCAAGAAATTTCGACATAAGAAAAATAGATATGCGATATTTCCGCGCATAATTTGTAATATCGTTTTAAGCACCACTCCTGAAAATAATTGAACAGTAATGAATGAGTATCGATTTTAAGATCTTGATGAAATATTTCCAAAGATTTTTAATAATTGATTGAGGAGTTCTTTCTGCTGTCGATAAAGGGATTTTTAGTGTTAGTGCAATCACAGAAAGGGACCAGTAAAAAGTAGAAACTGCTTTTGTAACTTAAGTCTGGATCAGTCTGGGTCCCGTTCTACTAAGATAAGACTGGTCTTAGTCTGGTCTTAACTCGCTTAGATCGATCTTGATTAAGACCGATCTTAAGCACGTACCACTAAGAAATTCTAATCTTTACCACAGTTCGTAACTAGACATGCAAAGCATGGGAATTCTGAGGGGGAAAAGAATAAAAATTTTAGAATGCCTTTTTGGGTTCAAAAATGGTGCGCGTCAAAAACATCGTTTTTCGGCGTTTCTGACGATTATGTATTGTTCTAGAGCAGAAAAACAAAAATTTCGAACAAAATCGAAAAAAGTCGAACAAATTGAACAAAATATAGTCAAAACATATGTAAATATGGAGCGAAGCGCCGAAAATCTGACTTTTTCTGAGCAAATAGATAGCTAGAAGCGCCAAAAAAGCCCATTTTCTGCGGATTTCCGGGAAATTTTTGGGAGCTTTCTAAAAATCGCGAATTCTATGGGGAAATTAAAATAGTTAGTGTCATGCATATTTTCTAGTGCTTTTTTGGGGCTCAAAAATGAAGAAAAAGTAAAATTTTAAATTTTTAAAAATTATAAAATGATACGACAAACTTAAAAAGGAAATAATTTTTAAATGTAAAGTAAAATTATGATTCGGCATTTCTAGTGATGCTTTTTCTTTCTAAAACAAAACGTAACATACCTACTGAAAATTAATGAAGAAAATTGGAACAAAACAAAATCTAATAGAGTATTTTTGAAAATTTTGAAAATCCTGCGGAGGATTAGCGTTATAGATGCACAGCATGGATGATTTTGGGAAGCAAATCGGTCTAAGGGTCAAATATTCAGTTTTTTTGGATCGAAAGCGTCAAAAATTAGTGTAAATGCTAAAATATCGTAAAAGCTGTGTTAATCTACAGTTTCTAAGCAATTTCACGCAATTTTGAAGGAAACTCTTGTTTTTTATACGTTTTTAGCCTTTATTTAGCCTTATTTTCATCAAATAATTTCCTATTTCTTGTTCTGGGATCTGATTTCCTCAGAAACCATCTTCTTCCGCACGTGCGTGTCTGGTCAGCCAGCACTCCAGCAGCATGTTTCGGGAAAGAGCAACTACTCTGGAAATCTCAACCCTTAACGAACACGAGATGAGAGCGAAATTGAGCAATGATTTTTTAAACTTTCAACTAAACAGCTTAAGTTTTGAAAACTTTGTTTTTTTCGGCCAAGCCCCAATTGTTTTATCTATTTTTTACTTTTTAGCAAGTTAGATTCCCTATTCAGAGAAGCTGTGCTATGTTCGTACCTAAGCTATCAACTAAATTAAAATTTTAATATTGCTTCAGTATCAGTTTGCCGAAAAGCATCAGTAACCAAGCTTTGCTTGGGTAACCGCCACACCTGGGCGTGGGGGGTCGGGGGTATGCACTCCCGAGAAACCAAAATACCCACCCCCTCAGAATTCAATTTTTGGAATTTTTTGTTTTTTTCTCAATTTTTTTATGCCAATTGATAGTGCTCGATGAGAAACATTGAAAAATGGTGTTTTTTCGCCGTACCACCATTTTAAGGCCATTTTTTGACCTTGTGAAAAATCTTGCACCCCCAGAATTTTGGTGCCGCCCACCTATGGTAACCGCTGTTTCCTTAGATATAACCATCGTCCCGTCCATCCTCCATTTGCTGATTAAAGCCCACTTCGGAAGTAAAAGTCGACTAAATCATCGCCGATACCGCCGATTGTTTTTCCCGGTTCACAAGTGCCCCGATTTTATCGATTTTTGTCGGCGATATCGGCGATCTCGGTGATATCGCCAGCTAAAATCGGCGATATTGGCGATATCGCCGACTATAATCGGGAGAATATGATCCATTTTCATTTTTCTGCGATATTGCCGATAATTTGTGTTTAAAGTAGTACAGTCAGTGGAAGAAAATATGGGCCGCGTATGGCATGCATATGCAATAATAATTAGTTATTTATGGACGTGTCATGAATTTTTGATAAGCTTAAAAGCAGCAAAATGAGGTAAACTAAAAAACTGAAGTTAAGACTGGACTTATGACTGCTATCCCCCAGCCTTAAATTTCGTCCTATTTAAGTCTTGCCTTAGCTTTTTGAGAATGATCTTAACAGTGGTAGAACCGGATATTTTGACACTTCTTAAATTTTAGATGGATCTTTCTTAGTAGAACGACTTAAACCGATCATAAAGTTAAGATTGGTCTTAAGACAAATATCAATCTTAAGTTACCTTTGTAGGACCGGGCCCTGATATAGACGAACGTTTATCGTTTGAAAATGAAAACAATCAACAGATAAGTAACGATTCAATGGACATTTGATCAGTTTTTCGTTATCCATCGATCTATGTGTTCGTTTTTCTGCGTGCTACGTTGTTCCATTGAACAAGATTAAGTGGCCTATTTCAATTAATACACTAAAAGGCTTATTTTAATCATTTCTGTGCGCCTCTTAAGAATTTATTATACTAAGTAATAAATGGTTATTCACTTCACTTATTGCGCCAAATGAAACGTATGCTTATTTTAGCAGATGGCTGACTGAATCATTTTTGAATAACCCTGGCCCTCCATTGCTTTACGAGTAATTACAGCTGTTTGTAGATGCTATTGTCTCTCGCGAGACCATAGAGACCTATGTACGATAAGTCAAAAAATAATCGTAAAATATTATCACGTTGAATACTTTTTGATATTATTTATCGTGGTGCAATTTATTTCGCTCGAAAATGAAATTTCGACGGAGCAACATTTTTGAATTTCCTCAGATTTTACAACCTTTTTATTAACCATATTTTTCGGCATCATTTGATTAAACTATTGTTTGTTAGAGACGTTTGGGCTTACTCCAGGTTAGCTGCTGATTCTTGCTCGCAAAATGCTGCTTATCCTCTCAGAATTTATAAAATTTACAGAAACCTTACAAAACATGCTGTCTTGAACGTTTTCACCGATCTTTGGCTCAAAGTATCAATTTTTCGGCGTTTCATGGCAAATAGCCATTCTGTCGATATTTCTTTAAATTTTACTGATTTTTGAACATTTTAATTTTTTCATGCCGTAGAAAGAAAAATCGTTATCATAAACGCCAAGTTTTTGTAAACCTAGGTCGCAGAATTAGTTTTTCGATTGATCCGCAAAATTAGAGAATGTTCGTGAAAATCTGCATTATTTACTATGAAGCTACCTAATCGTTTTCTCTACATTAATTTCCTGTAAACACTCAAAATTTGTATTGATGCCGTACCTCACGCTTTACAATTGGGCTACAATCACTCTCACACCGGTCTGATTGATCAATGCAGCTATAATAGGTTATCGTGCCAATAAAAAGTCAGAACTCAAATCCAACCCGATCCTATTACTTCATTATATATCTGATGTAGAATTAAAATTCTCCATAATATTTTTCTCAAACTTAGCAATCTATCTGCCAAGTCTGTTCCGAAAATGGTACAAGACGGAATAATATAATAAAAAATAATATCCCTTGTCTTCCCGTGGTTCCAGATTCCGTTCTTACCAAACTTTGTGATCTTTGATCACACACAGTAAACAATTGGTATGTCTTGTAGATGGTCGCATGAACGATGCTGTAGTGTCTATGCATTAACAGTGTTCCAAGGCATATTTTTAGCGTAAATTTGCTGTCTGGCTGGTTCGTTGATAAGTCGTAGCACACAGTTAAAATTGCACCTGACTTTCAAGTTTTTGTAAAGCATGTGTGGGTCTTGAAGCGAAAATCGGAGTTCGTTCTCACCTTAGAATATATTTTTGGTAAAAACTGACTTACCAAATCATATCAAATCTGTAAAAAAGCAGCTAGAAAGGATCTCAGCGCCAGTGGTCTCTCAGAAGCTTAGATATCTGCAAAAACCTTATTGTGTGATCCAGGATCACACGGCCGAGTGTACGAGGGATATACCATACCGACACTGGTACCTATCTCGCTTCGAATTAATGCTTTAAATCCATTTCGCCTCCCATTTCTTTATTTCTTTGATTAAAATGTTTCCTCTCCGTCTGAAGAGGTACAAAAATGAGGTCAAACGTATGCATATTTGATGCTTAGCAAGCGACGACGGTTTGAGTGAAGATCAAACAGTCAGCCCGCTCATAGTCTAAATGAACTGTCGATTTCCCTCTTTCTTTTGAATAGCAGATATTAAATTTCCCAACAGCTTGCTTTTTTACATTTAACCATCTGATCGCGTGCTAATATATACTACAATTAAATCGAAAAATCCCAGAATAGCTTTTGGTATTAAAAGCAGTCGAGACGCTAGCACGTTTTCTGGGCGACGCCATGGAAATTTATTCATCGCTACGCTTCCTGTAGACGATGACGCTTCGTATAAATTTAAGGGTCTGTTTTAATAATTATAATTGCGTCATTTGAACCGGCATAATTATTTCAAGTCGATTTTTAAAAGAGCAGGCAGGATCGTTGATTGCAGCCCATGATTAGTTTCTGCTTGCTTTAGGTAAAATCAGACGTTAATTATTATTTTTAGCATTCTCGGGGCTTCATAATCATAGATAAAATAATGCACCGATGGATTAAAAGTGATGTCAGATGCTTAGAAGCGCAATCTTACATGGTCAAATCAAGTACGTGTTGATGAAAGCCTAAATTCTGACTCACTCTGATTTCATATGTTTAAAATACGTTTTTTTAGAATATGCTTATGTATTGGTATAAATGTAATAATGGTACCTAAAGCATTCAGAGGTGTGGTCGTTATTTCGTAATATTCAATTCAGGCCGAGATGCTCATATCCGGAATAATATTCAAGCCTTACGGAGTCATTGTAGGCGTCTCCTGATAATTATGTCTCAGATACGTCAATAATTTCTTTAATCCTGCTAGTAATGTCGTAAACGATCTATTTTGAAGGATGTTTTATTCCTAAAATAGTAATAGTAAAATGCAAATTATTTTTTCGATGCATATTTTTTAGTTTTGGCTCATTTTTATTTTCTGAAATGATTTTTAGATGTCTTGAAGCTGATCAGTAATACAAGTCCTTAGGCACTGCATAAAAAAGTGAGGTATATGCGTTTCTTTCGTTTTAATGACGCTCACCATTATAATCACGGGTCACATAGATCAGCTGCTAATCATTTTTGATCTGATTGTGTTCCTCGTTTCGCGAATCTGTATTGCTTACGTTATTTTCACTGTACAATGAAGATTGATTCTTGATTCGCAAGTTAATAATTCCCTGAATTTTGTAATGAGATTGCAGGCTGAACTAAAATGAGCTCAAAGAACAAAACTATCTAACTATTTTGCTACAAACCAGCTAATTTAATTGAATCGGTGAAAAGTAATCTTCAAAAAAGCGTATTTCTACATTTTACCCAATTAAAAGCCCAAATTTGGATCTTTAAACGTTAATAACTTTACGAATTTTTAAAATATGGGGGTCAGACCTCGCAAAATGGTTTCGTTTTAGGGATTACTATATTAGCATAATTTTTGCTTAATGGCTAATTATTAAATGAAAAATTAAAAATTAAACTGATTAAAAATTAATTAATCTAAATTTTCTATTAATGGTTCTTTCTGCAATCTCAAAAAACCATAAGTTTGAGCTAGAAATCCTTAATGGTTGTTGATTTTCTTTATCAATTTCTCTCAATTTTCTACCGGTAAATCGGTTTGTTTTCTATTTTGATGTGAGAAATATGGTATCATCCGGAAGCTCATTGAATTTTGAATCTTGTAAGTATAATAAAATCGACGTGCACTATTTGTCAACAGCTATTTGCCAAGGAACCATAATTTCTACAATACTGCTTGAAAACAACGGGTACTTAGAATCAGAAATTCTTTCCATTGAGCGAATCACGACGAGCGTGTTAGCCGTTCTAGCTGTGATATAGATTTTGTGGCACAAGCTTTTTGTATTAGCTTCATTCTACGACTTCGTCATTAAAAATTTTATTTCCGTTCAATTACTCGGTTTCCTATTTTTTACGTAGCGAAATCGACCTAAAACAGAGTAAGCTTATACAAATATATTGTTAGCATTATTTTACGGCTGTAAACTGAAACGCTATGTGATGAGCAGCTAAGTGTTCTTGGCAATCAACTTGCATTAGAAAAATAATTTATTACGCATAAAATTCAAGTGAAAAGAAATAGTTTACTTAAAAACGTATTGCATAGGATTAGTTAGCAGAATATATTTTTTGCAGCGTACAACGCTGATGCTTCGTCAAGCTTCATAGCGAATCGCAGCTATTTCTGTCGGGCATAAATGAAAAAGTATTTAAGTGTTAGAAAGTAAAATACTGATTCAACTTCTTTACAACGAAATCAGCGATAAAGAATAAAAATTTATAGCTGACAATGTGTTTCACTCTTTCTATTCGCTGCATTCAGTGTAACCTAAATATGTACCTATTTCTTCACAAATCATCCGAAATATCTAGCTAAAATTTTACGTGGATTCGTAGCGCTTATTTTAAAAATTCGCCAAATGAAACAGAATATCTTCGATTTCAACGTGCACGTCCGATAAATGCTTCAAACGTTACACTTCGCATTCATGTCTGCCTAGATTTCATCGAAAATGTATAATGCAACGTCGTGTTCATTCTTCATTCTATAAAGTCTACTGGTGATTGCCCTAAAATAAATAAATAAATTGCAGCATTGATCAAAATATTTTGAGCTGAAAGTTGTCGGCCTCCTGAGGAAAAAGTGCATACTTTTGCAAATGCTATTTGGTTTTGAACTTAACTTTTCAGGAGCCGTCTTCATAATATTCTTATTCATATTTTACGGTAATAACGAGCAACAAGCATAAAGCTTAGCATACAAAAACAGATAAGTTCCTGGATGCGTTCATCAGTGAGTATGATGAATCTCTGGCTGTGCGTATCTAAAATAAAAACGATCAAATATTGCCATATCAATGTCAGACTAAAGGCTTATCATGTTATTTCTTGGCACTGTTTCATTTTCCGTCACAAAGCTTATCATTGTTCAGCGATGTTCCGCTTCTTATAATTTTTTTGAAGACTCGACATTGTGTAAAATATAATTGAACGCTTGGAATTCCTCGACGTTTTGCTCCAATTTGCTGGTCATCAAAAACGTCTCGATAATATTCGAACGTTTCCTGCTTCTTAGCTGATAGCACCATCAGTTGGAATTTCATAAGAATGTATAAGTTAGTATCAGGCATGCACTGTTTGAGAATTCTGGTGGAGAGTGAAATTTTAAAACGCCTTCCTAGGGCTCCAAATCGTGGATAGGCGTTAAAAAATAATTTTCAGCGTTTCTGACGATGCCCTATATTTCTATTGAGTAAAAACATAAAAAATGTCGGAAATACGTGATAAAAATATGAGTTAATTGACAGAAATATAGCCAAAAAATTAAGTGGCGCGAAGCACCGAAAATTCGACACTTCTGAGCAAACAGATAGCATAGAAAAACAGCACCTTTTCTGCATTTTTTGAAAAATCACGAATACTGGGCTGAAAAAATTTCTGGAGGCGGGGGGTGTTAAATTTTTTGTGGGGGGTGAGCCTGGGGGTCGATTATGTGTGGTTAGTACAACCTTCATGCTTTAGAATATTGCAATCAACACTATGCATTTATACTGGTAAAACGTTTCTTGTGGTTTTTGTAAGTTACGGTTGATCATACTTGGGAATGTGACTGTATGCAAATAGGTCGATACATAACTGCATATGTTTTATAGTGAATTTCCTGCTGATATTTCGTGGACATGCTTTCCGCAAAAAAGTTGTCTGGGTACCAGAGTTGCCAACAAAACCGTTTATCAATAATTTATTACGTAATTTTCCGTAGGTACATAATATAGTCTCTCGTAGCTCACAATTTAGTGTCCTCTGTGCTAATCCACTAATCTCGTTTTAATGTAATGATGTTAGAGATTGCAGTAGGACATTCTCTTGCTGATCTTTGTAAGTCAAGGCTGTCTATTTTGCATCCGTTTTTCCCATTAATTTTTTGATTTTTTGTAATATTGACCTAATTGTTCATCAAATTATGCTGAATTGATCCCTCACCAAAAGTTGCTAATTTTAACATTGACAAAAACATAGATAGATTCAGTTTATATGTACTTTGAAGCGTTAATCCTTTGATCTGCGGATTATTTGTCGTATAGCTTAATATCGGCGTAGAAGTTGAAGTTGAATACAATGAAAATTTGTTTTTTAATATTAAATATCGGATTCCTTTTTTATCTTTGAATCAAAATCATTAAATGTCGCCTGAATTCCAAGAATTATTTTTTGTGAAAAATGTTTACCTCAAATGAACATGTGGGTACATGCCTGTAAAAAGGCAATTTTAACCAAGTGTGCACAGATGGTCGGTCTGGGGTTAAGCAGAAGTGCTTTACTGGGCTAAAATGGTACATTAAAATAGCGTAAAAACTACAATTTATAGTTTCTGGTCGATTTCAATCACTTAACAAAATTTTGATTCTCAATTCTTTCTAAAATAATTAGTTTTAACAACTTTTTCACTTTTGTTGAAGGTCTAGACTATCATAACACCCCAAATGCATTTCTGATTATAATTCTGTCTGTCTGTGTTATTTTGTGTACATAATTATGTGCAATCATTTGAGGCTTGTAATTATGAGTAGTAATGAATAAAGTATTAATTAATATTATTAATTATTGATAATATGTGTAACTTAAGCATGCACTTAACTTTTCTGATGATGGCACAAGGCAAGGCAAAGGCATTTGTTTTCTCGTCCTCTACTTCTAAACGAAGAAAAGCCAGATCCAAAGTGTTTCCTCCAAGGAAAGTTCAAAAAATTTCTAGTCGGTCATTGTTAGTCTGGCGTTTAAACTACGAAATACTTTTATTGATTATACTGGAAATTACGGCATACATGTATTCATTTAATGCATAATACCGTGAATTGTCGACTAACTGCCGGTTGTGACAAAATTTATCTGAAAGATTATAGCGCCTTGGCTTTCTTATCCGTTTTTATTAATGAGCACATTGGCAATAACCGATTTCCGTTCTTTAGAATATGAACGTGCATCAATTTCATTAATTTTTTTATAAGATAAGGCTTAAACATTTTTGAGAAAGTAAATTATAATAATAAACGACCCTTCGAGATCGATACTTTTTTAATATGAAAATTTTGGCTCATCTGTCAAACTAAAAGATTCAGATATTGCATTTGCAATGTTCCTGAATTTTAGCTTGACATTCTGCATACGGGAGCGGTATCTTTCGGACTGCATCTTCAACATAATTAGAATTGCTTCGTACGGTTAGAAAAAATTTTTTTTGTTTACAAAATCTCATTATATTATCGCTTGTAGGCATTCCTATTTGCTTGGTCAGTTTAACGCTACATAAGATAGAATTAAAATTAAAGAGGTCCAGCGTGCCTATAGATGAACAGCATGACAGAGGTTAAAAACATGCCAATTTGCAGTTTTCATTCCAAATTTACAGCACTTTCAAAGAAAATCTTTTTATTTCAATTGATTTTTGGTCTCCGTTTATGCTTCATTTTTCCAGGTTTCTAATTTTTCCGTTTGGGATCTAGAACTCCCAAACCCCCTCCTCCCGTGCATGTCTAGTCGTACCCGACTTTCTTTCGGAAAATTCGATGGGACCTGAACTAGTAAATAATATGTCACATTCTAGAATTTCGCCAGTCCAAATTTCATAGTTTTTTGCGTGCAATGCATGATTTAATCTTTTACGAGAAATTTGTTGCCCCTTTGATATTATCTCGCACATTTTTCGATCCTGATAACAAATTAATCTGTTCTCTAAAATTTTTGCACCTCATAGATGCGAAGCATGGCCGGTCTGGGGGTCAGCCAAAATGGCCTCAAAACCTGGTATAAATGCTGAAATAGGGTAGAAATTATGTTAATCCATGTGTCTGAACAATTTGATGCATTGTTACAGAAAAAGTCGGATTTTCGTTAATTTTTGCCCGTCATTTTGCCTTATTTTCCGCAAAAAATATCCTATTTTTTATTCCCTCTCCTCTTCCCACGAGTATGTATGCCTATTGTAAACAGATCGAACTGTTAAACAACTTATAATTTATAACTCATAATGACTAAAAACAGATAAATAGAAAATAAAAATAGTACTTTTTCCTTTTGCCCTTCTCGGTCTCTAGACCATATATGGAGTGTAAGCCGAATTCTGAAGGTCTTGGTGGTAAAACTGATAAAAATTCCAAAAACATGCCAAAAATTCTATTCTGGGGGGTCTACCGGATTCTCGGGGGAAGAGGGTCTAAACCCCAACCCCTCTTCCCACGCCCACGTGTGCTCTAGACCCATAAACCCGACACATACTTGTCTGATGACTGGCTTACCAGACAACCCGTCTCCGAATACTTAAGTCAGATTCAAGATTGGCTTCAGTATGAATATGTTGTGGGGCCTGTGTAGATCCATTATGTGAATTCCAGAAGTTCATACTTCAGATTGTTAACGTCTTACTTTAAATGTTTGATTGGTTTAGAATGCTTGACCAGAATCTGTCAATACTTACCGCACTAAACGTGACAACAATAGTCCCAGTTTTAGTCGACAAGCAATGTTTTACCGGCGTTTTGT
Organism: Mermis nigrescens; assembly: GCA_036768485.1. NCBI lineage: Eukaryota > Metazoa > Nematoda > Enoplea > Mermithida > Mermithidae > Mermis > Mermis nigrescens. Next base: position 321,147 of record JAVLUZ010000556.1, read on the forward strand.
ATCCACCAGTTGTCCACTACTTGTACGGCTATTGCTTTCCGATTATTTTTGTCATCGGCGTAGCAGGAAATACCTTGAATCTGGTCGTCCTGAGAAGCAGGGTTTTATTGAGGTGAGTTGATGACCAAAGTGTATTGTTGCTTTCATGTATTCATGCAATGTTCATTTATTAAGTTTATAAATACGACAAAAATGCTCTTTGCGTCATTGGGAATTCATTACACCAAAGTGATATTCGATAAGTTTGTTTCAATTGAGCTCGACAATCACACTGATTCAACGCTCACACCAAAATTATCAGCACTTTCATTGTCTTTTCGACTGTATGCTGACATAGTACGATGTTGCACTGATTTGATCCATACCAAATCGAATGTTCTGCATGATCATTAGAAATACACTTGGGGATTCGAAAGGTCCTCTAGATCCCCATAATCGAAAAATGGAAAATTTTTATGATCAAGCACTATAAATTAACATAGTTTTTATCTCTATTTAGCTTAGGTTTTTTGAGGCCATTTTGGCTCCGAAAAAAATCTCCGGCTGGTGGGATTTATTTATAGCACTATCATTTCAGATCAAAGGCCAATTACTTCTTATCAGCAATGGCGTTGGTTGACTTGTGCTTCTTGATTGTCATGTTAATGATCAACTTACCCGTCTACGAGTCACTAGCTTCAATGCCCGGATTTCTCAACTTTCATTTCCAATCAAAAGTTACCTTCACTGCATTTGCTAATGCGCTTCTGACTTCCTCTGCTTGGTAAGGATTACTGTCTTGGATCTAGTACAATTTACCCCCAGCGTCTTTTTAGCCGATCCATATAAGCTACAGTAACCAAACTTTACAAGAGATAGCTATAAGCCTATTGTACTAATCTGTCAAAATTGATTAAGTTACGGTGTAAACTTACTGCTTTAAAAAAGATTTTTAAAAAACTTACTTTACTTTACTTTAAACTTACTTTAAACTTACTTTTTTAATCTTACTTTTTAATGTAGGATGTTGATTGAGTTACAAAAAACTGCTTCGTTTGAAACCCACCAAATCGTTTACAATTTTCAGATGCCGTTAGTACGTTGTAAACTGTGAGTGTAAAGCAGTAAGTTTACACCGTAAGTTAATCAATTTCGCCAGATTAGTACAATAGGCTTATGGCCACACACATGGGCGTGGGGGGGTTTGGGGGGGGTATATACCCCCCCAGAAGTTATACGCCCCCCCCAGAAATCAAAATACCCCCCCCAGAAAAAATTTTTTTTGCTTTTTTAACAATTTTTTGATGCCATTGGATAGAGCTTGATGAGAAACGTCGAAAAAATGGTGTTTTTTTGCCATGCGACCACTTTTAAGACCATTTTTGACCTTTAAAAATTTTTCACCCCCCCCCCCCCCAGAAATTTTTCACCCCCCCCCCCCAGAATTTCGGTGCTGCCCACCTATGCTTATAGCTATCTCCTCGTGAAGTTTGATTACTGTAAGCTTATATGGATCGGCTGAAAAACCTTGGGGTAAATTGTATACTAGATCCACTTGTCTTTTCTCAGGTCAACAATAAATATTATCCGCATAAGTACAGGGCCGCATAGAACTAGTTAACTTATTCAATACGAGTACTTATAATTGCTGAAAATCGTAATCATGTTTTTTAAAATCACACTAATCGAACTGATCAAACTTTTAAAGTTCAAATCAGATGAGCTCATACGTGTTGTTGAAGGGCGGGTTTTTTGTAAAAATTGCAAGGAGTGTGCCTTTTTGAGCGAGCTCATTTTGGCTGAAAAATCTCAAATTTTCGGCGCTTCGCAGGCTTGACTATATTCTGTTCCAATTTTTTCAATTTTGTAAAATTTTTTGACATTCCTTTGTGTTTTTATGTTCCAGAAAGAACGAGCATTGTCTTAAACGTCTTAAACAGTGTTTTTGACGCGATACGCCTCGTTTTTAGCCTAAAAAGGCACTTTTTGAAAATTTTTGCGCCGGACCCTCCAGAATTCCCATGGTGTACATGCATGGATGAGCTTACTTATAAGGTGGCCTGTCAATTTAATATAGCCATTTTTAGGTTTGCCGTCTTAGTTACCATCGAAAGATTAGTCGCCATAAAGAGTCTTTTGCATGCTCGCCTGTTCTGGAAAAAGCGCGTCATCATATGCATTATCATGGGGATAATGGTCTTATCACTCGTTCTGCAAGTGCACCAATTTTTATGGCTAGTACCTGCACAGTGGTCACTATGCTCGAACAATACTATCCTGTTCGATACATTACGTCAGGTGAAGCCTCACGAAATGAGGCCATTGACTAGACATTATGTGCAAATTTCGCTCACATTGGGTCCAATGCTCAAGTTACCGTACCATTTTTATTATTAGCCATGTTGAATACTTTGCTACTTCATTATCTGCGAAAAAGCCGACAATCCGTTTTGGGTCTGACCCCTCAGAATTCTCATGCTGTACATGCTTGATGTGGACCAAACATGCACATGGAGGGTCGGGGCGGGGGTCTAGACCCCACCTAGAAATGAAAAAATGGGGGAAAATCATAAAACGAATGAAAATTGAAAATTATCTTAAAAATTGTTTTAAAATTGACCAGAAACTGTGTGATAACGTAGTTTTAACGGTGTTTTAGCGCTTATACTACTTTTGGGATTATTTTGGCCCAAAAATCTCAATTCGTGACCCATTCAGACCGGTCATGTTGTGCATCTATGACGTTCTAGACCCCTTAGAATGGGAGAAAGAATTTCGTGGGCAAAATGAAGGCCAAAAAAATAGTTGAAATGGAAAAATTTTTTCGAAAGTGCTTTAAATTCACCAGAAACTGTGTAATAACGTAGTTTGAAGGCTATATTAGCGCTTATACCAGTTTTTGAGGCTATTTGGCCCAAAAAAGCTCAATTTTAGACTCCCACCTAGACCGGCCAGAATTGAATTTTTATGCAATTAGCCCAGTCGGACTCCCAGAATTTGGCTGCTGCTCACCTGTGGTGGGGAATTATCCTTCGTGAGAATTTCTGGATATTTTACCCATTTTTTTCTGCTAAATCTTAAATTTAGAAAAATGCCGGACGGTCGAGAACAATTTCAGCAATTCGTTACTTAAGCCCGCTTCAGAAGTAAATGTCGGCGAAATCGCCGATTTTGTCGGCGACATCGCCGATATCGCCGACTTTTGTCGGGGATATCGCCGATATCGCCGACGAAAATCGGCGATGTCGCCGATATCGCCGACTTTTGTCGGCGATATCGGCAATATCGCCGACTTTTATCGGCGATATCGGCAATATCGCCGACTTTTATCGGCGATATCGGCGATATTGCCGAGATTTATCGGCGATATCGCCGACATCGCAGACAAAAATCGGCGATATCGCCGACATCGCGGGTAAGAATATTTTAAATAGCCTCATGTTGAAAAGCAAAACACTCAAAATATTGACCACTTTGATGTGAAAATGGACATTGGGCAGCTGTGTGCGGTATTGCAGGTTTATTTAAGTTATAAATCTTATAAATTGATACGAAAATCGCGACAACAAACTCGCTATATTTTTAAAGTGCGTGAAAAATATGGTCATTACCATGCACTTATTCCGCAGATGCGCCTTACTGACCATGAAAGTTTTTTCAAGTTTTTTCGCATGTTGCCTGCGAAATTTGATGAGTTGCTGACTAAGGTTTTTTAATTATAGGTAAAAATTAAGTAGTAAATGACCCTTAAAACATTCCTTGGTTACCTTACCTCCTTTAAAATCTCTCAAATATTACAAATGAAAATTTTTATTAAAGAATACGTTTACGCACAGAGTTGCATATGGAGGGGATTGGATGTCTAGATCAGACAAGTACGTGATGGGTTTAGGGAGTCTAAACCATCTAAATGGAAAAATATAAAAATTTTAAAAAAATGACTTCAAATGACGGTTTAACGTGGATGAAAATCAAAAATTTTCTTCAAAAGTGCTAAGTGACTATAAATTGTGGATCAGCATACTGTTTAAGCTATTTTAGCAATTAAATAACTTTTTCAAGTTGCGCAAAACACTTATAGACTGACCCCCAGAGTAGCGTTGGCAGAATGCCGAAAAATGGATTAACTTATATTTTTTTGAGTGACTCACCCCAGTTTGATGGATTTCAAGAGAGGCTGGGTGTACCCTGAATTCAGTTGTTTTTTAAAAAAGAACTCGTTCGAAATGGATGCATTTAAACTTTCTTTGACTTTAAAAACAAGAGAATCAAAATATAAATATATGTAATTAAGATTTAAATTACTTCCTGAACAATATACTGCGTCTGCTGGTGATCATACATAACCAACACCTAAACGACAGCAAGCAAATCTTGTGAGGTCCGATAAGGCAAGATCACCAAAAATAGCACAAAAAATTTCAGTTCTGTGGTCTACCGTTTTTTAGGGGGGGGGTCTGCAACGGATGTTCAGGGGTCCAGAACATATGCATAGCATGGCCGATTTGGGGGGGCAGTCGATCTGGGGGATCAAAGAATGGGCCATTGTGGGCCAAAATGACCTCAAAAAACTGATATACATGTTGAAATAACGGTAAAACGGAATTATTCCACAATTTCTGGTCAATTTCTAGCACTCTTAAAGAAAATGTGCAATTTTTATCCATTTTTAGCCTTCATTTCGCCTTATTTCCTCAGAACATTTTTTTATTCTGGGGATCTAGATCCCAAACCCCCACGTGCATGTCTGGAGACTATAGATGGACATCAGCTAAAGTATTGGGGTCCGATGGGGCAAAATCGTCAGGGATAGCACAAAAGTTCAATCCTGTTTTCTATCAATTTTTTTGGGAATCTAAGGGTCCAGGCCATACATGGGCAGCACCAATATTCTGCAGGGGGTCAGGATGAGGTATATCGCCAAAAACGTTATTAAAAATAGAATTCTGTGGGGTCTGCGGGGGGTATTTCATCTTCTGCGGGTGCGAAACCCTAAACCTCCCACGCCCATGTGTGGTCCAGACCACACGTGCGCGTGGGGTGTTGGGAGTATGCACCCCCAGAAGTTGAAATACCCTCCCCAGAAATCAAAATACCCCCAGAAAATTTTTTTTGCTTTTTTAGCAATTTTTAATGCCATTGGATAGTGCTCGATAAGAAACGTCGAAAAATGGTGGTTTTTTTGCCATACGACCACTTTTAAGACTATTTTTTGACCTTTGATTTTTCACTCCCCTCAAAAATTTTTCACCCTACCCAGAATTTTGGTGCTGCCCACCTATGGTCCAGACCCCTCATGCCCATGTGTGGTCCAGACCATCCGTGTTCCTGGGTGGGGGTTTGTGGGGTTGATCCCAGAAATACTTGATCCTGCACTAATTCAATTAATTGATCCCGCACTAATTCAATTAATTGTTCGTCAAAAGGCACTGGACATTTCTCGTGAAAAAAATGGCAATTTTTCTCAAGTATAAAAAAATACGAAAGAAAGTGAATATTTTCTACTATTGATTGAAAAGTAAGTTTTCGACAATCTTTGCGGGATAAAACGTTACTTGAGAATAATATGAACCTCACGCTTACTCGTTTTGCGGCATTTAAGCTAATTAAAATTCATGACGTCCCCAAAAATAACTTGTGATATATGTACATATGTACCTACTGCTCGTGTGTACTAACTTTTGTTAATGCATTTGTATGTACTACGTGGTTTGCCTGTGTTTTCGTTCCTCTCTATACTTTGTACATGAATTGTCGGCGATATCGCAGAAAAATAGAAATGGATCCTATTCCCCCGATTTTAGTCGGCGATATCGCGGACTAAAATCGGCGATATCACCGATATCGCCGACAAAAATCGGCGACATCGCCGATATCGCCGACATAAGTCGGCGACATCGCCGATATCGCTGACAAAAGTCGGCGATGTCGCCGATATCGCCGATAAAAATCGGCGACATCGCCGATATCGCCGACAAAAGTCGGCGATATCGCCGACTGAAAATCGGGCACCTGTGAACCGGGAAAAACAGTCGGCGATATCGCCGACAGTTACTTCTGAAGCGGGCTTTATCTGTAGGACAGTATTTTCTTTCGCAATTTTACGGTACCTACATGGTTTTTTACGCGGAAAAAATTCAGAGAATTAAAGTTCGGAAATTATAGCGCGAAGAACGTTCTCAGGTGTCAGCATTTTTTAATATGTACCTACCTCTTACCTTCCGTATGCACATGTCGATTACTTAACTTAGAATACTTTTGGCCTTTACAGGACGACCTTTCCGCGTGTAAGTGAGGCGCCACTTACATGCTCATTAAGCTCTAAGCTATTTTTAGATCTTTTTTGCGCTCAAACCTGTAGGTTTGATGCTTCATCGCCGCAAACGATCTAAGACTTGCCAGTGGCAGCATTCAAGCTGCCCAGTAGGACTCTATGTACATTGGAGGTCCCCCGGCGATCCATTTGGGCCGCTCCCCCAAAAGACCTTGTTAAGAGGCTGTGTTGTAAGTAAGGCGGCACTTACATGCTCATCGATCTCCTAGCTATTTTTAGCTCTGCGCTCAAACCCGCAAGTTTGATGCCTCATCTCTAGACGAAGTGGCGCAATTTCTGTTTTGATTAAGTACTTGTTCGGCTCGCACAAGCGACCGAACACTGGCCAGTGGCAGCACTATTAAAGGCAGTTCGATTCTAGGTGATTAATTATTATGTAACTTATATTACTGTAGTTGAATCGTAAATCCTTCCTTTGTAGTCACTGCCGTCCTTTCTCATAATTATAGTCTGTTTCATTTAACTTTGAGGTTTTTTGAAGAAGTTTCAAGCGACTACAAAAGTGTTTTAAACTAAAAAAAATAAATATGATATTCTGCAGTATGTCGAGTCATATATACTATATACATAGACGTATGCTTGTGTTAAGCCGCATTTATGCATCAAAAGTTCAAACCGCTTTTGTAGTCTGATTCTTGTGGAAAAATTCAGAAGAAAACCGCAAAGTTAAATGAAACAGATTATACTTTAGCACACAAGGTTCTGTGAAACAACCTGAATTGAAATTAAATACGCTAATGCGTGTAAACATGTATAGTCTGTTGCATAAATTCTAGGAATTTTCATCGACAGTGAGGCAAAAGTTACGATAATTATATATCAGATCGATGCTATAATCGCAATCTGTCAGCTTATTGTCGGAGATAGTTTTGAAAATTTATGACCGAAGTTGTGTGAAACAGACTATAAACAATCGGCTTCCGTGATCGTATTTGGCTTTGGCCAAAAACGACTGCGTTTCTATGGTGAATGATACAGCATACTTTGTTGTATGCAGACACTACATGCTTTTCGCTTGTATTATGATTCATGATAGTTAAGTTTTCTTCTTTACTTTATATAAACTGATTATACTGTTACTGTAGACCTAATTGGCGACGCGATGCTCGCCAGGATTGCCAACATGGCCGGAAACAGGCTTGATGTCCGGTTTTGGCCGGTCGACGGTCATGGCCGGTTTTCGATGTCCGGTTTTTTAAGCAGTTGGTCCGCTTTTAGCCGGTTTTAAGATTTTGTCTGAATCAGATTATTGCCATGCTGCATGTTCTTGTTTTACATTTGCTTACTGTAGGAAGTAACCATACACACCAAACACACTGGCTAGTGGCTAATCATCCGCTCCGCATACCTTCTCAATATCGCTCGACCTTGTTCACCTCTAACTTTCCTACTTACACATTAAGTCGTCAAATCACTTGCTATTCAGTCAGTAATCGCCTCATGTTGTGTCTTTTGTACTTTATGTAATTCTGTACTTTGTCACTCGCTATTGGTTTTTTACCTATGTAAACTAATCGCTGCTTTTCAGGGCATAATTCTAGTCAACTATGCCATCACCGGTTAAAAAGAAACGCAAGTCCGGAACTCATGCATTTGTCAAGTCTTGGCTTCGGGAACCAAATTTCAAATTGTGGCTAGTAGAAAGCTAAGACGGTTCTGCTCACTGTAAATTATGTTCTGCTAATCTACGCCCAAAACGCAATGCTCTTCTTGATCATGTTAAAACGGCCAAGCTTAATGTGCAAAATGCGTTTAATGTGATAGATAATTAAGTGCAATAGTTAATTTGAATAAATTTTAGCCACCTTGTTATTTATCAAGTGTATACATTGTTTGTCCGGTTTTGGCCGGAATTTTACTGCGCTCATGTCCGGTTTTGTCCGGTTTTATATGTTGGTATGTCCGGTTGGTCTTTTCAGATTTGGCAACACTGATGCTCGCTCACTTCGCCGCACTGTTCGTTACTACTACTTTCCATTGCCAACATAACCGGAAGCCGGCGAAAATGCGCCAGTTTGTACCATGGCCGGCTCGGCCTAAATCTAGTGTTCATTTCTGCATTTCTGCTATAAAAATGTGGGACTCGCCGATTTCTTACTGAAATTAGTCTACAGGCCTGTATCCAGGATTTTGTTTCGGAGGGGAGAGCAAGACCAAAATTTATTTAATACATAAGGGGCAAAGGATGGATGAAAAATGACGTTTTACGACCACTAAAGCTGTAAACTTTGCAAATTTTGCTACCCACATACCTTAAATATGGTGAGAATCCAATGGACACCCTCTTGAACAAACCTCCCTCATTTTCTGCATAAAACTCCCAACCTGTCTAAAAAGGAAGACATTTGTATAAACACGGAGTACCGCGCGCTTGGGACTAAGTAGACTCTAATTGTAATTTTGAAATTCGGCGCGAAGCGCCGAATATTATTGCGATTTTTGGCCAGAAAGCAAGGGGTAAAGGAAAAAATCGCTCTTATATTTTGTTTGGGGGGGACTTGCCCCCATCCATCTCCTTCTAAATACGGGCCTGTTGGTCTATACTTTTTACAGCGCTTGGTTGGTTTTTGAGTTTTCTTTTTCTGTTTTCCAATAGTAGAGCTTATTATATTTTATGAAATGGACTATTGCAATTATCAAAGCCATTATCATTGTTGATGACTAGTGATCGACCGGGGCAACTTTTTTGGCCGGGGCCGGGGCCGGCAGGGCCGGGGCTGGCCGGGGTTAGACAAGGAAAATATTATTGCATGACACATACTTGGGGCGGGCATGGGAAAAGAAATAATGAGCGACTGCTCCATTCAGTAGTAAATGACAAGCGCAAAGTTAGGTGCGCCTTTTCATATCAAGTTTTATTACTATTTATGTCACAAGAAACAAATTTAGTCCAGTGTTTCATTGTTTGAATCATCAATAAAGTCTATGTCGCTGCTATTAGCACACTCTATCATTTGAATCTTCGCTTCTGCTACTGCTGCTGTAGCGATTGGATGCAATAGGTATTGGATGTAACAAATGAGACATCACACATTCCTATAATGGGGGAGGGGTATTACCCCCTCAGGGTCCAAGACACAAGTCACTGTCAGACGATTTTTGGTGAAAACCTTTTGAATTTTTTGAACTTAATTTTTTAGTATGGCAAAAGTGTACCTAACTATTAGAATTTCACGAAGTGATACATTATTTTAGAATGTGAGCTAGAGTAAATAGATAAACTATCACTATAAAACATGCATGTAATCGCTAAAAACTTTATGAGGGCCCCTCAGTATACATGTAACGGCTGGAAATCTAGGGTAGGGGTCCCTCGCCATTTTTAGAAGGAGGGGTTAGCGACTGGATCCAAAATGGTAAAAACACATAAAAATAGCCAAAAAAGCGCAAGTTTTCGCCAAAAAATGGGGGAGGGTGGTCAAATACTTTTTGACTTTCAAGGAAGTTCGGGGCTTCAAAGCGTGGATGAGGGATGGCCCATACCCCTGTCACGTATATTTCTTGGTCATTTTTAGGGAAAGGGGGTAAGCGGCTCCATTTTTGCAACCGCTTACCCCTCTGAAAATCTTTAGCATGGTAGAATTTGCAATAAGGAATTCTACACCTTTTTACAATTTTTGTTCTTCGAAAATCTTTGTACATATACAAAGGCAGTCCTGAAACGTCTTTGTACATCAGCAAAAATCTTCGCCGAATACAAAAAGACCGTGCTTCTAGATGTGATAATTCGGCCTGAATTTAGTTGATAATATCAGTTCGGCGCGAAGTGCCGAAATTTTTATGAGCTTTTGATGGAATGCACACATAAAGCTCGACTGAGAAAGCTAAAACAACTTGTACTACAAAATCAGAAATATTACAAAAATTGTAATATGCGAATTAAATCTTGTAATAAGCAACACTGCGCTTAGAATGGAAAAATGGAAAAATGTCAATTATTCAGAAACCCTAAATTAGCCAAATACACTACTAAAGGTCGAAAAACTATGTTTTACCACACTGAAATCGTTACTGTACCATATTGAAGTATACAAAAATTTGCATGTACAAAACAGTGTTTTTTTTGTATTTGCCAAAGATTTTTCCCGATGTACAAAGACTTTTCAGGACTATCTTTGTACATGTACAAAGATTTTTTGGAAGATAAAAACTCCGATATGAAAAATTGTCTGTCCTATATATCTTTAAAATGGCAAAATTTGTATTTAGAATGGAAAATGTCAAATTTTTAGGCGCTTTGCGCGGTTTTTGAGACAATTTCAGTAATTTTTGGCGTTAGAAACCCAGAAATTAGCTAAAATATACAATCAAAAGTCAAAAGACCCTGTTTTACCATTCTAAAATCGCTACTGTATTATATTATAGTAACCAAAAATTTGTGTGTACAAAATGTACAAAGACGTTTTGGGGACCATCTTTGTACACGCACAAACGGACCGTGTACAAAAAAAACACTGGTACAAAATGTACAAAGACTTTTGGGTACCATCTTTGTTCATGTATATACAATGATACACTGTACAAAAAAACACTGTCACATACTGATAGTTTGCGAAAATGTGTATGTTTAAAAATATATTTATATAATATAGCTACAAAAATTTGTTAGCTCATACCAGTGATCGGACCGAGGCCTCGGCCTCGGCCTCGGCTCAGCAACTCGGCGTTTTTTGGAGCCTCGGCCTCGGCGCCGAGGGCGAAGCTGAAAAGTGCCGAGGCGCCGAGGGTTAAAATCAAATTTGAATAAGTTTAATATATCCGTTAAATATTAACTATTTAGAATGCATCTGCAGTACACAGGCTGTTTCTTACCTATTGGCTTTTCTTATGGTTTTAGGCGCGTACCCAGTTACACCAAGTTACATACAGCAAAGTGCCAATTGATATTCATATGATGACTAAGTTTTATTTCTTATGCTCGCTACATGGATCGGAAAGTACAGTGCAGAGAAAATAATTGTAATATTAAACACTTTATCTAACTAAAATAAATGTTTATATGTTTATTGTTGTTAGCCAGAATTCTGATTTTAATCTGATGAAGCAGATAATTCATCATCAAAATCTAGATCATCTAAATCAGAGTTAGCCCCATCCATTTCGCCTTGTTGTGCTATCGCGTCATCGTCGTCGTCATTGTTTATCAGATTCTTTAAAGTCACACTATTATAACCAACTGCTTTGAGATAATGCTTTACAAAAAGGAGTTTTTGAACATCTGTCTGTCATTCATTCACCACAGCTTTTCTATTCCTTCACCGCATTGTCATGAATTATTTTTATTTTAGAGGTTTTGTGTGTCAGTATCACTGATTAAGTATCCTACCGACCTTCCTGCATAGCATATACTTCCTATTTTAACCCTAACGTAGAGCTCAGGCTCGTATACAGGGGGATTGGGGGAAAGTGCCCCTTTCGAAATGAAATGTGAGAATAATCGCGAAAGACTTTTCGCGCTTCGCGCTGAATTTCACAATGATAATTTGTACAACCAAAAGCGTCTTTTCGCTACATGGAGCGGAAAGTACAGTCGCTACATGCAGAGGCGGATTTAAGGGGGGCGGCCGCTCCTCATTGGTCAAAATATTTGGCGAGATAACGATTGGATATGCAATTTGCAATGATTTTTAGCCGTCAGTGACCATAATTTCTCAAATTTTTCCGGCACTAATGACATTTATTTACTTTCTTGGCGACCTGGGCCCGGTTTCACCATAAGTTTACGACTCCTAAGAGTCCTACGAGTTCCGTTTTACGGGAAAATCGGGTTTCACCATCTTTTTACGACTTACGAATTACGACTACGAGTTAAGAGTAACGAGCAACGGGTTAAGAGTTCGTATTACGAGGGTTTCACCAGGGTTTCCGTAGGACTCATAAAAACTTATTTTTTACGAGTACTTTTTGGACCTTTTTACGAGTACTCGTAATAAAATGTATATCTTTTCTGTGGCGTATGACATTCTTCGTTAGTCATTGTCTCTGTTCTAAACAGCATAATTATGTAATTAATTGCAGATTTTATGCCGCTCGATAGAAAAACATGGAAAGTGTTAAGAAATGTTTGGGATTTAGTCAACAAGAATTAATAAGCTTCTCAGAAAATTTATTTATAACTTTAAATAAAAATGAAAATAATAATATTAGTAATAATAGTAATGACGAAAATAACAACAATAATAATAATAATAATTATAATAATACTAATAATAAGAATATTACTCATACTAATAATAATAATAATAATTATTATTATTATTATTATTATACTAATAATTATAATAATAATTATAATAATAATAATAATTATTATTATTATAATTTATAATCGAAATCAATTAAATCAGATTCAGAGACGTTATGAAGCTAAAAGTATATCGAAGCGTATCATTTCAATTTTCAAATTTAGGAAATCATTCTTAGTTGTCATTAATACGTACATAAAATATGCAGTCGGCTCTTTTCCGAAAAAGTGCGATGTTATTCTAATTTTCAGAAATCTAATCAAAAATGTCTGATTTCCGCAATTCATGAAAAAATGTTTAAGTGATTGTAATATTTTTCATAAAAAAGCTGCGAACATTACTAACAAGGGCTAAAGAATTAAATTTCGAATTACTACTCAAGAATGCAGCTTAAGAATCGAATTTTATGGGATTTCTCTCAAACATTTTTTGAAAAATATACTATTGTTTTAATGCTAATCTTCTTACCCTTTACATGTGCTGCCAGTATATGTATTATGTAGGTGTGTGCACGAAAGTGAAACAAATTGAGAAAAAACAAATCAGAAAACTATTTAAACGCACTAGTCTGCCACTTCTTTACGAGTCCTATGGACCTCTTTTTGATCCGTGATAATATTTAAAAATTTACGAATCATTTTCACTCGTAACATTCGATCGTAATATCTGGTGAAACTGCCCAGCCGTTATTCGTGAAAAAACACTCGTAAAAAGTACTCGTAGAACTCGTAACTCGTAGCCCGTGGCTCGTGAATCTCAGTTTTTGGTGAAACGGAATTTTGTAGCACTCGTAGCCCGTACTCGTGAAAACGTCACCCGTAACTCGTAACTCGTAGCTTTGTGGTGAAACCGGGCCCTGGAAGCCCTTTTCTGTTCATGTAGGTTTCAAAACAATTTTAACAGCAGAGACAGTTATTTTTGCATAGTTTTCTTCTATTTTCAATAAAAAAATTTCAATATTTCGCATCAAATGCTATAAATACAGGAAATCAAGCAGTAAATAATGCTTCTAGACGTCTATCCGCCTTGATTTTGCAAATTTTTCGGCGCTTCACGCCAGATTTTTGTTAAAGTCTTAGAAATTTAAGGATTTTTTCGCTCAAAATTGTCGAAAATTCGGAAATTTTAAGAAAAATATGACTTCAAAAGTGATTTTATGTAAAAGTATACAATGTAAAACACCGAAAAATGCTATTTCGCGCGTTAAGGGCAAAATTTTGGACCTGTTTTTGACTTTTTTGGAAAAGTTTGTATACCGCCCCCTCCCGCTACTGGATGGATCAGAAAGTACAGTAATTCTCGCATTCGTCTGCTACCATGAAACGTTCAAAAACTCTTTTTTGTAAAGCACAATCTCAAAGTAGTTGGTTAAAATAGTGTTACTTTAAAGAATCTGATAAAGGCTGATGACGACGATAACGCGATAGCGCAACAAGGCGAAATAGATGAGGCTACATAACTTTGATTCAGATGATCTAGATTTCGATGATGAATTATCTGCTTCACCAGATTGAAATAAAAAATTCAGGCTAACACCAATAAACATTTGTTTTAGTTCGATAAAGTGTTAAATATTACGATTATTCTCTAGCTCATGTACATACAAAATATTATAAGAGTACTATTTATGGGTATAGGTATATAAGCTTGACCCTCGGCATTACCCTCGGCCTCGGCCTCGGCCGAGGCCGAGGCAAGGATTTTAAGTCGCCCCGGCCTCGGCCAAGGCCGAGGGTCCAAAAAGTACCCTCGGTCCGATCACTGGCTCATACAAAGACCTTTTCGGAGATCTTTGTACAAGCACAAGAAGCTAATAATAGTCCACCACTTAATTTTCTGGTCCTCCAATTTGGGACTTCACCCCTCCCTCAACTCTTGACCTTAGGAAACTATTTGAGACATATTTAGTTTATCGGATCGGACGCAATTCTGCAGCGTAGTTTACATTCGCCTATAATTAACCTCCGTCCTAATAACTATTACACAAGAAACGCGTTTTGAAGCACGCGATTCCCATTCAATTAAATGTAAAAGTGTTTTTTGTGAAAATAGTTTGTTGAAAATGTACAATTTCTAACTAGAAATAGAAGGTATTAGTCAGCTCTAAATCTTTTAGCCATAGCTATGAATGAATGAGTTAAAAGTAGCATTCAGTTTAAATAAGTTAATTAAGTGGAGGAATCGAAAACACGCAGATTTTCCTGGAAATTATTTCAGTAAAAGCTCATTTATACACAGAAGCAAAGTTATAACAAGGACTAAGTAAGTATACATATATTCTAATCAGTACAGTTCTCAAAATTAACACTTGCTCATTGATTAATAAGTGCCAGTATCACAGCCTGTACAAAATACGAATTAAACTAAATTTTCCCTCGGCCCCGGCCATTTTTTGACCTTGCCCCGGCCGGGGCCGGGGATGCTCAAAAATGGCCGGGGATTGCCGAGGCCGGGGCCCCGGTCGATCACTATTGATGACGTCATAGTTACTATTCAGTAGTAGTTGTCTTTTCTGAGTTTCAAAAGTATATATAGCTACTAGCTATTTTCTCATCTCAAAAAAGGGCTAAATTGCTATTTTAAGACCAAAAAAGGTTGTTAGCAATTTTTGTGAGTACAACAAGGCTATATAGATAGTTTTCTGAGCCAAAAAAGACTAAAGCTGATTTTATGAGCCCAAAAAGGCTATAGAACCATTTTTACAAATTCTAGCATTTTTTGGTTTTCACCCCTACCCCTGAAAGTTTGACCTTGCGCACTTATGACAATGAATAACCGATTTTCAAAATTTTACAATGGAGTGGAGGGGCATACATGATCATGGGGCTGACCCCTCTTAGCTTTGAAAAGCTGATAGCTAGCTATACACCGATTTTGGCCGAAAAACCATTCCTGTATAGCCTTTTTTGGGCTCAGAAAATTAGCTACGCAGCCTTTTTGGGCTCATTAAACTAGCTATATAGTCTTTTTTAGCTCACAAAGGCTATTTAGTTGTCTTCTCTGAGTTTCAAAAGGATATATAGCTATTTTCTCGACTCCAAAAATAGATTAATAGCTATTTTTAGTCCGAAAAGGCTATATAGCTATATTTGTGAATCCAAAAAGGCTATATAGCTAGTTTTCTGAGACCAAAAAGGTTGAATAGCGAATTTTTCGACCCCAAAAGGACTATAGAGTCGTTTTCACGAAGCTTTTATATTGCTATCTAGCAATTTTTGGTTTTCACCCCCTCTTAAAGTTTGACCTTGCGGAGCTATGGGGAGGGTTTAGAGGGGGTATTACATTACCTCTCGCTGAAGAGTCCAAAAGTTAGGTACAGTCGAGCAGTCTGAGCTGAAAAAAAGTATTTTCAAGTGATTTCGACGTAAAAATAAACAAAAAGGCGATTTACTGTATTAAACATTCGTGCTTTTCCCCTCCCTAACTCAAAAATCTGGATTTAAGTCCTCCCTGGCCGACCTGACCTTGTGCACACAGGAACTTAACCCACCACTTACCCCTCCATATGCCCATTTGTGGAATACTCAAGTCGGATCTAACTTAGAATCATCGCCAGTGATTTAGCCGATCTATATGAGCTATAGCAACTAAACTACATAAACATTACTCGTATTATACTTGAAATTTTATGCAAAAGGTACATATCATTGCAGTATAAAAGTCAATTGGAGATAATTCATTCAGTGTACGCTATGTGATACCAGCGGTTAGTAACCAGACACCAGACATAATCATAGGAGTTCGTGTGGGGAGGGGGTTCAGCCCTTCCCCCAGAAAAATTTTCACCACCCCCAGAAATTTTTTCACCCCCTCCCCCAGAATTCGCGATTGTTCAGAAGTTTCTGAAAATTTCCTGAAAATTCGAAGAAAAGGTGCTTTTTTAAGCGTTTTTAGCTATCTGCTCAAAAGCATATATGGGGATGGGGTAGTGATCGACCGGGAGGCCAAAATGGCAAAATGGCCGGAGCCGGAGATCCGGCCGGAGCCGGATTGAACCATGTTGCTCCGGCCGGAGCCGGAGGCCGGAGCCGGAGAAATATAATTTTACACGTGCGGATAGATAGAACATCTTTGTGACCAAGACCTAGACCATAGTGCACATGCATATTAAGTGCATATCAGCTAGTTAGTTATATGAAATACAGGGGCAGATTTAAGGGGGACGGCGGGGGGCGGCCGACCCCCCCATTGGTTAAAAATATTTGGCGAGAGAAAGAATGCAGGGGCGGATTTAAGGGAGGGCGGGGGTGGCCGCCCTCCCCCTTGGCCAAAAATATTTGGCGAGATAAAGAATGGATATGCAATTTGCAATGATTTTTGGCCGTCAGTGACCATAATTTCTCAAAATTTTTCTGGCGCTATGCGTCGGATGATATGTATATACCTATTAATGAGATTTATTTACTTTCTTAGCGACCTGGAAGCCATTATCTGTTCATGTAGGTTTCAAAACAATTTTTACAGCAGAAACAGCTATTTTTGCATAGTTTTCTTCTATTTTCGATTAAAAATTTCGATATTTCGCATCAAATGCTATAAATACAAGAAATCTAGCAGTAAATCATGCTTCTAGACACGATTTTTTCCATATTCGCAAAAATTTTTCCCGATGTACAAAGATTTTTCGGGACCGTCTTTGTACATGTACAAAGATTTTTGGGAAGACAGAAATTGCAAAAAACGGTCTGTAATTCGAAAAACATTTTCGGTGCTTCGCGCCGAAATGAGTGATTGTGTGTTCTATATATCTTTACAATGGCAGAAATTGCATTTCAAAAGGAAAAATGTCAAATTTTTCTGCGCTTCGCGCCATTTTACGATTCTTAGTGATTTTTGCCCTAAGAGACCCAGAAATTACCTAAGACACTACCAAAATTCGAAAAACTCTGTTTTTACCACACTAAAATCGCTACTGTACCATATAATAGTACCTAAAAATTTGTGTGTGCAAAATGTACAAAGACTTTTGGGGACGATCTTTGTACATGTACAAACGGACCTTGTACAAAAAAGACTGACTGCTTCTAGACGTCTATCCGCCTCGATTTCACAAGTTTTCCGGCGCTTCGCGCCAGATTTTTATAAAGTCAAAGAAGGTTAATGATTTTCTCACACAAAATTGTCGAAAATTTCAAAATTTTTAAAAAAAATATTGCATTAAAAGTGATTTTATGTAGAAGTACACAATGTAGAACACCGAAAAAACGCTATTTCGCGCGTTAAGGGCACATTTTTGTACCTATTTTTTGACTGTCTTAGGAAAAGTTTGGATACTGCCCCCTTAGGAAAATCCTAAAGAATGGATATGCAATTCGCAATGATTTCTGGCCGTCAGTGACCATAATTTTTCAAATTTTTCCGGCGCTACGCGCCGGATGACACCTATTAATGACATTTATTTAGTTTTTTGGCGACCTAGAAGCACGGTTTATGTTCAGTGAACCGCAAATATGACTTACAGAATGGGCAGCAACATTATCTGGAAAATCAGTATAGCATGTGCAGTGCAGCAGGCCAGACTGCATATTATGCTACCCTATGATTTCCAGTGTTAACAGGAACTTACTGCAGCGATTTTCACAATTTTTGTTTCATTTTCATTTTCGGTTTTTTTCTAAAAATAAATATTTTACGAGCATAATGTCAGGAATTAGTACGTTCGGTCACTATGCCAAAAACGAAAAAAATTCTCCGGCCTCCGGCCGATTTTTGGATGTTCTCCGGCCGAAGCATCGGAGTAGAAAAAATGGCCGGATTTGCCGGAGGCCGGAGCCGGAGCCGGATCTCCGGTCGATCACTAGGATGGGGAGAGGTGAGAGGGGGTATTACTCTGCCCTAAGCTTTTAACAACTGATAGTTATGTAGCCATTTCGGCCGAAAAATATTGCTATATAGTTTTTTTTAGGCTCAGATTATTAGGGATATAGCTTTTTTGGACTCAGAAGCATACTCTATGAGTTCAGAAATGCTGTATAGTTCTATTTTAGGAGTCTCAAACGGTTTTACAACTATTTTACCGACTTCAAAAAAGGCTACATAGCTATTTTATTTAAAAAGGCTATTTAGCTGTGTTGGTGAGTTCAGAAGGACTATATATTTGCTACAAGTGGTTGAGAACGATGGTTTCAAAGCTATACCAAGGTTTTTTCACTGTGAATCGTCTTTTACAGAGCACTTGATTATCTCCAACTTTTTGATTTTAATCCCTATTGCGCACCTATGCTTAAGAGCGTCAAATTTTTGGCGCTTAGCGCCATATACTCTATGTTTTAACTGCATTTCTGTCTAATTTATTGGACTTTTTGAGTATTTCCGAAATTTTTTTGTGTTTTCATGCTCTAAAAAGATAGAGCATCGTCAGAAACGCCGAAAAACTGTTTTTGACGCATACCCACTATTTTTAGGCCTGAAAAAGCACTTTTAAATTTAACCTCCCGGAATTTTCATGCTGTGCATGTATGTTAGTAAGTCTGATGATTCTTATCGTGTTTCTGACGCTCTTCTGTGTTTATCAAAAACGCACCGATGTTTGTGTCTGCCGTTCTGTTTTAGTATGTCCTAGTTCAGAATGTATCTGTAGTGTTAGCATGTGATTAGCTTGTTTCTTAGTGGTAAAATGCTAACGTGTAAAAGATAGCAATTTTTTCCAACGACTTTCCACATAGGTTTTAAAAAAACAATTATTAGCAACATTGCATTGTGCAAACTCAATAATTCTCAGCTACTTAACATCATAAAACCATAAGTGTTGCAGGATACATCAAATGTACTTCAAGCAATGTGTATGTAAAGTTGGGTTACTGTAATTCGATTCGATCGGCTACAAATCGCTGGCGGTGAAATTCTACCAATGATCCCTTAAGTCATTCTATTCGCTTATCATTTATGCTTATAATTTCTCTTACAGTCTCAGATCACTATGCTGTGTTGAGAAAAGTTTAAAAAAATATTTGTCCACAATGAGTCGTCGCATGCGTCTTCAAATAAAGCCCAATTTCAATGTTAGTTCTCAGTCAGCGACGATTTCGAATAAACGCAGCTCTGATGTCAATCTGATCGACAGTCTCTCTCAGAACTCATCCGTTTCACAGCCAGATCTCAAGCCTGAAAATCTGTCTAATAAACATCCTGGAGAGGATCAATCCGATACCAGATCACAGACTGATTCGCTGGTCGACGCGGACATTCTGTCTAGTAAGCATGCAGAATATGATCAAACCGACACTAGGTCAGAGACTGATTCAATGGTCGACACGAGAATTCTGTCAAATAATCATGCTGAATGTGATCAACCCGACACAAGCTCACAGACTGACTCAATGGCCGAACGGAATGATCGTGAAACCGCAATAAACGTAACAGCTCTCGATTCTAGTATTAGCGGCATGTTTGATGAAGCTGTCCATTCTTTTAAGCCACGTCCGTCAATTCAGCCGGAAAATTTTAGCTTTAAACCGCTTGCTTCTAGCGAACTACTTTCTGATCAAGTTCCCGAGCCAGTTGAAACACTACCGAAAACGAATATAGACACAGTCTTGACGACAGATTCTTTGAATACTTCATCGCTTGACAAGAACAATTCAGACGAAGAAACTGTTGCTTTCGCGTCAAATCGCGGCATTGAAGTCGTCGTAACAGAACCGGATAATGAAGAATGTGATTCAATTAAGAAGAAGTCCCCAATTTTGTCTTCTTTATTGTCGTCACCGTCTAAATATCGGGGCAGAATTCAAGCCCGACCCATAATTCCCTTGCCTGCTGATAGAATTCTGGTTGATTCGAATCAAGTGCAAGATAATAAACAGGTAAACAAGCGCGCGCGAAGCGATAGGTATCACGATATAAAAATAGCCGTTTTAGAAAAATATGGAATGCAAAGCAATTTGGAAATGTTTTAATTTTAAATAAGCTTAAAAGTAGTTTATTAAAAAACTTAACTGCAAACGTTCATTAATGACTATTTATCGGAAAATTCAGTAGGCAGTCGAAATTTTAACAAATTAACTATTGAATTTTACATTTTAATATTAAGTTTTAACATTTTAAGTTTAGTTTGAATTGAATATTAAATTTTATGCAGTATGAGGTAGGTATTTGAATCAAATTTACCGCAGTATGAGGTAGGCATTATTGATTTCCGTAAAATGGTGAAAAACATGTGGCTCTCAGTACTCGGACCTAGGCTTCCGAGTAACCAGTAGACATGCACGTGGGATGTGGAGGGGTATTGAATCCTCTATCTGAAGAAAGTGAAGCGAAATAAAGGCCAAAAATGAATGAAAATTGGAAATTTTTTACAAAAGTGCCTAAGTTCACCAGAAACTGTGTAATTACGTAGTTTTAATGTTATTTTAGCGCTTATACTAGTTTTGAGGTCATTTTGACGCTAAAAAGATCAAATTTCGACCCCCTTCTAGTCTCTGATCCCCCATATCGACCTTGCTTTGCATTTATGCTTACCAGCCGACGTTTCTTTTGAAAATCTATTTCTTACTGATTATAAATTTTGCTCTCTACTGATCTAGACCGTAACAGAGCTTTCTTTTATGATAAAAAATAAAAATTGAATATTTATGCCACCATACATGATCTTAGGGTGTTGGGGGGTTTCACCCCCCGCAGAATCATTTTTCACCCTTCCGCAAAAAATTTTTCACCCCTCCCCCAGAATAAGCGATTTTTCAAAAGTTTCCTGAACTTACCTGAAAATTGGTAGAAAAAGTGTCTTTTTAAGGGTTCTTTGGCTATCTATTTGCTCAAAATCGCCAAATTTTCGGCGCTTCGCGCCATATATTCATGTTTTAAGCGATATATTGGTCAATTTATTCGACTTTTTCCGAAATTTTTTTCATGATTCTATGTCTAGAAGGATAGAGTATCGTCAGAAACGCCAAAAAACGATGTTTTCTAACGCGTACCGGCCATTTTTGGGCCCAAAAAAGGCACTTTAGGTTCTCAGCCCCCCCCCCAGGATTCCCATGCTGTGCATGTATGCACGCCACGGCTAACTTACAAATTATGGGAATGTCTTTGCCAACGATTTGTCTCGCAAAAGCACATGTTTGAAAAATTCCATTCAGTCATTTTATCAGTGTCCTTCCACATTGATTTTGAGTGCTGCATTTATATTATTGTATGCAGGGTATTTTGTTTGGTCGGAAATACCACAAAAGATTCAGTAGCAGTCAAGAATTGGACAGAGCTATTTTTACGATGAAAGACTTGATTTATTGGAATCCTGACAATGGTACAGCTATGACATACGACGAACCTGCTACCAACTCTCCTGGAGATAACGTATCGTAAGCTTACTCGATTTTCAGTTTTCATTAAATATATAGTACATCTTAAGACACTGAATTTAGCATTTGAAACGATTAAAAACTTTTACATTGCTTATTTTATTTCGTATGAAGCTAAATGAAACATATGGTTGATAAGTTGAAAGGTCTATTGTAATAATCATTTGCGCCTGGTCTAGGGATCGACCGGAGGTCCATTTTTTCCTCCGGGCCGGAGCCGGAGCTCCGGCCATCGTCACCTCCGGCTCCGGCCGGAGCTGGAGCCGGAGGCCGGAGGTGAACTTAGAATTTTCAGTGAACTAGAATTTTCACAAGCCGTAAATATAATTCATATGATGTACAGTATATAGGTTTGTATAAATACATTGCTCATGGATAAGTAAAAGATCTGTAGAAGTGAATGTTTATTATCTAGCCATGCATTTATATGTACTAAAATATTGCGACCATATTAATTATTTTTCAATTAATTGTCATCAGCGATTTCTTCATCTTCCATTTCCATATCAGACGAAGCACTGTCACTGTCCGATTTGTAAGGCTCAAAATATATGATATAATATTTCACCAATGGTGCATTCACAATGCCACATTAGTGTTCACTAGGGATGCAGCGGATACCCGCACCCGCTATCACCCGCTTCTTTTTTGGTACCCGCACCCGCTATTCCAAAATTTTGCTACCCGCACCCGCACCCGCTAAAAATATCGTGATAAAACAGCGGGTGGCGGATAATAATATTTAGAATTTACGAAAAGACAAAATGATTCTGAGGCAGTGGCACGTTAATGAAAAAACCAAAATGTATAGCAGTGACATCTAATGTACCAGTACAAATGGGAAAAGCAAACATCTACTTGTAATGAGTTATTTTTTTAGGTACCCACTGGACTGCAGATACGTGTTCAAGCTCTCTTATGGTTAATTCCAATTATGCGAATTATGCTTTTTAAAAAAGAGGGGGTCTATGTGCCAGTCTTTACGTGCATCAGTTTAACCACTCTAGTGTGTGTAAAAATATTTTGCAACAATGTATTGTACACTGCTTTTTTAAGACGAAATGGGACGTTTTGGCGCCGCCGTTTAGGCGCCACACTCCTTGTAATATTATTAATTATTTAAATTCATTTATGAATAAAGTATAATACATATTTCGAAAGCCCATTCAATTCTCTACGTGATGGTACAAATTACTTTTAGAATATGTCTGAATTTAGTGAGATAATTAAATGCATCTAAAAATACACTGGATTTTCTACGGTTTTTCAGTCGTACACAAATGAATACTCATCGAATCGAAAAGTACAATATGTTATTTTGTAGCTTGTAGAACCTGCTTTCTGAATATGTAATTTACTTCAGAATTGCTCCAAAGTTATTTTAATTAGTATAATTTATAAGTTGCTGGCGCCGAAACGTCGTAGACCCTTTTTAAGAAGAGAATGACAACAACAAGTGGCTAAACATTTTATTCTGCAAAGTGCGAATATATTACTTAATTTTGGTCAATGCTTCAATCATTGACAATTTACTTATTTTTAATCTGCAAATTTAATCCATTGAGAGTTAGTCTGCAAATAAAAAGACAATCAGCTTGACGATTAATGTGAATTTTAAACGCAGTAAATAACTGCATTAAGTGGACGAAAAAATTGTGCATTTTTAGCTCTATTTGTTTTATGCTATATCTCGCTGCTAAACCCGCCACCCGCCACCCGTACCCGCTATTTTTAAGGTGCGACACCCGCACCCGCTAAAGCAAAATTTTGGCACCCGCTATTCCAAAAAATGTGCACCCGCTGCATCCCTAGTGTTCACATTCACAGCTTCACTTATTAAACCTGTGTTTGTACAAATTCACAAAATAGGCAATCTGAGTGCTAAGCTTCAAAAGAAAAGAAGAGCGTTAAAGCATAGAATGATTCGGTTCAAAAAACCTCCGGCCTCCGGCCCCTTTTTGTACCTCCGGCCGCCGGAGGCCGGAGGACCAAAAAATGGCCGGAGGAGCCGGAAGCCGGAGCCGGAGCTCCGGTCGATCCCTAGCCTGGTCTCGCTCGACCCAATTTATATAACATTTATAGAGACCAAAGTCTTATTAATGTAAAAATTTTATGACTTAATTATTTCTTTTTCCTATGGATTTACTCATAAAATGCCTGTGATTGGGTCAAAATCATCTGAAAAGTCAAAAATTTTCCGGTGCGTTTTTTACCATTGAACTAACATAGCGGAGTCGATTGGTCTGAAAATGCTATTCAATGTTGTCTTACCACATAAAAGCATTTTAAGGCTATTTTGACTGTATGCTTCAATTCGATGAATTTTATTCAATTTTTGTGTAAGTTGGGCATTATTTTTACTTTTTGGCTACTTTTTGTTTTTTTTACTTTTTGGCTACTTTTTGTTTTATTTTTGTGCAAGTTAGATCATAACTTAACTTGTGGAGTGCGGGTTTTATTTTCTGTATGTGAAGCGGCCATATGCATGTGTTGCTTTCAGCGTAACTTATAAATCCTTAAATTTGTACTTACGATCTATTATTGGCCTCTTATACTTTCACTACGTTTTAGCCCTTATTTTAGACTCAAAAAGAACAACAGTGCAGATGCGAAGCAGTTGTCATCAAGTCAAGCGTAAGTTTAGTTTACAGCTTTGCGCAGACATGTAACGGCTCGAAATTTCGGCCGGGCGTTCCCCGGCAATTTTGAAGAGGAGGGGAGGGGGTAAAGACCTCTAATTTTAGGACAAAAACGCCTAAAGACGGCCAAAATATCCGATTTTTTCCAAAAATCAGGGGGAATCAAAAAATTTTTGGCTTGGGTGACGGGTGACTCCCACCCCTCGGGTGGGGAAATCCCACCCATCATCCACCTGTTATACACATGCATGATTTTGCGTACAGAAATATGCATAGTGCCTTTCTAACAAAGTCTTAATTTACTCGCCAGAACCGACACAAATTTGTCGGCTCCTCAAGTTCGCGTCAATGCTGACGGTTCCATCGTTGTGGATGAAACTAGCCTCACCATACAACAGACTAGAAGTTCTCAGGACTACGAAATCGTCAGAGAGTCGAATAAACTTCGAAGTCAAAAGTTGAATAGTTATTCTTTCAAACGACGTCCCGTCGTACGAAACCGGAATTGGAATAAGGATGGTGAGCTTCTGACTGTCAGCCACGTAGCTGGCCGTTCTATTCTTGGGGACCAACAGAAATTTTAGGGGGGACTGAGCCCAAAAAGGCCAAAAATAGCACGAAATAACGTTTAAAAAGTCATATTTTTACGATTTTTCTGATGCGTGCTGACTGTTTTAGCTGCTTACTGCTGCGCTGCTGGTAATTGATGATCCTTTATTCTTTCATATTTCTCGTTCGAAATCAGTTGGTTTCTGAAACGTCAATTTTGTTCGTCTCTTGCAAGATTGCAAGACAAAAAAGCGCCGCGAACCCCCAAAATTTTTGGTCTTTTTTGCGATTGTTTTTGATATCAATAGGTGAAGCTTGGCGAACAATGAAAAAAATTATTCTCCCCTACCATACCACACGCATGGGCATGGGGTGCAATACGGGGGTATAACCCCTACCTATGGTTTTGGAAAACCGGGCATCGTCGGGCGATTTTGCGAAAACGAATGGTGCTGCAAGACAATTTTTGAGCTTACTGCGGAAAAAAGACCGGAAATTTTAGCTGAAAACGGTTAAAATGTCAAAACTTTCCGGCGCTTCGCGCCGTGTTGATAAACTTTTGTATTTTTTGATCGCTAGAAACACACGAATTAAGTAAACTTCACTAATTGGGGTCAAGAAACCCAGTTTACCGCGCGTAACGTGCTACTTTACTTCATTGTAGTACCCTAAATTTTACATGTGCGGAATGTACGTTGACTTATGGGGATCGTATTTGTACTAGTGCGAACAGACCCTGTACAAAAACAATGAACCGCAATTTATGATATGACCATTTTTGGATTTCTTCCCCCTCTGGCCACCTCTACATACCTTGCCCGAAACTGTTTGAAATTACAGAATTTGAGCCTTTCTTATATACGCTTACAAGGGCGTACGCAGAAAGGCGGGGGCTGTCCCTCTTAGACTCAAATTTTTTTGGAAAGGTAATTTAATGCATGGAAAATGAGAAAATAATTTAAATCTGCATCTTTGTAGTTAAAAATCTCGAAATTTGCGGCGCTTGGCGGTATAGGATCCTTATTCTAACGTAGCCTGTTTTCCGGCTGGAAAAGTCAATTCATTATGACAAATGGAATATGGAAAGAATTTTTTCAAAACATTGATTTTCCAACTTGCAGAGCGAGGTAGAATATGTCAAACATGCATTTTACTTTGTGCTTTCGCGAAACTTTCTGAAATATAGTCACTAATTTTCGAACCCACCTCCTTAAAAAATATTGCATACGCCCTGCATGCATGTACGTGCTCGCCATCCTAATGTAACGACTCAAAATTTCGGGAGAGGGGTACCCGGCTACCCGGCCATTTTTAGAGAGGGCGGATGACCTCCAATTTTTGGTTAAAAATGGCCAAAAAACACATAAAAATGGCCAAAAATCGAAAGTTCTGCCGACCTAGTTTGGACTAGGGGATTCCCTCCCACCTCATCCCCCTCTTACATGTCTGTGTATTCCAATGAATAAATGAACTTTATTTATTTATCGAATCAATTTTTCTATAGCAGTCCCTCTCTGTTAGGTGCCTCGCTCAATTCTTTACATTTTATCACGCGTGAGTCTTGCGATTTAACCTTTTTTCGCATTTTAGCATTCGCAATGGTTTACAAATAAGAGATGATATTTTTCGGTTATTTGTTCATTTACGTTATTCTTTAAATTCGGTACCTATATTATTTTTAGTTATTGCTTTTTCATGCTGATATTCCAGTTTTTTCATTCTTGCCTCTTTTATTATTTATTGTTTTCCTGCAGAAACGGATAAGTTTTACCGTTTGCTCCGCATGACCGGAACTGATTTTTCCTTAATGATGGAATATTTTCCGAAGCGAACCCGAGAAGGTCTGAAGAACAAGTATAGGCGCGAGTGTCGCGAAAATCCGAGCCGAATAAATGCGGCTTTAAGTGAGTTTTTGCCCTAAATGCTTCGAAGCAGCCTCCTGAAGGGGTCGATTAAAACATTGTGTTCAGGGCAAAAATGTGGTATTTTAAATATGGAAAACTATTATATGCACATGTATATCTCCACTAAATGCCAGCCATGCCCTCTTCCCCCTCCCATAAAGTTCCGATTTTTACCTCTCATATCTAAGCATATATATATATATATATATATATATATATATATATATATATATATATATATATATATATATATATATATATATATATATATATATATATATATATATATATATATATATATATATATATATATATATATATATAGTGGGGATTCTGAAGTGAAGTGTGGAGTCAGCCCCGAAAAATTTTCGAAAAGTGCTTTTTTGGGCTTCAAAACCACGGATACGCATAAAAACATGGTTTTTCGACGTTTTTGACGGAGCTTATCATTTCTAGAACATAAAAAACAAGAAATTTCGAAAAAATTGGGAAAAAATTTGAGTAAATTGAATAAAATACGTTTAAAAAATGAATATATGGCCGAAAATGTTACACTTTTGAACCAAAATATAACTGTAAATGCTAACAACAGCACTTTTTACAATTTTTCGGAAAATCGACAATTCTGGAGGTCAGTAGCTATTTTGCGAGGGTCAGCAATCAATCTGCGTGAGGTTTAATTTCCTACCGCCCAAAAACACGTACGCTGTCTTCCCCTCTTGACTTTTGGGTCTAAAATTTGCGTCTTTAAACTGCTTTTGATGAAAAATAGAAGGTTCTGTTGAAAAATGGTCACAACTATCCACAACCAGAATTTTGAACCATTGGTTGCTTGCTATGTTATGTGTCTGAACATATGGTTTGACCATGTTCGTTGTTCATAAAAAATTAATGGCATAGTATTGATAAAAAATCATTAGAAACTAGCGAGCAATATTACGTGGAAACAGTCTTTTTCGAAAAAGTGCTTGAAATTTTAAAAATTATCATGAAAATCGTACTTTCCCATGACGTATCTTTAGAAAAAACTTCTTCCTACAAAGGTGAAAGCGTGAAAAATTTTACATTTTGAGACAATGACTTTCTCTGTGGGTATTTGCTCCATTCCGTTCGGCATGCATAATTGAACAGCAATGTTGTCAAGTTGAAAAATTTGTGTTCAGCTAGAATTGCACCTATGAGGACGCCGAAAATACTGCAGAATGTCGATTCAACAACTGAAGAGAAACGCCGGAAGAAAAAAGGTAAAAAATCGAAAAATAACGCGGATGATGCCGAAATGAACGTTTTGGTCGAAGAAATTACCGAAGAACAAAGAAGTTTCGCAAATATATTCGCAGGGTACGTGTGTAGTCATGCGTGTAACAAGGGGGTTAGGGGATTCCCCACCCAAAGATGGACCCATTTGCCTTAAAGTCGGGATCTTTCTATCCCCTCTCCGATTTTTTTGAAAAGCTTGCATTTTTTGACCATTTTTACGCGTTTTTGGCTGTTTTTGCCTAGAAATTGAAGGAAGTCGGGATCTTTTTATCCACTCCTCGATTTTGTTTCGGAAAAGGTTGCATTTTTGGCCATTTTTACGTGTTTTAGGCCGTTTTTGCCCAGAAATTGAAGGCAGTCGGGATCTTTTTATCCCCTCCCCGATTTTTCTGGAAAAGGTTTGGCCATTTTTACGTATTTTTGGCCGTTTTTGCCAAGAAACTGAAGGAATACCCCTGACTTCTACATAAATGTGCATGTATGCATACACAGCACATAAAGACAATTTAACAAATCCACTATTCTTGCCTACTTCTAAAGGTCTGTATAGATATGTGATTTTAAAAATTCCAATACCCCCTACCATAGGTGGGCGGCACCGAAATTCTGGGGGTGCAAAATTTTCCAAAGGTAAAAAATGGTCTTAAAAATGGTTGTATGGCGAAAAAACACCATTTTTCAACGTTTCTCATCGAGCACTATCCATCGGCATCAAAAAATTGCAAAAACGAAAATTAAATTCTGGGGGTATTTTGGGGTTTCTGGGGGGTGCATACCGCCAAACCCCCCACGCCCATGTATGCCCCCCCACCAATAAAATTCTCTTAATAGCTCTGCTCGTAATGATTTATTTCAGCTCAACGCGGTCTGGCAGACCTGTCAAACCGGTGCATCGGGCATCGGAAGTTTTCGTGAATTACCGACGGCACCGTAAAAATGAACTGCATTCTAAGTCAAGTTCGGATTCCGATTCGGATTTTGAGCGAGAAAGCGGCTCCGAAATCGATGATAAGAGAAGCGGTTTGCTTTTTTAAAATTTTGACACTCGAGTCAATATCTTAATAAAAAGATTGATGCTAATACTAGTAAATATTTTCTACAATGGTCATTATGCATGTAACAGCTCAACGTATTGGGAGAGGGAAGCCGGCTTGGGGGGGGTTAATGAACTTTTCTCTTTTGCCAAAAATGGCAAAAAATCATTTAAAAATGGCTTGCAATTCCGAATTTTGGCTAAAATCGAAGGAGGGATAACCTTTGGGAAGGGATGGGGGAACGATCGACTTGTACCCACACCTGGGCGTAGGGTATTGAGGGGTATGCACCCCCCGAGAAGCCAAAATACCCCCAGAATTCAATTTTTGAAATTCGATGAGAAACGTTGAAAAATTGTGTTTTTTCGTCATACCATCATTTTTAAGGCCATTTTTTGATATTTGAAAATCTTGCACCCCTCCCCAGAATTTTAGTGCCGCCCACCTATGCTTGTACCTCCACCATCTGTTGCACGCACCATGAGTATGATGGTTATAAAGTATCTATGCTTTGCTGAGCTTCGGAGAAAATCCTGTTTTATGATGCAGATAATGTAAAAATTCGCTTTCGTTTTTGTCCATTATTCTCTTCAATTGTGTGCACATATATGTTGCTTTCGTTTCATTCTCTCGCTTTTTTATTTCTTTTATTTTTAATCTCAGTTCGTCATTATCTTATCTTAATTAAGTTTACATTCGAAGAATTTGTTTTTCCTAAGCGTTTTTCGGGTACTGCATTGGGAAATGAACAAATAGTCTTTTACGTAACAGTGCGGACCATAATCTTATGATGTCGATGCAAGCATGACTAATCTGTGAGTCCTAAAAGAGCCTAAAAAATTGCTGTAAACTTTAAAATACTTTAAAATAGTATAAAATCAGCGTTATTGATAGTTTGTGGTTCGTTTCAAGCTTTGACGAATTAGTTGTTTTTTCGGTTCTTGTGCTTGATTTTGCCGTATTTTTTTCAAGCCCGTAATTATCCTCAAATGAATCTATTCAAATGTGGTTCTAGTGCGGACTGGTCTCGCTTTTTTACCTTCTGCCTAAAAATAAAAATGCCAATTCAGCTGAAATTTAGCTTTGTAATACGCCTTTGAGGTGCACGTTTTGATTTTTAAGGTTCACTTAAATTTCCACCACCTATGTTTATATGCTTTGAAATTTTAATGAATTATTTATAATAAATTATAATTCACTGTCAATTCGCTTATGTAGGTGCGTGAGACGCGAGACTATTTTCGGAGAGCGAGCACTAAAGATAATTGAGCAAAATTATATTAATGTTTAGAAATCCTGGTATCTAATTTGAAGTCGCTCCTTATTTACGGCTATTTTCAGAGGGGGGTAGATGACCTCTAATTTTTCGCCAAAAAAAAACTAGAAACGGCCGAAAAATTAAATTTTTTCAAAATCAGGAAGGGGTCACAATTTCTCGCTTTGGGGAATGGGGACGACCTACTTTGAGTGGGGGAATTCCTCATCACCCCTATGACATGTATTTACATATGTACTATGTACACACATACATATGGCTTAGAGTCTTCAGATTCCAAAGCGCCCGAATCAGATGCTGATCCACTGCTGGCAAGTGGCACTTCAGCAATAAAGAAATTCCCAAAGTACGAACCGAGCTGCGAAAGCATCGCATCCAAGAAAACTAGGTCTACAAATTCACTTAAAATTCAGGTAATTTTGTAAACTTCGACGAATTTACATTTGAATCTGAGAAAAATTATAATTATTACATTTGCATTTATTTGTAAAGTTATGGTCGTTATCCATCCAGACCCATTATAGAAAAGGCTCACTAAGGCTTTATTTAACCGGCACTAGACATGGATTATATTCTGTGAATTGCATGTGAAGCCATGTGTAATTTTTTGATAGGCATTCAATTCACTAAACCAAAACCTTATGGCTCAAATGATGCTTGCTATGTATATAAATTTTTCGGAAAAAGTCGTAGTTTTCTGTATTAAGAAAGTACGGATTTCGAGAAAAAAATCGTCTTTGATCAAAAGTTTAAAAGATTAAGACTTATCAATGCCTTGAGACAACATATATGGACGTGGTGGGTCTCGGAGAATCTGACAGACCCCAGAATGTAACTTTGGGTACTATTTTATACAATTTTCCCCGTTGGACTCCCAGTATTTTGTTGCTGCCTATGTTCTGAATCTTAATGTAGTTAGAAGTAAATGTAAAGGAATAAACGATTTAGGGACTAAGCTCGTTTAAAAACATTGCTACATAAAAACAGCATTAAAAAGTGTCACAAAATCAGATTTTTTCCGAGTTATTCGAGTCCTCTCGGCTCCAGTGGCGGATCGAGGATTTCCCTAAGAGGGGGCGGTACCTTTAAGGGGGCAGAACCTTGACTTGGGCGGAAAAATTAGCCGTTTTAACCCAAAAATCGCTAAAAAATTCTCAATTTTGCGCACTATTTTCCTCAATTTTGCGTACTATATTGGGCTAATGGGGGGCGGCCCCCTAAATCCTCTCCTGCTTGGCTCCCCTTGATTGTCTTAGTCACGTTTTTGTAAAGCGGGACTTGAAGTGGATACGTTCCATGTACGTAGTTACTTAAAATGTTCAAGAATTTTTGTAGGTGTTAAAAATGTTCAACCATTTTTGTTGATTATGTAGTATTTTTTCTATTTGTTTTTCGTAATTTTTGATTCTGGTAATTTGTGTTCAATTTTAATAATTTTTGTCAGCCTGCCATTTCAAGTATTCCAATTCCTGCTGCTGCTGCTGCATTCAGTACAGCGGACCCAGAGGCCGTCTTAACTGGCCCAAATCGCCGCGTGCAACACAGGCAAGATTTGGGCGATGGGCGCCAGTTGTTGTTGGTTCGCGAAAAAGCGGCTCAGCCTGACCAGCCCGATCTAATGCACGTTTACTTGGTTGCGGCCAATAAAGCAAGCGATACACAATCAGTTTCGCAGCCCTGTTTTTCCGATCCTTCGCCTCATT
This sequence comes from Mermis nigrescens, assembly GCA_036768485.1. Classification (NCBI taxonomy): domain Eukaryota; kingdom Metazoa; phylum Nematoda; class Enoplea; order Mermithida; family Mermithidae; genus Mermis; species Mermis nigrescens. The sequence goes on from JAVLUZ010000556.1 coordinate 353,372, forward strand.
TGAGTGAGTCTCACAGACTCACGTGATTACACATGGGTTTGGCCTGGGGGTTCTGGACCAGACATGCACGGGGGTCCTGACCCCCAGAATTGAAAAATTGAAAAATGGGTAATTTTCTCTGGAAAATGAGGCAAAGTGGAGGCAAAAAACGGCTGAAAATTGAAAATTTTATTCAAAAAGGTTTTAAGCTGATTGGAAACTGTGTAATAAAGTAGTTTAAACGCTTTTTAGCGCTTATACCAGTTTTTGAGGTCATTTTGGCCTGAAAAGTTCAATTCTTGACCCATCCCTCAGACAGGCTGACCCTACCCTACAACCATGCTCTGCACCTATGGTCTGAACCCCTAGGAGTCTGAAATACCCCTAGAAATCGATAGACCCCAGAATTGAATTGTTGGTGCTATTTCCGGTGATTTTTCCCCGTCTGACACCCCCCCTCAAAATTAGGCTGTTGCCCATGTATGTATGCACATCATACGTGCACGAGGGGCATTACTTCCCGCTGAAGGGTCAGTCTGACAGGTACAGTCCGGCGATTTTGAGATGACGGAACGTTTTCTGCATCATTTTTGATGAGAAAAGTAGTAATAATGTCAAAATTTCGCCGGATTTATACTTTCATGTGTTTTTTAGTCACAAGCAAACGCCTTAAATTGATCATTTTACTATTTTTAGTGAAAAAACGATTTAATACAGTCAAAGCGGACTAAAATTTGTGTATTACCAAAAATGCGTTTTTAGGCTATTTTGACCGTTTTCGTCGTTTGAATAGCAAAACAGTTGTGGACTCTAAATTTGGTGTTTTGGGTTTCTAGGATTTTACCTCCTCCCCGACCTACCCTGACGTTGTGCATCTTTGATGCACATGATTCTAATGGTTTTCATTTTTTCTAAAAAAAGTTGTTCACCCTGAAGAATCGTCAAATTTTTGCAAATTGACTGTAAATTTGACTTATTTTTTTTATTGTTTTGACGCATTCTTCGAACTTTCATCCCTCCAGACCGGGCACGTGCGTGCATGTAGTTTCCTCTCCCTTACCCTCAGAATGCCTACTGACCCCCGCAGAATTTTAGTTACCATAGATAAATACATGGGCAAGGTAGAGGTGGCCATAGGGAGGGGGGTGAAATCCAAGAATGATCATACAGTAAATTGTGGTCATTGTTTTTGTACAAGGTCTCTTGGTACAAGTACAAATATGGTCTTCAAAGGCCATTGTACATTTAGTGAACGTAAATTTTAAAAAAACTATAGTACGGTACAGCAGCACGTTATGTGCCATAAACTGAATTATTTGACTCTAGTGAAATTAAGCCCATCTACATATAAGTTTCTAGCGATGAAGAATACAAAAAATTATTAGCACGAGGTAAGGGCCGGAAAATTTCGATATTTTTGCCGTTTTCAAGTAGAACTTTTGGCCTTTTTTTCCACAGCAAGCTCAAAATTGCCTTGTCCCTGATTTTTCAAACCTTAAGGTAGGGGTAATACTCCTCTCTCACCCTCTCCTCCTATGCCCATGGTGTGTATAGATAGTGTGCAAGCTTTTAAGCGGTTTTTCGTCCTTAAAGTATCTCCTGGGTGCCAGACGCCAAGTCAGTTGGACTATATTTTGATCGATTTTATGGAATGTTTTTGGAATGTATTCGTCTGTTTCGCTTGTATGTTTTAAAAAAGGAGCTAAATTGGAAACGTCGTCGAATGATGTTTTTTATGCGTATTTATTGCTTTTTCAAGCCAAAATAAGGCGCTTTACAGAAAAATTTTTGGCTCTTACTTAGACATCTTATGCTGTATATGTACGTCTGCTCTAGGTTTGTATATACATCTCATTTTTTCGTTCAAATAGGAAAAATTTAGATTAATCAAAAATTTGGTATCAAACATTTTATTGTATTTTCTACACAATTTCTGAATTTTTCTTATTTTAAACGCGGTACTAGGCTTATTTTCGTTTAATTTTTAATGCATTTATATTTTTTCCAATTGATGCCCGGAAATTCAATATCTACTAATATTTCCCTTCGCTGAAAATAGCAGTCTCCCTCTACTGAAGTTCTAAGCTATGGCTTGTGTGTGTACATGTAACGGCTCGAAATTTTTGATTGGTGTCACCTACCTTTTTCAGGGGGAGTTTAAAGGACTTTCAATTTTTAGCGAGAAATCACACAAAACGGCTAAATATGGCCAAAAAGCCCGAGTGTTTTTTAAAAAACCCAAGTGTTTGCCAAAAATATGGGGTCAACAATTTTGTGACTTTTGGGGATGGTGGGACGATCAACTTTTGGTGGGGGATCGATCTTCTTATGCTTCTAAAACATTTACGCTTAGGTGGATTCATTTTTTTTGTACGAGACAAAGATTTTGAGGCTCGTACAAAGATTTTCGGAGCCATCTTTGTACAATGTACAAAGACTTTTTGGGGCAAAGTAATAGTAATTTTAACACTTTTTTGAGTATTTTTCAGCAAAATTTCAAAAATTTAGGCGCCTCGCGCCGAATATCATAATTACATTGTATTCAGCTCCAAGCGCTGGCATTAAACACTCAAAAATCTATCTTTAAGCATCTTTGTACAGGTTTAAGCATCTTTTACATCTATTTCTACTGTTTTATAAAGATTTTATGCAGAAAAAAGAACTATTAAACAACTTTGCACTGTTTTCTGCCGTTTGAAGATAATATTGACTCTTTTATCTTTGCGTTGCATTAAATTAATAAGCAAATTGGTGTCTATTATGAGATTCACTCTGCACATTACAATCGCTTTATTATTTATAATTGTGTAGCACATGTTATTTTAACTTACTGAATCGAATTTTATGTGTGATTTCAACCTAAGACTCATGAAAATTTTGGCGTTTCGGGCCTAACTAATATAACCAGCTGAATTTAGGACAAAGTTACACCTTTTGCGAAGCGTGTGGGTCACGGATAACAATCTAGTAGTATGTAAAAATGTGTACATTCAATAGCATATCTATACGTTATATGTACAAAAAGATTTTCGCTCGTACAAAGACTTTTCCGTAGATCTTTGTACATGTACAAAGAGGCTCGTATAAAAAATAGTGGGTGGATTTAACTTAACCCAAATACTCTATTGTGCATGAATGCTTCAAAATTAATCACAAAATATACACGTATGTTGATACATATTGATATATACTGTATATGTACAAAATATATATTGATCATATATACACGGCGTCTTAACAATCTTTTCAGGATTTTAAAATGCCTTTGCCTGATTAAATAAAAGCGAAATACTTCTAGTTAACTGTGGAATTGTATAAGGCAATTTTGTTTAACATTTCTAGCCTTCTAGCATTAAAATGCACTCATTAGATATTTTCAACTATTGCGGTTCTCATCGAATTATTCATTTTTTGCAAATTCCGTTCCATTGAATATTTTTTCTATTGCGGTTTTCATCAAATTATTTATTTGTAGCAGATTCCGTTCCGGGAGTTATGCCTCTGATTCCCGTTGACAAGCACCTCACTGAAGCAGACCACGAAGAAGATATGCTTGTACAAGTTGATCTGTAATCTCTTCTATTTGATATGCATCGTCGATAGGCTTTATTATTTTTTTCCGTATTCTGAAAGTATGCCTGTTGCTTAATTACTTTCAAAATACGCGATTCTTCTTTGCTTAATTTACGCATGTACGTATTAACTAGAGTGCAAAAAGTTAAGTGTCTCGTCTTTATTTCGTCAATCATTGATGCACTTAGGTAGGCGGCACCAAAGCTCTGGGAGGTGCAAGATTTTTCAATGTCAAAAAATGGCCTAAAAATGGTGGTATGGCGAAAAACGCCATTTTTCAACGTTTCTCATCGAACACTATCCATTGGCATCAAAAAATTGCGAAAAAAATAATGGAAATTCAATTCTGGGAGGGTACTTTGGTTTCTGGTGGGGTGTTTTGGTTTCTGGGGAGTTGCATACCCCCCAAACCCCCCTACGCCCAGGTATGGTGAATGGTGATGCAGTCCTTAAAAATCACCAGCCTTTTACGACAAACATTTATATTGTAACTAGCGATAGCTAATTAGACTTAGTGTGGCTAACTGCTATATACAATTTTATCATTTATACTGTAGAGGTCAACTTAAATTTGATTAAGAAATGATAGAAAACTTGGGGTTTTGAATACGTTTGTATTCTGAGATTTGTGATACCTAAATCATCGTTCACGTGCTTACAGGCCCTTAGCCAGGATTTTCTTAAGTTGGGGACAAAAAATTTTGACTCGGACGTCTCGAGAACCATAATATGTAGTCAAAAATAGAGGTATTTCATTTTTTAGTCTTTTTCAACGAGCTCTACAAAGTGGTGGACAAAAATTTTAAAGAAATTTGAAAAATTTCGAAAAAATTTCAAAAAAATTTTCAATTAGTTTGTAATCAAGTACAAAAAATCATCGTTTAATCTATTGACGTAATTGACTTCTCCTCATCCAGTCATAAACAATTTATCAACCTTTCGTCTTTTTACTCAATCTTTGTACTCTGCAAAGAATAACAACTAGAAAATCAATAATTCGGCGCTAAGTACCGGAAAAACTCAAAATTTGAGCGTTTTTAATGACGAAAACTGTGAAAAGATAATAAATCCGGCACGAAGCGCCGCGTTTACTAAATCAAAAGTATGCTAAAATAAATATCCGCTGTGGCGGTCTACTAAATGCACTTTGTGAATTTTGCATTTTTTTCCTTTGGGAGCCCTTATAAGGAATATGAAATTTTTCCTTTTCGGGGTGGCAACTGCCTTCTCCCCTTTGGTTAAGGACCTGCATCCATACGTACATACATACCTGTAACAGCTTAAATTGCGGGGTTATTGGCCATTTTTGAGAGATGGCGTAGCGAGCATACCTGGGCGTGGGGGATGTTTGGGGGTATGCACCTCCCCGGAAACCAAAATACCCCCATCCCCAGAATTCAATTTGTATAATGTTTTTGTTTTTTTCGCAATTTTTGATGCCAATGAATAGTGTTCAATGAGAAATATTGAAAAGTGGTGTTCTTTCGCCGTACCACTATTTTTAAGGCCATTTTTTGACCTTTGAAAAAATCTTGCACCATCCCAGAACTTTGGTACCGTTCACCTATGGTAGCGAGCCTTCTGGTTTCGATTAATTACTTTCAAAAAAATATGGGATAAAAGACATCATAATAACCTTTGGGAAGGGGGCAGCCAACTTTCAGTGGTAATTCCCGTCTCGTTAGTGCCTATGTTGTATACAAAAATAATTATTTGTGTATCCCGTTGCGCCTTTTCCGCGTATGATGATTTGCATACACGCGTTTGTGCGTATAAATCGCTTCTCAAAAGCTTGTACGCAAATTATGCGACTTCAATATTGGTTTTGTTTCGATCAAGTTTACTCGATGTTTACTTTTTGTCGTCGTCTTTTTTCTTAAAGTTCACTCAAGTTTCTTTGTATTGACTGATACGTAATGCGCATTTTCTCGTTTTGTTTTATAAATGTGTATCTAGTGTACTTACGTTAAACATTTATTGAGCTCGTTCCGTGCTAATAAAACATAGTCATTGGCTTTCGGTTTGCATTCAGATCACGATCTTTGCCTATCTTGAACAGATTTTTCATATGTAAAGTGTAGTTGGTGAGATCAGAACATGGGCAGTAGCCAAGTTCTGGGGATCTGGGTGGTTTAAAACCGACAAAACATCCTAAAAACATGCCGAAAATTCAATTCTGGGGTCTATCGATTTTTGGGGTGTACTGGATTTTCGGGGGATGGAAGAAGTCCTAAATCCCTCCCACCACGCCCTCGTGTGATGACGTTCCGAAACCATAGAATGCCTGAGCAACTCGACTAGGACAAGATTTTTCAGAAACGTCGGAAATTTAACAATTTCTTTGAAACGGATACCTATTGGAAACTTAAAATACCGCCGAAGATTGAAGATCGATGAATCTGGAGATAATGGCTTAAAGTGAATTAAGTGTTTTTAATTACGATCCATCCTATCCTGCATACATATGCATATGTACCTTCGCCCGTATTAGTTAACCGTTTTCTATAAGATAGAGTATAGAGTTCAAAGAGATAGGGACCATAGATCGGCCGGCGGCTTAATTCTGGGCGGGGTCCGATGGGGCAAACTCGCCAAAGAAATAGCTTTAAAAATTTAGTTCTGGGGTCTATCGATTTTTGGAGGAGTCCACCAAATCCTTGGGGGTCCAGTCCAGTCACTCCCGCCCACGTGTGATATGGATCCTCTTGACGGAGATCAGTCTTAGAAATGACTAACGCAGTGTATATAATTATTTTTTCTTCATGAAGGTATTAAATTTCTAAAATAGCGGTCTCATCGTCTATTAGAGATTATTTCAAAAATGCCGCAGGCATGTTGCTGTGCGTCTTGGTTTTTGATAAGTTTAAAATAGTCCCCTCTGGATGTTTTGCTTTGGTGGACTGCCTTATGTACGTGATAAAATTTTCAAATATGTATTTGAATTTCGAATCTGTATTTGGTAATTATTTCTGTACTTAGTGCAGGAACTATTTTGGTGCATAGCATGGCCGGTCTGAAGGGTCACTTGGAGAGTTTGACTTAGCTCAGATAGCCTTAAGAGTTGATATTTATCGAAGTGAAATATCTTAAGAACTACTAGACATGCAGGTATGTACCTTAATTCACAGCTTCTGACAGAAAAATTTTAATTTTCGGTATTAATTTTACCCTGTTTTTCCCGGAAAAATTCTCCCTTTTGTCTTTCTGAGGTTCTAGCCCCCTAATTGCGTGCCCCGATTGAAACTTCAGAACATTTGAAAAAATGCTGTTCTATTTTTTAGAAACGACAATTTTGATAATCAGTTTCGCTTAAAAAATGTCAGTTGAAGTTTTCGTAAAACGGGTAGTAAAAAGAAATTAATCCATTGTCTGATCTCTAACGACCCATTTTCACTGTTAAATTTGGGCTGACTTCTGATCTCTATGCATTTGGAGAAATATAAACCTCATAACTCATGCAGTTGTGAAAGTCAGGTAATCTTTATTTATCTCTGTTGCCTTAACACTGTTTTCCTTGGTCGACATGGTTTTTTTCAACATTTTCACATGCTAGCTTGGTTATTCTACAAATTTTTAATTTACAGCTGTTTTCACGTCATCGTCTTGGAATAAATTTTTGTGTACAGGAGATTTGCTACAAGAGCATTGTCTATCAAGGAAGATCTCCAGAATAAAAAATGTGAAATTTTCTTGGAAAAATGAGGCCAAAATAAAGTTTAAAAACGGATGAAATTTCAAATTTTCTGTTTACTTGCTTGAAATTGATCAGAAACTGTATAATTTTAATGCTATTTCAGCATTTACACTAGTTTCTAAGGCCAGTTTAGTTCAAAAAAGTTAACTGAATGACCTCCCCAGATCGGCCTGCTGCGCATCTATGCTTGTTGTGCCTATTTGTCTATAGTCTATTCCATACATGATCTGTTGAGGTTCCCCCTCAGAAAAATTTTCACCCTCTCCAGAATTCGCGATTTTTCGCAAGTTCCCGAAAATTTTCAAAAAATTCGTAGAAACGGTGCTTTTTAAAGCGTTTTGAGCTACTTATTTGCTCAAAAGTGTCAAATTTCCGGCGCTTCGTGCCATATACTCATGTTTTGACTATATTTTGTTCAATTTTTCGACTTTTTGATTTTTTGAAAATTTTTTTCTTTTTATGTTCTAGAAAGATGGTGTACCGTCAGAAACGCCGGAAAACGATGTTTTTTGACGCATACCTACCTTTTTGGGCCCCAAAAAGGCACCTTAAAAGTTCACATCCCCTCAGAATTCCCATGCTGTGCATGTCTGGTCTATTCTGTTTCGGACGACCTACATATTTTCACTACTAAATTTGAGCTGACTTTAAACTATAGCTTCGCGCAAAAAGAATGTGTTCAATCACGGTAAGTTTTTAAGCGCAAACTGAATGAAAATTAGGGATTTTTCTTCTTGAATAAGTATATTTTAAGCGACTTTTTCAGACTTGTTTCCTTATCATGCCGGAACATAATCCAGCTCCACATCCGGCTCGTGGCATTTATGGATTCGCCCTCTATTTGACTTCAATTTTCTGTTTGTTCGTTTATTTGACATGGGCCATTGTACCGTCTGCGTGGCTGCGTAACTTGGGTCTAACTTATTGGCCTCAAAAATATTGGGCCGTCGCCTTACCTGCCTATTTTTGCGTTGCTTTTATTTGCTTCGAGATTTTTATGTGCGGCTATAATATGGCCAACTGGGACGCTTTCGATTCCGTAGAAAATATCGTAGATGATTTTGGTGCCGAAATACTTCTACCACCTGCAATATAGAAGCGATAAAAGATTTCTGATTATTTTAATGTTCACTTTAATGTTTTGCCCGCACATACTTATGTATTTTGCTGTTTTGAGTGGCATTTACATCATTGTTCAGTTTTTTAGAGAGACGTTTATAGAGGACATGTTCGCAAATTATGTAGCCCGTTCAAATATGACCAAGTCGATCTGAAGTTTCTGCTAGAAACGAATTTCTGCCTTTGAAACGTTTATATCCTCACATCAATTACAGTTGCTTCAGACAAGTTCGGTCATAAGTTTTAAAAACCATCTCCGACAAGCTGACAGAATACGATTATAGCATTGATCTTATATATAATTATCATAACCTTTCGGCTAACTGACGATGAAAATTTGTGCACGAAGTTGTGTGAAAACAGACTATAGTCTGTTCCATTCCAAACGGCCCATTTTTCGCTAAAGTCTTATTACTGTGATAGATTTTCACTGCTCAAAGGGCTTCCTCAATTATGCTTCCGTAACAGCCAGTTGTTGCTTTAAACTCTTATTATTGATGTCCAATGTGCTCAGTTTAATATGTGGCGCGTCTGACAGATTGTCACACCAACCTAACCCGTAAAATGTTCGGCTACAGTAATAAACCGTGAAGCGGAAATGGGCCGTTTGGAATAGAACAGATGTAATGATAATGTCGTTCCTGTAGATTCGTGCTACGGAGTTCTTTCGCTAATTTAATTAAATTCAAATAAATTAGAAAAATCCAAAAATGTTAGATAACGACATTATATACAAAAGATCATCGAATCATAATAATCGCTCAAATCGACGCCGCGTCCTTGTTCTTACTCCCAGACATCAACTGCCTTTTTATTTCTACATGCAGGCTGACATCGCAATTAATGTCGCCTAAATTTGCATGCTTTTCGGTTCTCTATTAATTTCAAGATTTGGCGTCACTTCCGTTTATAAAGTACATGACTGGCCATAAATAAATATTACCGAAAATCGCGGCAATGTGATCGATGCAAAAATGAATATTTTTAAATAATGATGCAGTATTGCACAGACTATCAGGCACGTACATAGCTGGCCGTCCTATTTTGGGGGATCAATACCAATTTTTGGGGGGACTAAGCCCAAAAATAGCACAAAATAACGTTTAAAACGTCCGGTTTTTCTGAATTCAGGGGTCCGAACCCCCTTCCCCCATTCCCCCCAGAGATACGTACCTGCAGACTATAGTGTATTTATGTGAAATTTAGAAATTAGGAACGAAATCTCAGAGGAATATATCTTCGAATTACAAGCAACTTCCAACAGTGTGAAGTAGGTACATACATATGTATGTACACAGGTAGGTACATATGACCTGCTGTGTCGTAGAACTAGCGGAAAAAGCTATAAAAATTTTTGGAAATCAATTTTGCCATATGTCCCAGGCAATCGTTCGTATCTAATTCCCAGGTGCGGCCGTTCTCCCCCATTGGCCCAACATACGAGTATGTAGTTGGCGAGATAAACAATGGAATAATTTGCAATTATTTCTCTTAATTTTTCGGGCACATCGCGCCGGATAATACTTATTAGTGACATTTATTTAAATGCGTTCTTGGTGGTCAGGGAACCATATTTCTGCTCAAGGAATAGATTTTAAGACGATTTCAAAGAGCAGAAAAAGCTATTTCGGCATTTTTTATTTTCAAGCGTAAGGATTTTTGACGCTCCGCGTCAAATGCTGAATAAAGAAAATCGAGCAGTGATTCGAGCCTCAACGCGTCGTTTCGCCTGAATTTTAAGAAACCTGGCTCTTCACACCGGATTTTCGCAAAAGTCAATGAAATTAATGATTTTTTCGCACAAAATTGTCGAAAATCTAAATTAATCGGTTCGATGAGATGCCAGTCAGCCAGATGATCTTACTTGCACTTTGTTTTCTCCTTAAAATATCCCGAATTTCCTTCTGGGGTCTAGAACCCGACCCCCACGTTCACCACGCAGCCGATTGCCATGTGCATGTGCAAAACATGCGGAAACGGCCAAACAATCTTCCACACTTTGGATCAAGCACCTACCGGAAAAATGAGAAAAATCGTCGAATCATGCGCCTGAATAATAATTGTCGTGGTAGTAAATATACTGTAGAAGTGCTGTAACGCTTTTTGAAGTGGTTTATCGCAGAGATTATACGAGAAGAAGATGAACGCCTCTCCGCCTTTAACTTGTGAACACGACAACATTTGTTCTATTAACAAGCATAAAGGCGTCCAACTGTCAAATCGTATTAGAAACCGGTCGCTTACCGCCTCAGTAACGCATTGTGAGAAATATAAGGATTTACAGTAAGCCATTGTGGGGTATTTAGGTAGGAACCGTATTTAGAATTGACTTTGCTGTCCCGCGCCCCCTGTTGAGCCCTGGACCTCCGTCCATCTGGTCAGTAAATGGAAATGAATTTTAAGCCCAAATATGCACACACGCTTCTTTTCATTCACGATAAACGCCCTCTTAACCAGGTTTGTGCTTTTATTATTTACCATAATTATAGTATTATCGCTCTTCTTTTGCAATAGTACCTACACGAAATTCTATGTTATATATTCAATAGCATTATGAAAGAGCCATATGTATGCAGATTTGCTGGTCAGACGGCTTTTGAGGACTCTTAGGATTGGCATTCTTGTATGATTTGGGACGAAGTGAGAAAATGAGGATTGAGGTGCGCGGTAAATATTACAAACGTATGTGCATTAACGTATGCATTATTATCGATGTGGAAATAAGAAACCAAGGTACCGAAGAAGTGATTTCCAAATACAAAGCATTTTTTATTAATATTGTACCCGTTTGATATTTGAGAAGTAGGTAGAATACGAACCCACTACATCCATTTTGCGCTCAAAAGCTGCCTAAATTGCTCAAAAGCAATAAATCATTTAGCAAAACGTTCAGTGTACCTCCTGTAATTTTTATTGAACTTCACAAACAGGAAATTGCTCATAATATTTTGCACATTACTCGTAAATTTGCACTACGGCAATCCAATCAGCGAAACTATGACAATGTTTCCATATGCATCGTTAGATCGGTTAACCTAAGTGCACGACACAATAATAAAAACATCATAATCGAAATTACCCGTCTAAATTTTTCATATTTCATGTAATGAATGGCCTTGCCAGCAAAATCCCAAAATCGGCATATATGCATAGCGGCTTAAAGCAAACTTAGCAAGGCTTTCCCAAGAGCGAATTGGGCAGGGTGCAATTGCCATTACACCCTACAAATTGACGACATTAAGACTTGATTTTTTATTGGTCTTCGGTCATCTTTTAACAAATTTTTCAAAGTTATTCCACTGTTTCTGGACATGAAAACTGTTGATTGACTTCTAATGTCTTTGTTTGAGTCATATTTTACAGTTTAGCACCTTGCGCCTTACTTTTTTGTTTCAAAAAGTTAGAACTACTAAAGCTACGTGACAAAAATTTAGGCTCACGAAAACTTTTATTTGTGAAGGATTTATAACAATGAATTTTTCAGCAAAAATCTAATAATTTCCAAAAGTTTCGCAATGAATTCAACAGCTTTGTATTCTGCTTCAACCGCATGAATGCTCATGGATCAAAGCAGTAACTTAAACAATTTTCCAAATTTTTCATCCCATCAGTGTGAATGAAATATGAGGTGAAAATTTTACTGTACTCTTTCTCACAAAATAGTATGAATTTGTGAGACTATTTTTAATGTTTTAGAAGAAGTTAGTTTTGGCCAAACATGTATAGCATGGGAATTCTGGGAAGTCAGCCCAAAAATTTTTAAAAAGTGTTGTTTTGGGTTGAGAATAAGGGGCACAGACCCTGTTTTTCGACATTTTAGACGGAACTCATTCTCTGTGGAAGATAAAAAAGAATTTCTTAAAAATTTGAGTACATTGAACAAAGTATTGTCAAAAAATAGGTATGTGGCGTGAAGCCCCAAAAATCTGACACTTTATTGATAAAAACGCTTAAAAAACACACTTCTACAAGTCTTTTATAAAATCGACAATTCTGGAGGTCAGTAGCTATTTTGCGGGGGTCAGCAGCCATTCTGCGGGAGGTCCAATTTCCCCCAACCCTAAAAACTTCCAAGAATACGTATGGTACTGTCCCATACGAAATTGCTACGTCCTGCCACCATCAGAATCTGGCCGCAGCTTAATGGACAAATCTTTTTCAGCCAATTCCTTATTTTTTAAATCGAAAATGGGAACGGTATTCCAGCTTTCAATAACTTCTCCTTTTCTAAAAAAATCGCCCTTTCAAGATGTAATTCTAAGTATTTATAAAAGATTTAAATGAAGTGCATAGATAACGAAGAATTCGTAGGAGAAAGTTTCAAAAAATAACCAAAATAACCGAATTCAATAATGAAACACGACTAAACGCTCTCGAGAACAATATCAAAGACAATCTTTTCGTTATAAAGTCAAGTTGTGCAGTAGTCCCAGAATTTCTTCAGCACGGTCTGTATATGGAAAGTTTTGTGTCTAAAATCTACATTGGATACCCAAAAGTTGATTGTAGCGGTGGGAAGAAAGGAGGCGCTAGCAATTGGCGTCCTGCAGTCCAGAAAAATGAGGGAGACATAAAAAATGGCGCCAGCGGTGTCGCCGGTGGCGATGAGGCTAGAAACGCCGGCGGAATCGTCGGCAAATTCGACCCTACAGTCAAAGCGGAGGCCAGCTGATTGTTGGTGGCATGGCCCGGAATGACCGGTAATAATTTCTTTTGAAAAAGTTCGCATCTTTCTCCTTCACGATTCTATCTCGTTAGAGATTTTGAATCGCTATTTGCACAAGCAGGTGACTGAATGGAATTCGTGGCATGCGGTTTAACATTATCGACTGCCTGATTAGGACACTTGCATGCTTCTGGCGTGTCCTCGGCTCCACCCTTCAAACACTAACTTATTATTTTGGCTATTAGCAGTGATTAAAAGTCACAATTTATTATTAATATTAGTTATATTCTTATCGTATAGTCATTAATATATTATTTGTGGTTATTCATAGACCTTTCTGTCTGGTTAATGAAAGGTCCGGTTTCAATAACGTTAAGCGTGGCTTAAAATATGAGCCAGTCTTAAGTCTGGCTCATTAAGCGTGGCTCACGTCGGTCCTAATAAAACTTGTGGCTTAAGCTAGGCTTAAGCCTGGCTTAAGCTACAACTTTTATGTTTTACCGCTCTTCTTTAGTGTTGTGAAATTAAGCCTAGCTTAAGCCAGACTTAAGCCTGGTTCTAGCCAGGATTAGGTCTGGATCGATAATCGCGACTTTTATCGGGTTTTTTTAATTAAAGATGTTTAAGTCACGCTTAGTGGTCCAGGCTTAAGCCTGGCTTGACCTGCAGGCTTGAGCCTGGTAAGTGTAAATGGCGAGAACGCGTCACATTACAATATAACATGTACATGTAGCTTATAAATTTTAAAATATAGCGCAACCTAATAAATAAACCCATGCATTCAGTGATGTAGACGATTGTGTCCCGATTCTCCAACCGTCCCGATTCTCCGACCATCCCGATTCCCCGACCGTCCCGATTGTCCGACCATCCCGATTCTCCGACCGTCCCGATTCTCCGACCGTCCCGATTCTCCGACTTTCCCGATTCTCCGACCGTCCCGATTCTCCGCCTAATGCTAAAAGAGTTTTTTTTAAATTCGCGAGAATCTCGTTTCTCCGACCGTCCCGATTCTCCACCCGTCCCGATTCTCCGACCATCCCGATTCTCCGACCATGGTAAGATTTGACAAGTTTTGACTACGACTGCATTGCACGATTTATAATGCAGTACCTACGAACGCATCCCACGCATGTACATAACATGCATATATGTGTTTTGCGTACAGATATGTACATCATAGGTAGCGCGTTAGCGCGTACCTATAATATACTTGGGTACCCCCAACACCTGGGCACCCCCCTACAGCTATAACGGGACACTTCTGGAAGGTGCGGTTTTTTTAAAAGAAAGATAATAAAAAAATTCGCTGCCCGTGTTTTTTTGTTTTTCTTGAAACTCAAAATTGACTGTGTAAAGAAGGTGTAAAGTTTTTGTGTAACGTTATAACATAGGACAAATTTTGGGACCTTTTTACTGCGGCATGTGGACAACTGAGTATTGATGACTCGAAGGATTGAACAGAATAGGATAATAGAGGGATGAATTCTACAGATGACACTTTTTTTGTTTTTTGAAATTCGCATTATTTATCGAACGGCAGTGTAAAGAGTGCGAAAATCTGGGGGTGAAAAAGCACTTTTTGGTCGAGTTTTCAACCTTCCTATGTCCGATACTAACTCCGGTTATGAGGTTTTTAAAATGTTTTCTGACAGAAATGTAGAGCGGATCAAGGGCTACATTCTGCATATAAGCAAAGTCTTGTATGCTCTATGGTGAGTTAGATCCTGGGGTTTAAAGTTTACACTCTAGTGGATGGTGTAAAAAAACGGATTTTAACTAAGATTTCTCTGCCAAATTTTTCCGCTTATGAGTCAGTGCAAATCGAAGACAGCATTAATAAAGTGCCTCACAGGGGCTAAACATCGCAGCAAACCGCATTTAAAAAAACGCAATATTGAGTTATTTATGGGGGTGTAAAGTTCGAAATCAGAGGTAAAAAATGGGCTAAAAAACACGTTTTTTCCGAAGTTTGATTGATAAATCATGCCAAATAATTTTTGCAACAGAATTTTGGCACACAGGAATGTACTACGATTTAAAAGCTACAAATTGTACCAAACCGAATTTCTTTAAACTCAATGGGGAGTTCGGTACGGAATTTTAAAGTTTACAGTGTTCTAAATGATGGAAAATACGTTTTTGTTGCGTTTTTTGTTCGCCACTTTCTCCGTCCAGAAGTCGGGATAAGTCTAATAGAATAAAAATAAAGTGCTTTATATCGGGTGCATGTCAAAGCAAATTGTCTATACATTAATATTTAGCGAGTGTAAAGTCAAAAATTTGGAGTTTTAAATGCGTTTCTGTCTTGTTTTTTCTGCCTGCTTCTCCGGTTACGAGTCAGGGACACGTTTATCAAGTCTAGAAATGGACCAGGAATCAAATTTGATATGCCAGTCTGGCGCATATGTTTACACTCTACGGTGTTGTAAAGTAGTTTACACCAATTGTTAGTTTGCCCATAGAACATTATGTAGACTTAATTTTTTCATAAATATTAATCGTAATATCGGAACAATATCAAAATTACGAATCTGACTAAAATCTTCTTTACACTAGGTGTTTACATGAAGTTTACACTACATATATATTTATCTTCGTTTTTGAGCATTCCTGAAACCTAATTTTTTCTTGGAGCCTAGAAGTTTTTCAAAGGATCAAATGTGAGACGTCACGTAGGCGCGTTTGTTTACATCCAACAGTGATGTAAAGTAGTTTACATTCATTGTTTATATGTCCTCAGACCATTGTAGAGACATAATTTTTTCATGAATGTTGATCATAATATCCGAGTAATTTTTTACACTGCATGTTAGCCTTTGTTCTAGAGCATTGCAAAAATCGAAATTTTTTCCTGAGATATAAAAATTTACAGGGAATGAAATATATACGTCAATTGGGCGCGCTTGCTTACACTCAGCAGTATTGCAAAGTGGTTTAAACCTAATGTTTATTGTCTTTAAAACATTATGGAGACTCATTTTTCCATAAATGTTGAAAGAAATATCGGAGCAATATCAAAATTACGAATCCGACTAAAATATTCTTTACGCTATGTGTTTGTGTAAAGTTTACGTTACGTGTTAACCCTAATTCGATAGACTTGCAGAGACTTTGTAACTGAAGTCAAGAAATTTTCAAGGATTCATATGTGAGACATCAATTAAGTGAGTTTGTTTACCCTCAAAAGTAATCTAAAGTGATTTAAAAATTATGTTCAAGTGTCCTTAGATCATTGAAGAGATGTAATTTTGTCTTAAATGGGTTGCATTAAAGTTAAATCTTTCTTAGCCGTGTTTATAATATGTTTCACAAAATCTTGCACATGGAGAGCTATCGTTTAATTGATGTAAATTGCCTGCAAAAGTGGTTTAAAATGAACCAGCAATCACACTACTGTGCACAGAAGTCGACAAAGATATACAGCTTTATTGTAATCATGTACATTAATAAGCCGTAAACTGTTAGTATTCTCTACACCTAGTAGTTGTGTAAAGTTTGCACTATTCATTTGTTGTTAATATGTAGTCTATACTACAAATTTATTTTACTACCAAATCAAAGCGTTAGTGTTCCTTACATTTGATATTTGCGTGAAGTTTTTGAATTTTTGCCGAAAATCTTTGCCTTCTAATTTACCAACATCCCGCCTTTTCCATTTTCTTGAAGTTTAAAATCTTTTATAATTCTCTCATAATTTAATGGTAGGTTTTAACTTTAAGTTTCTCTTGGTTTACAACTCTCGCTTAGCAAGCTCATTTTTCAAAACTTTTTCATAGTGATCAGATTAGTTGCGTTTAGTTTGGAATTGGTGGACGGTCGTTATTTTATTACTCGGCTTAAATAAACCAAGTGACTATCTTTTGATTATTTTCTTCATCGCAAATTCAAACACCCAATTTTCAATTTGAAAATTGACCCAATTTTCAATTTGAAAATTGATCCAATTTTCAATTTGAAAATTGAAAATTGGGTGTTTTCAATTTCAAAAGTCACAACACATTGTGCTTGTGTATTGATTGAGTGAGGATTTGCAATGTGAATTCGTTGGTTAAATTTTTGTGCTTGATTATAAGTGAACTGCACATTAAGAAGAAATAACTTAATGCAGTTTTAATTTGAAAATGGATGGTGTCAATAAGGTTGTCTTGTTTAAAAAGGATAATGCTGATGTTAAGAACAATATTGTTTTCCGCGTTCTTGGACTGTTGTCATTATTGTGGCATGTTACTGATTGTGTTTACTGACTGATGTACTGAAATCACGCTAATTAAAAGTAGTGTACTAGCAAAGAAAAATGCTCCGATGGAACAAAAAAGATGAATATACTTGGAATTGTGGATTATTATGGATGTAAAAGGAGGGGACTAGGAAAAATCTACCTAAAGTCGGAAAATCTGCTAAAAATCACACTTTCTCTAAGCAACGCAAAAAATCGATGTATATTCTGCGGCCTCTAAAAAAGTGTCTTTTTTAAATAATGTTCGAAGTTTCAGATAAGAGTGTATAAACGAAATCTATCAAGGTTACTTTTTTAAATTGCTGGCACCTGATTGATAGAAAACTAAGAGGTATTGTATTTAAAGTTGTTTTGTTTTATGAGCATTATAGCAAGCAAAGCAGGAGCCGATTGATTAGTGCACACAATCGTTTCGGGCATGCTAGTGTATCTACATTAAGTCTGTTTCAAGTCAACTTACGTGTTTCCTACTGTTTTTAACCAACCATGTCTTCAATTGTCTTCGATGTTTGCTATTTCATTCAATTGGCTTGGAAGACTGTTAATTTACTTAATATCATTTCCCATAGCTACTGCATAGCTAACGTGCTGCTGTTTCAATCATTGTTATGGTTGAATATTTATTTTAATCTGTTGGCCGCAGAATATACATCGATTTTTTGCGTTGCTTAGAGAAAGTGTGATTTTTAGCAGATTTTCCGACTTTAGGTAGATTTTTCCTAGTCCCCTCCTTTTACATCCATAATAATCCACAATTCCAAGTATATTCATCTTTTTTGTTCCATCGGAGCATTTTTCTTTGCTAGTACATATATACTTATTCGATCGACCACTTATATAGATACATGGATACCTATTCATTCGATTAACCAGCGTAACGAATACGATGAAACTCTGCTCTGACTTATAAAATAGAAACAAGAAAATGGAAAATGCAAATTAGACAAAAATATTTAGCGTCGTTTTCAAGACGTTTGACATACAAAGGTATATAACTGCATTAATACTAAAAGTGTCATGCAATTTTTTGTTGTCCAGGTGCGAAACAGCTATGTTACACCTTAGTTGATATGTTTTACTGCAGTAAAATGGACATGGTTTAACGATATAGTCTTAACTTTCTCGAGATTAGGGATGACAAATCGAATGTCATTGTTTATATACTTTGGATGTAACTTCTGTTTATTCTCACTTTTTAAAGTCAAAATGAAACGAATAATTGTAATGTCAGACAAAAAAAATTACTTTCAATTTTACTGAATGACAAAAATAATACGTTATGAAAAAAATCCGTAAAATTACATAATAATTCAATCTCTAAATAAGTCCTTTATTACATGTATGTGCAATCGCTATTCAGCAGTTGATTGACATGTGGTTTATGCCACCTGTCATATTTGAATCTGTAGTCGGAGAATCGGGAAAAGTCGGAGAATCGGGACGGACGGAGAATCGGGACGGTCGGAGAATCGAGACGGTCGGAGAATCGGGATGGTCGGAGAATCGGGACGGGCGGAGAATCGGGACGGTCGGAGAAACGAGATTTTCGCGAATCTTAAAATAACCTCTCTTAGCATTAGGCGGAGAATCGGGACGGTCGGGGAATCGGGAAAGTCGGAGAATCGGGACGGTCGGAGAATCGGGACAGAGTGATGTAGACACATGTATGTTTATCAGTCATGCAAACGCAAACACACATAACGTACAACACCTATTCAAAAATATTGATTTAAGAATGTTGATTTATTGAAATCTTCCAGTTTTTTTAGGGCGAGCGCGTATATTGGCGGCTCGCTTGTAAACATCGCTGAATAAAAAAACACGCATATTTCGCTCAACGAGAACAAAGCATTTTTCCATTGACCTTGTTTCCCTTCCTCTTATACAGTCGTTTGAGTATGCGCGCATTCACTTTCCAATTAAATTCATTTGATTGTTCAGAGAAATTAGCAAAATGTTTTGATAAATCATCGGTAGATGGACTTATGACCGCCCTGCAGCAGTCGCAACTTTCTTGATAGATTTGTACACAAATTTTTGAACAAGATAAGTCTGATCTTCTAATTGGGACCGGTTTACCAAGTCAGACTTAAGCTAGGCTTAAGTTAGGCTCAGGCTAAGCTTAAGCCTGGCTTAAACCTAAGAAGTCGAGGTTGATCCTGGGTTGTGGTTTAAGCGAGGCTTAAACTATACTTTATCAAAACCGATAAGCCAGGCTTCGTGCTTAGCCTTAAGCCAGGCTTAAACCTGCTTATTGAAACCAGGTCCTTATTTTCTGCTGTAGTAAAAATTTGGAAACCTGTAATTGAAGAGGCGTTTTCTGTCTAAAAAAATCAGCTAGAATGATAATTCTACAGGCTTTGATTTGTTTAAGATCGGAATTTTGAAGTCTAAGTAATATACGCTTCTATGATTGAACTCATTATAAGTATAAAAATACGATAAAACGCCGAAATGTGCTCAAAATGCATAGACATACATTATTTCTAAGCTAAACTTCTTCTGAAGCGGCCAAATACTCACAAAACGTTTAAGAGATTTATCATCAACAGATTTTGAGACTCAAGTTTATAGAATTAAGACCATTTGAAAATAATTTTAGCTGATCATCAACAAACACTTTCCTGTGATTACTTAAACATGCACTAGCAGAAAAATTGCTATGATGGAACAGAAAAGACGAATAAACTTGGGATTACGAATTATCAAGGATGTAAAAGGAGGGGACTAGGAAAATGCTCCTATGTATATGCCTAATGTCGCAAAACCTATTAAAAATCGGACTTTCTCTCAACGCAAAAAAATCGAAGTATATTCTGCGGCCTTCAGATTGAAATAAACTATTGAACCGAAAAAACGATTGGAAAAGCAGTAAGTCAGCTCAGCAGCTATGGAAAACTAGATGGAGTAAACTAGGAGCGACTTTATAAGCCAATTGAATGAAATAGCAAACATCGATGCATTTCAGATAATCAAAGAAATAGTTGGTTTAAAGGAGTAGGAAATGCGTAAGCTTACGTGAAACAGACTTCATATAGGCACGCTTGCAAGCCCGCAACGATGGTGTGCAATAACCAATTGACGACAGGTTTGTTTGCTATCATACTCATGGTAAAGTAGAACACCTTTAAATACAATTGTAGTCAGTTTTCAATCAGTCACGCACGACACGATACGAAGCAGTGTATTGCAGCTTGCAAGCAATTTAAAAAAGTATACCTCCATTTAAAATTATGTTTATATGTGAGGCATTAAAAATTGTTTAAAGAAGGTTACATTTTTTCAGAGGCCGCAAAATATACTTAAATTTTTTTGCATTGTTTAGAGAAAGTCTTATTTTTAACAAGTTTCGCGACTTTAGACATATACATAGGAGCTTTTTCCTAGTCCCCGCCTTTTACATCTATAATAATCCGTAATCCCAAGCATATTCGTCATCGGAGCATTTTTCTTTGCCGGTACCCTACTTTTAATTAGCATGATTTGATTGAAACAGTCAGTAAACACATACGGTAACATGCCACAATAAAGACAACAGTCAAAGAACGCGGTAAACTATTCCGTTTTGAAAATCAGCATTATCTTTTTTAAACAAGACAAACTTATCTTATTTTAATAGATCGAAGGTATTTAGCATAACTTTAAGAGAATAGGGAATGTTAAGAACACTTGCACTCAGATTCGTAATCCTGACGTTACATGGAACATCTTGAAACAAATTAAACTCCTGCAACGCTCTAAAACTGAAGTTAATTCTCAGTGTAAGCTTTACACAACTACTGGGTATAAAGAAAGCATATAGTCAGATTCGTGATCCTGACCTTTTAGAACATATTTTGAAAAAACTCACGTTGCAACGCTATGGAAGTAAAATAAATTTGTACTGTAGACTTTACACATTAACAATAAATGTATAGTGCCAACTTTACACACCTAACGGGTGTAGAGAAAACTTATAGTCAGATTCGTTATTCTGACGTCACATAGAACATTTTGAAAAAATTAAGCTTCCGCAAGGCTCTAGAACGAAAGTTAATTTGCAGTGTAAAGTTTACACAACCAACGAGTATAAAGAAGATTTCAGTCGAATTCGTAATTCTGATATTATTCTGATATTACGATCAATATTTATGAAAAAACTAAGTTCTCCACAACGGCCTGAAGACAACTAAATATTAGACGTAAACCACTTTACACCACTGTTGAGTGTAAACAAACGCGCCTAACTAGCGTATCAGTTCGATTCCTGGTACATTTTTAGACTTGAGATCATGTCCAGACTCATAACCGGAGAACTTGGCAGAAAAAAACAAGACAGAAACACGTTAAGCAACCCCACTTTTTGACTTAACATCTCCCGAAAAAGCTAGATTTTAATATCAATTAACGCAATTAGTTATGACGTATACCCCTTAAAAAAGTACTTTATTTTTTATATTCGACTTATCCCGACCTCAGAACAGAGAAAGTGACGAACAAAAAAATGACAAAAACGTATTTCCCACCATCCACCACATTGTAAACTGCAAAAATCTGAACCTAACTCTCCATTGAGTGTAAAGAAATTCAGTTTGAGCCAGTTTGTAGCCTTTAAATCGTAGTACGTTTGTATGTGGAAAGCTATTGTTCTGCAAAGATATTGACCAATCAAAAGAAGGAAGAAAACGTGTTTTTTGCCCTATATTACACCCCTGATTTCGAACTTTACACGTCCATAAGTAACTCAATATTGAGTTTTAAACGTGATTTGCTGCGCCGTGTAGCACTCAAAACGTACTTTGTTTTCATTATATTTAATTTATCCCGACTTATAACCGGAGAAGTCGGCGAAGAAATCTTAGGCAAAACCTGTTTTTCACACCATCTACTTATTTGTAAAGTTCGAACCCCTAGATCTGACTCCGTATTGAGTGTACAAAACTTTGCTGGTAAGCTGAAAGTAGCCCATGAGTCTTAGTACATTTCTATCAGGAAAAAGTTCTTGGCACTCAGAACCGGCGTTGTTGGCACAGACATCAAAAGGTAAAAACCAAAAATCTGTCTTTACACCCGCTGATTTTCACACTCTTTACACTCCCTTTCAAGAACTAATGCGAAATTCAAGAAAGAAAAAATGTGCAACTAGTGAATCCTATCCTCCACAATTCTGTGCTATTAAATTGCATGAGGCCTTTACAGAGAGTTGTGTACACGCTGCAGAAAAACCATCAAAATTCGCTACGTTACGCCTAAACTTTACACGCTCATTACAAACTCGGTATTGAGTGTAAAAAAAGAAAGAAACATAGAGTATTTTTAATACCTAACTTTTTAAAAAACTGCACCTTCCAGATTTGTTCCGTTATAGCTGTGGGGGGCTCATATGTTCGGGGCATACATGTACAGCATGGAAATTCTGGGGGCGAGGGGTCAGGCCCTAAATTTTTATAAAAAGTGCCTTTTTGGGCTAGAAAACGATGGGTACTCGTCAAAAACACTGTTTTTTGACGTTTCACACAATGCCCGTTCTTTATAGAACATATAAATGTAAAAAAATTCTGAAAAAATGAATAAAATTGAACAAAATATGGTCAAAAAATGTGTGCATGGCGCGAAGCGCCGAAAATTTGAGATTTTTGAGCCAAAAATGGGCTAAAAACGCTTAAAAGGCACACTTTTAATAACTTTTACCAAGTTTTACAAAAAAATCGATAATTTGGGGGGCGCAGCCATTTTGCGAGGGTCGTTTGCCATTCTGGGGGTTCAAAATCCCCTCAAACCTCTCAGAACACGTCTGGTCAGGGGTACCCAAGTATATTATAGGTATGCGCTAACGCGCTATGTATGATTGAGCTTGTTCATACTTAACACAAACTAAGGGCGGCTTTAGGAAGAGGAGATGGCAGCCTGCTGTCGGTCCAAAACGGCAGACATTATAAAGACTGGATGTCCTTTTTAATCATTTTGACCATTTTTTATTTGTCTTATGCAAATTTTAAGGCGCTTCCACTGCTGTTAATTGTCTTTTCAATTTATAATTAAAAACAAAGGAGAAGAACTTGAATGTACCAAGGCAAACCGGAAGAAGATGTGATCTTTAAAACTCAAAAACCTTTCCAATGTTTTACGTATTGTATCGTGCGTGTTTCAAATGGAAATGTTGACGCCGCAAAAAGCTAAAAAAGTTACATGCTTGAATAAATTTTTTTTGTGCAAGCGTTTTTCTGGGATTTTAAAAATATCAATTCATTATAATAATTTAGAATTGCTGCTATTGCGACAAATAAAAATAAACGGCGGTTAGACGTATAAAATTCTAATATTCAAACGGCCCAGAAAAATGTTTCCGGATAATTACACTTAAATTTTCTTCGGAGTACCTTCAGAATGATTGTCGCATTTTATCTGAAGTTATTGTTCATATTGCATAACCTAAAATTCACAAAAAATATTAAAAAACTTACTAAACTCTTTTTTGCTTTTCTTAGACGCCACAAGTCTTTGTGACCGATTTTTATGCTTGCTATATATGCTTGTGTGATGGACGATTACATTGTTTACCTGTTTATCAATAGCATCTCTCTCATGACTTATTCCCGCTTTTATATCCACATTGTTCGCCAAATTGTGAACTGGCTTTACCATATTCATTATTTCACTCTGTTTAGGTTTGATCTGAGGTAAAATTGGTATCGGCAAAGCCAGGGAAGCGATATTTTGTTGTTGTACCAATCGTTTCATTTCATCCACTGATCGGCTTAGCGTAAGAATATAATTGCGGGCCAGCATCAAAGTCGCGATTTTTGACAATTTCCTGACCGTAGGGCCGCTGTTGTAGGGAATGACTTGGCGCAGAGAGTCCAGAGCCGAATTCAGGTCATGCATGCGCTTTCGCTCCCGACTATTTATTTTCATGCGCAAGTCCTGTCGTAAAAATAGGTATAACAGAGATCTAATTTTCAAAAATCACTTATTTTTCAGAGCAATCATTAAGTACGCTAATCGAACGAAACGCCTTCGCGTAATTAATTGTATTTGTTAGGCTAATATTGACAATTATCAAAATTGACTTTGATGAGAAGTGGTTTGATGATAGTTTTGAATTTAAGAGTAAGAAAGAATATGTAGTCAGAACGGCAAATTTCTTGTAAATTAGTCATTCAGAATAAAACTTGGGTGAGGAAGAAGTGTAGGTACATATGTATGTCGCCCGTCAAAACGGAAAAAAACACAATTGCTTCCTCAAAACAAATATTATCTGATAATTAATTGCTTAAATTCGAATTAGCATGACGCTAAATTTCAAACTTTCGTTCAGCTATAGACTGAAAAGAGTCGTTTGGTGTTATCATGCTCAAAAATCGTGTTTTAATGCCTTTTATAGTAGGTACGATACATGGGCAGCATTATGGGGGTCCGATGGGAAAAAATTTTCAATAATAGCACCAAAAAGTTTGTTCTGAGGACCTATCGATTTTGAATTTTTCAGATTCTGGGAGATTCAGACAGACCCTTTACGTCCATAATACGTACATACATATTTATACTCTGCAACTTTTGCACAAGAAATCTATTAAACAATGTTGCACTGGAAAAACTGGCAGTCAAAAAAGGGCGCAAGCAGTGAAAATGCGCAGCTCAAGTTAAGTTTTTATCCTGCCAGAAGCCCTCGATCCACAGATGGTCTTTTTCATATGAAATCCTATCCTATATCACAGCAAATATTTTGCCCATGTACATTAACAACTGAGATTTCGAAGTGTGGCTTGCGATTTTATGCATCTTAGTGTCAAATTATGGAATCTTCTCACCACTTTTTCAGCTGGGTTGAGAGGTTACGTTAGAATGTATGATGAGCTGCTTTAGAGCATGACGTTTAATGATTACGAGTATATCCTGAGCTTGCAGCTTACTGAACTCTTGAAATTCATGCTCACACTTAATATACGAAATAGATACAAAAATACTTGGGCTTGAGGGGGTATAGGGTGTGAATCCCCCAGAATTCGGACCCTCCAAATCGATATAGATACTTAGAATTGAATTTGTTATGCTATTAGCCATCGTCCAAGGGAAGGGATACAAATACGTAACCGCTTTCTGTCCTCCTCTTTCTTACCTGACTGTCAAACTCCATCAAAATTTCATTCGTTCTGAATTTGGAGCAGTGACTACTGCGTCTAATTCTTTTCCTGCATCGAATGTATGGCTCAAAATCCCCACAAAGTTCCGTCGGACTAATTAGTTCTGAGCTGTGGTCAGCCGGGTGTAAATCGGTGCTTCTGGCTTCGTCGCTGAATGTGGATTCTGCACTATCGTTATTGCTGCGTTCGTCACATGCAGAACATTCGTATTGCTCTTCTGATGTTCTTAAACTTGAGGACATTCTGAGCGCTATAAAAGTATCTTTAGAATATTTTAAAATCGCCGACTAATCAACTGTAAAGCAGACTATAAGATAATAAAAGATCAAAAGTCGATTGACGCCTAATTTTGAACCAGTGTGGCTCAAGGCTGTACGTAGCTGTTGTAGCAGCGACTATTTTTCAAAAGTCATGTAGGTACATAATGTATGTATTACTCAGGCGTGGTTTTTCCTAATGGAAAGCCGGGGGCGCCTATATGTTTATTACGGTATCGCGTTTCTCATTGTTTTCGGACAATGCTACAGTATGTCTTCGCTTATGTTCCGTTTTTGTCGCACAATGGTGGTGAGGCTGTGAGATACAGTAAGTTTATACGCAGTATAAAGATGGCCATGAAATCGCTGCTAGGTCTTGTTATTATTGTACTTGTGGGCATAATCGGATCTTTCATACGGTCACATATATCCTGCTGTGCTTAAATACGTATGAAAGCGGAGAATTTCGCTTGACATACTGTTCTGCAAAACGGAATTACATGTAACTCATATATAATGCCACTTTTACTATCTTATGTACATCGCATTGTGAAAAAATCAGAAATTGACCGCTAATTACGCGTTTTCATTTGAATTAGCTCAGATTAAGAACGAGTAAGATAAAATCAGATGTTGATAACGCATGGCTGCTTATACGCTGTCTTACGTAAAATAACATTATTCTTTGGTGAACATTATAGATGTAAGTTTGAGGTGAAGCTACCTACTTTTTGACTTGAAATTCGAATATTTGTAACATCTGTCTTTAGTTGTAACGATTCCAGCATTAGCAATAAGCATTTGGCACGGATGTGCGCTAGATGAAGACGGTAGGTAGATGCCTACTTATCTAATGGAGGTGAAAAGCATACCTATCTGCAGCATACTAAGTTTGTGCATTACTTTACTAGACCCCGCAAAACGGCTGCTAGTTGCAACCACAGGTGGGCAGCACCAAAATTCTGGGGGTGCAAGATTTTTCAAAAGGTCAAAAAATGGTCTCAAAAATAGTATGGCGAAAAAACACCATTTTTCAACCTTTCTCATCGATCACTATCCATTGGCATGGAAAAAATGCGAAAAAACAAAAAAGTTCTCAAAAATTGAATTCTGGTGAGGTGTGTTAGTTTCTGGGAGGTATTCGGCCTTCTTGGAGGTTGCATACTTCCCAACCCCTCCAGACCCTGTGTTTGCGAACCCCAGAATTGCCGATTTTCCAAAACAACTCGGAGGAAGTGTACTTTTTAAAGCATTTTTAGCAGACTTTTGGCTTAAAATTATCAAATTTTCGGAGCTTCGCAAATCGCAACCATTCTTTTTGACTATACTTGTTCAAACTCGAATTTTTTCCAAATTTTTCGAATTCTTTTAGTTTTTATAATCGAGAAAAACGAGTACTGTCTAAAACGTCAAGAAACAGTGTTTTAGATGTTCAGCCGAAAAAGGCATTTTCCAAAAAACATTTTGGGCCTTTATGTATTTCAACGTTTACTGAGTATCGTGCTTGTTTGAAGCTCTCTTATTGTGAGCTTGACCTTTTTTGCTTTATGCGAGCATGTTTCAATTTTTCCCTAAATTTACAATATGATTTTTACGAGGCGCGGATTAAGAGGGGCGGGGTAGGAGGGGCTACCCACGTTCGTCAAAAAATACAGGGGGCGCGTAGAATATATTGCGTATTTTTTGATGATTTTAGCTATTTTTTATCACGATTTTTTAAATTTTTCCAGCGCTTCGCGACGGGTAGTACTCATTAATGACATTTACTGACTTTCTAAGCGTTATAAAGACTTTATTCTTACGTTCGAAGAAGCGAATTAAGGGGGCAAAATAATTGGCGAGGTTAATGGACCTATGTAATTCGCAATGATTTTCGGCCGTCAGTGGTCTCCTCAAATTTTTCCGGCGCTCCGCGCCGAGATAAACATATTACTGATATTTATATACTTTGTCGGCTTAGAAGCCAATTTACTTTTCCACTGAGGAATAAGTTTTAAAGCGATTTTAAGTGTAATAACAGCTATTACTTTCTTCTATTTTTAATCGTAACTTTTGAAAAAAATTTCGATGCTGCGCGTTAAATGCTACGAATACAAGAAATCGAGCAATTCAAGCTTCTAAAACTTCATTTCGCTTAATTATCAAAATTTTTCGAGCGCTTCCCACCGGATTTTCGCTAAAGTCAAGGAAATTTAATAATTTTTTTACAAATAATTGTCATGAATTTCGAAATTTTTCTTAAAAAATCTCGCGCCAAATACGATTCCGAATAAAATAAGGAAAAGTAAAGCACCGAAAAAAACGCTATTTCACACAGGAGGGGCAATTTGTAAATCCATTTTTGACTGTTTTTAAAAAGTTGTGGCACGGTTCCCCTGAAGAAGAGAAAACTTTAAGAATTTTTCTAACTGTTTTCGGATCACAAATGATTCCGTCTACCAAAAGACGAAAAAATGGTGAGCCGACATTAGAGCGCACGACATTAAGCGCGACATTAGAGCGCAGCCATAATAGATGTTTTTCACGTAACTTTACAAAACTTTTATGCTGATAAATGAAAGAATTCGCCGGTTAAAGCTTCACGGACAATACGAGCATGCCTTTGAAAAAAGTCCTACTATATATTACACTCATTTGCAACGATTCATATACTTTCCGATTCAGAATTGGATACGCTTTCTATTATAAGGGGACAAAGATACCTACGCATGCATATCTCGGTATCAGGAAGTGATAAATGCATGCGCTTTCTTTTCTTTTGTGACAGCAATGAACAGACTTTTGAATTCTTTCTTTATTTTTTGGTTGAGTTGTACACTGGTTGAATTAGTGGATGTACGAAAGTATAAATTTTGACTTTTTACCTACCTTTGGAAAAAGGACAGTAACTTTTGAAGCAGTAGGTTTTGTGTGACGCCTTTATACCCTTTTCACTTATTTTCTTGACATAGATTACGGTATTCATTTTCACGCATTTTCACAATTTTTTTAAATTATACGCATTTACTGTAAGTTGTACAATTCAAGCGTGAAATTTATTGCTGTCGCAAACAATCATAAAACTGCAGTAAATATGCAAAAGATCAAAATTTGTTTAAATTTATTCTGCATGTTCTGTCAAGAAAACAAGTGAAAAGGGTATAGTTCCATAAGAAAGTGCATGAAAAGCTACAAAATAATGTCCTAAAATGACACCCTTACTACCATAGTTTTAGAGCTGTAGGTGTTAGAACACAGATCAGTCTACTCAATCGCACAAAAGATGTCTAAATTTACGTAAAATTTTTTAAATAAGTAACACCTACAACTTTGATACGAGCATAGCAAAATCCATCGGTTCAAAAACTATTGATGCTTTCCAGAGGTGGGTAAAAAGTCAACATTTTTTACTTTACCTCAAATAATACAAAGCGTATCCAATTCTGAATCAAAAATTATATGAATCGTTGCAAATAGTCTCGAGTGTAAGATACAATGGAACTTTTTCAAAGGCATGCTCTAATGTCCCTGCGCTCTAATGTCGTGCGCTCTAATGTCGCTGCGCTCTAACGTCATTGCGCTCTGATGTCGCGCGCTCTAATGTCGTTGCGCTCTGTGTCGCGCGCTCTAATGTCGGCGCTCTAATGTCGTGCGCTCTAATGTCTGCGTGCCGAAAAAAACCGATTTTTAAGCTTAATGAAACGGATTTTTGGACTATTCTTGACACTGTTAGCAAAAATTTAGAATTCTGCCCCCGTCAGAAAATCCTAGATACGCCACTTACTGATCGAAGTCTTGCTGCGTTTGAGAAAGGTCAAGAGAGGATTAGAGTTTCAGTGGCGCAGTATAGATCATGCATGACTTCTTCTTTTCTATTCAATGAACTGGCACTCAGCATCGGCCTCATATCAGAAATTTCAAAGTTTAGCATCCATATCGTTTCTAATTGTTTGTACTGACGCCCTTGGTTAAGTTTTCATTGCACAGCGACCACTGCTGAGACGTCACAAATATGCATGAAATTGCAACAGTTTTTAAACAGGCTTTTTCACTTGCAGCGAATTTGAAAAAACTTAGCATAACATATTACGAGACAGGCTGTTTTCTAACCGAACTACAGGTACATATGTACGTATAACATTCCATGAGAACTTACCTACTGAAAATAAAAGCATATGTAGGAAATTTATGATACATAGTTACCTTAAGTGATGGGTACACCGATTTCTCCAACAATCAAGAGTCTTAAGAGCCAATTTCTGAGAAGTTCGACCTCTGCCCACGGTAAACGGAGGGTTAAATTATGGTTGTGAGGTGTAGAGCGGAGAAAACACAAATTTTTGCTTATTGCTAGTAGCAGAGGAACTCTTCTACCGAATGCTTTCTGTTTTAATGAAAAATGTTAATTTTTCATGAAAGAAAAATTAAAATTAAATGAAACTTATATAAAATTGCAAAAATGCTTGAAATTTCAATGTTTAGTATACTGTAGCATAACAAACTTTGGTTTTTAAGCTAAATGAGTTGCATGCATCGAGAGAATCAGCATTAAAAACTGAGGATGTGTTGTTTTAAGGTAAGTAGTAATGGCCGGCAGTCTGGACAGCAACGCTGTAGGATAGCCTATGTTAAAACATAGGCGATGACGTAAAAATCTGCACCCTGAGGTAAGTTGAGGGTGCAACGATAAAGTATATAAAGGACGGGAAAGGAGGGGTGTGTAAGGGGAGGGGGCTCCCACCGCGCCGCCTGTTATAGCATGGTCTATCTTGCAGTGTTGTTCCTCAGGTTGCATGGTCGATCTGGGGGGGGTATCAGCTGGTGTGCCAAAAATGCTAAAATGGCATAAAACAGGCACGTGGCTGGCCGTTGGAGGACCAGCACTGATTTGGGAGGACTATACCCAAAAATAGCACAAAACTAACGTTTAAAAAGTCCGATTTTTCTGAATTTTGGGGGTCACCCTATTCCCCAGATCTACGTGTCTGCATGAAAATAATGTATGTGGTCAAGCATTTTTCCGATTTTCGCCCTTTTTATTTAGAAATTTTCCCTGCTGAGATGCCCCCTCGTGCATGTCTTGTATGTATTATTTACTGTTCGAAGAAAGCACGTACACAACAAGTCACGAATAAATAAATTGTACATATTAAATTATTAGTCCGTTCGTTATTCAAGCGTCTGATTTTTATCGAATGTTAAAGACATGAAATAAATCGTGTAACCCGCGAAGAAGATGTTTTAATCTATGTATGAATAATGATCAAAGACTGAAAAATGTTTTTTGAAAAATGAAAATTTGTAATTTAATAGCGTCTCTAGATTCTCAGTGTCCTCTGAATCTTCAGGAAGCAGCCGAAAATTTTCCAGAAATGGTTAAATATAAGCCGGTAAAAGGAAATTTTCCTGGTCTCAGCTTGAAAATCCTAAATCCAAAAGCTACAATAATACTTTTTCGAAATGGTAAATTTATATGTACAGGGACTAAGTCAGAAGAGGCGGCTAAACAGGCCTTTAGCGAAATCTTGGCTCTTTGCCATCTCGATCTGGATCTATTGAAAAAAATTCGTATAAATAATTACGTAGCTACTGGAAACGCTGGATATACCGTCAACTTGCACAGACTCTACGATAAATTGAAACCAAAATGTTTTTATGAACCCGAAATTTTTCCTGCTTTAAAATACCGCATGAGTCACCTTTCTGTGAATATTTTCTCAACTGGAAAGTATGTCCTAACAGGTTCGGGCAGGAAATGTGACTTATACCGTTCTGATATAATGATTCGCAGTATATTAGACTCATGCAAGTAAAAAAGTTCATTCCAGCCAAAATGACGTCCATAGTTGAAACGTCTTTCTGTCTTTCGGAAAACTTTTCGCCTTCGGAAATTCACATTAAACTTATTCACCGTTTTCTGATCGTCGAAGCCTGCAGAGTTGACGGTATCAAAGGCGTTAATTACACAAAATATTCGTTCAAAACCTGTAAAAGATTACGACGAAACGTCGATGGTAGCAAGCTGAAAGCTTTTCTATACAAAAACATGATCCGAATCGGGACTCTGGCTGAAAGGAGCGATGAAATCGAACTATCTATCGATAAGCGAATGGCTCTGTTTTCTACACCAAAACCGCAACCGCCGGTTGAGACAGAGTATAAAAAAGATTGACGATATTGAAAAGATACTGAAAGAATGCGGAATTAGACTACCGTACGATTAATTACACCTCTTTTATGTAGTATTTTGTTTTTAATAAATCGAATAGCGTACAAAACAGTCAGAGCGATAAGCAGCTTAAAATCTCATTAGATATTGTACTCAAATCTTCCTTTTTTGTATCTTTTCTAAACATCTACCTTCAATTTCCATACCATTGAAATTGTCGTCAATTTTCAAACAATTTCTGCAAAAAGTATTAATTTTTATGTTTTTCTATGCTTTCTTTTAGGGGCTAGGCACCATAAGGTCAAAAATTGCCTTAAAAATGATGGTATGGCGAAAAAACACCATTTTTCAACGTTTCTCATCGAGCACTATCCATTGGCATCAAAAAATTACGAAATAAACAAAACAATCAAAAATTGAATTCTGGGGGGTATTTCGGTTTCTCGGAGGGGGTTGCATACCCCCAACGCCTAGGTGTGCTAGGCAGCCAAAACATGACTTAGTATCAGTATTAGTCATCCGTCAAAGCACTACAAGAAATTTCGGTATGTTGCGTCATATTTTGCAATTTGCGCGCAATGATGACTCATCACAAACTCGTTCCGGAACGGGTTTGCAAGTTGTTCCGGAACGGCTTACAGAGCGCTCTGACTATAAATAGGCCAAGCAGAGCTAGCGAGCTCATTCTTCTCAAGAACTATGGCGGCACACTTCGAACTTCCGGCTTTCAACAATTTATTGGCGGTGGTCGAGTCGAAAATATGGGTCGGAAACGAGCGACTTATTGGCGTTATACTACGAAAAATCTTGGAGTACGGCAGAATAGGCGTTCGGAACGCGATAACGGCGCAATTTTGGGCGACAATTGTTGAAGACGGGTCGTCGCAGGAATTACGAGAGCCGATTATTAATCGTCAAACGCTTCAAAAGCTCGTCGATAGCCGATTATGGGTCGGCGAAGAAAAAATCATTTCGTTCATTTT
Source organism: Mermis nigrescens (assembly GCA_036768485.1). Lineage (NCBI taxonomy): Eukaryota > Metazoa > Nematoda > Enoplea > Mermithida > Mermithidae > Mermis > Mermis nigrescens. Next base: position 386,154 of record JAVLUZ010000556.1, read on the forward strand.
CCAAGAATTTATCAAATTATCGAAAGCGGACAGAACAAATTTTGGATCGCCCGATTTTCGGGACGTTATTTTCGGCGAAGAAGAAGGAGCGCAAGTCGGCTGGGGACGAGAGGCGAATGATTATTACGTTGTCGGCGAAATGTTTAGGACGAGAGTGAAACGATTTAACTCTGAGGCCAGGGGCTACAACCTACGTTTCCTACGCGTGGAGGAGCTCCGCGGTTTTGGCGGATTCCTCCAGTCCGTTTTAAACAGCGCGTTGGGAAGGATTTTAGACGGCTGTAGCCCCGACGATTTGGTCGGAGTCGAGCTTATTCACCCGAGTCTGGACCGGCACGTAATAATTCCTTTCATCCCAGACAATTCATGAACGCCGATCGGATTTTAAGCGTCACAGAACGAGTAAATCAGTCAAGGAAGGATTTTTCATTCGATGAGGTAATCAGTTTGAACGTTATTATCGTTAACGCCCCCATGGGTGGCCGCGGAACAGAGCGTAAGAAAATTTCGAAAACAAGAATCGTTAATTGGGACACTTGGTTTCAAAGACACTGCGGGAACGGGGGGTGTTTTATCCAAATCCAAAACACTGATAAATTATGTTTAGCCAGGGCTATAGTCACGGGAAAAGCTAAATTAGACAACCACCCTCAATGGAATACGATTAGGCAAGGGAGACAAAAGGCGTAGCACGTTACAAAAACGTTTGGCCGAAAATTTAATGGTCGAAGCGGGGCTAGGGGAGCATAGGGCACTCTGCGGGATCGAGGAAGTTCGTAAAATTCAGACCGTTTTATCACCCACATATCAATTAAAAGTTTATTCTCGAGATTTTAACGATTCGCTAATTTTCTCAGGCCCCACGGCCGAAAAAATTATACATTTGTACCACCACCATAATCATTTTGATTTAATAACTCGAGTCCCCGCATTTTTTGGTGCATCTATATTATTGTGAAACCTGTGATAAACCGTATTCAAATTCTGAGCGACACGAATGTAATAAGGGCGAATGTAGATGTTGTGATTCGTCTCCTGAATGTACATTTGTAAATTGGCAGTTATGTAACGAATGTAATCGATGGTTCGTGAGCGAATCATGTTTTGATAAGCATAAAGTAGGAAAACCGTCAAAAACTAACGATCAGACTCGTCTTTCAGTCTGTCAGGCTCTAAAACGTTGTAAATCTTGTAATCAATTAATAAGCAGCAAATACGGTAAAAATCATAAATGTAATCAGTTTTTCTGTAAAACGTGTAATTGTAATGTAGATCGAGACAATCATCAATGTTATATGAAACCTATAGACAAGAATTCCGAACCAAAACGAAAACCTTTCTTTATATTTTTTGATTTCGAAACTCGTCAGGATGTAGAAATTGGGGAAAACAAGTACGGAAAAATTTTCAAGCACGAGCCAAATTGTTGTATAGCCCATCGCGTTTGTGAAAAATGTATAGATACAGATTTTTGTCAGAACTGTGGCAAATATACGTTTTTGGGCGATAATTGTCTAGAAAATTTTTGTAAATGGTTATTTAGCGAGCAGCATCGGGGCGCCACAGTTTTAGCCCATAACGCTCGCGGTTTCGATTCTCAATTTTTACTCGAATATTTACACGAAAATTGTACAGTTTTACCCAAAATCGTAACGCGCGGTCTCGAAGTCATAATGTTGGAAGTGGGGGGTGTTCGGGTTATTGATTCGTTAAATTTCCTACCCATGCCCCTTTCTTCTCTTCCAAAAACTTTCGGGATTCCAGAGCTGAAGAAGGGGTACTTCCCACATCTTTTCAACACAAAAAACAACCAAAATTATATCGGCCCCCTACCCGACTCCGAACACTACTCACCCAACACTATGAAAGACGAGGCGCGCGAGGAATTTTTCAAATGGTACGAAACTGAAAAAGCAAAAAACGAACCCTTCGATTTACAGAAAGAGCTTGTAGAATATTGTAATTCCGATGTAGATATTTTAAGACGTTGTTGTTTAAAGTTTCGTCAAATTTTCATTGACGAAACGGGCGTAGATCCTTTTCTAGTCAGTTTAACAATAGCTTCGGCCTGTAATCACGTCTTTCGAAAAAATTTTCTCAAACCAGAACGTATTGGCATTGTTCCAGCTCACGGGTACCGGTCTCAAGAAAATCAATCGATAATAGCATTAAAATGGTTAAAATGGCTTTCGGAAACTCAAAACATTCGCATTAGACATAAATTAAACGGGGGTGAGGTAAAAATTGGGCGGTTTAAAGTCGACGGGATCTCGGGGAACACAATCTACGAATTCAACGGTTGTTACTATCACGGGTGTACAAAATGTAATATTGTAAATAGAAAGCAGAGAACTCTAGATAATCGAACGTTCGAGGAAGCCTATCAGGCTACTGTAGATAGACGTAAAGCGTTAGAAAATTTGGGTTATACAGTTGTAGAAAAATGGGAATGTGAACTGAAGCGAGAGCTTGAACAAAATGTAAATATGAAACGTTTTTTCGATTCTGTAAATTTTGTAACTCCGTTATCGCCGAGAGAAGCATTTTACGGCGGTCGTACAAACGCTGTAAAGTTGTATCATGAATGTAAAGAAGGCGAAAAAATTTCTTATACAGATGTATGTAGTTTGTATCCTTGGGTATGTAAAACGGGCGAATTTCCTTTAAAACACCCTGTAATTATCACTGAAAATTTTGTTTCGTTGTATGATAAACCGTATAATGGTATTATTAAATGTACAGTCGTCCCCCCTCGGGGTTTGTACCACCCAGTCTTACCTTTTCGACACGACGGCAAATTATTATTCCCCCTCTGCCGGACCTGTGTTTTTGAAAAGCAGGACGTCTGTGAGCATTCAGACGAAGAAAGATCAATCACAGGCGCCTGGGTTTCCCTAGAACTGTACAAAGCAATCGAGAAAGGCTACACTGTATCAAAAATCCACGAAGTTTGGCACTATACAGAAATCGAAAAATACGACCCAACGACCAAAGAGGGAGGGCTTTTCACAGAATATATCAACACGTTCCTACGATTGAAACAGCAGGCGGACGGATGGCCAAAGGGATGTACATCGGAAGCAGAAAAAGAAGAATATATTACGACGATACGAGGAAGTCGAGGGTATAAGGTTAGACAGGCAGAAAATTGAGAAAAACTCAGGTATGCGCGCTTTATCTAAACTTATGTTAAATTCTTTTTGGGGAAAATTCGGTCAGCGTAACAATTTATCTCAGGTCGAATATTTCACCGAGCCGGAAAAATTTGTAAAGTTAATGTTCGATCCTACGAAAAAAGTTAGCACTGTACAGTTTTTAGGCGAGCGCATGGCATGTACAACTTATGTCGTAGAAGACGAATTTTTAGAAGCATTAAATAACACAAATCCCGTAATAGCTTCTTATGTAACAGCACAAGCTAGACTTAAATTGTATTCATATTTAGAAAAATTGGACACACGCGTAATTTATTTCGACACCGATTCAATTATTTATTTAACTCGGAAAAACGATAATTATACGGTTCCTATAGGCCGTTACTTGGGCGATATGACCGACGAGCTTAGCGGTTATGGGGATGGGGCTTACATTTGTGAATTCGTAGCGGGAGGGCCAAAAAATTACGCATACAGGGTTACTATTGACGGGAAAAATATTGTAAATCAGACTCATAAAATTCGGGGGTTCCGTTTAACGTTCAACACTAGAAAAGAAATCGATTTCGACATCATGAAACAAATGGTCATCGGTTTCTGTTCCGGAAACGAGATCATAAAGACCGTTTTGGAAAAGAAAATTCTCAGGGATAATATGAGAAACGTTTTTACCGCGGTGTACAAAAAAGATTATAGGGTTGTGTATGATAAACGTTCTTTGGTCCCCGATTACTGTACTTTACCGTTCGGCTTTTGATTGTAGGGTGCACGTGTTACCCTGGTGAAACAGGTTCGTGGACACGTGTATACCTTTATTATTTTTTCTGAATTTTGTTTTGTTTCCCGTTTACATGTCGTGCCTTGTGAGGAGCAAGTGCCGGCGATGTGTAGCGGCCTCTGTTCGTTTTCGATTTTGTTTTGTTGTACATTCTCAGCCGTACCCCGCGATCCGGGTTAGTGGCGGTTGGGGTGTACAGTGTGCCTGGTGAAGTGAAAAGGTGCGTGCGCTACCTCCTTGAAAAGAGTTCGTGGGCGCACGTATACTTGTTTGACTGGCCGAGCGGTAAATACACACGTTATTTATACCCTGTGATCATACACTGTCCTATTTCCTTTTTTGTACATTGTGCTAAGAATGTTTTTTATATTATCTCGTGGCTGGCGAGCTTCATACGTCCACGTCGTGCCAGCTGGGGTCATGGATGCAGTAAACCTGCATTCATGATGCAGAATTGAAGCAATTTTAATTTTTTATGGTGTAAACAGCTTTTGATCAAGCTGAGACACCAGAATTGAGTGCTTAAAACTCATATTTTCGTTATTTTTCTTTTTTTTCTCTTTTTTTGGCCGATGGATGACTTCCTATTATTTTAGCAAAAAAACTCGTAAAACTGCACAATTTCAGCAAAATATAAAAATTTTACAAAAATATTTCGCAACATTACAAAAATATTTCACACCTTGACAAAAATATTTCACAACTTGACAAAAAATTTTCACAACTTGACAAAAAATTTTCACAACTTGACAAAAAATTTTCACAACTTGACAAAAAATTTTCACAACTTGACAAAAAATTTTCACAACTTGACAAAAAATTTCCACAACGTGACAAAAATATTTCACAACTTGACAAAAAATTTCCACAACTTGACAAAAAATTTCCACAACTTGACAAAAAATTTCCACAACTTGACAAAAATATTTCACAACTTGACAAAAAATTTTCACAACTTGACAAAAGTACTATGCTTAAGCACGTAAAAATATTTCACAACTTGACAAAAAATTTTCACAACTTGACAAAAAATTTCCACAACTTGACAAAAAATTTTCACGACGTGACAAAAATATTTCACAGCTTGACAAAACATTTTCACAACTTGACAAAAAATTTTCACGAACTTGACAAAAAAATTTCACAACTTGACAAAAAATTCTACAACGTGACAAAAATATTTCGCAACGTGACAAAAAATATATCAATAATTGTTTTTTTAAACGGCAAAGTTCTCTGTAGTATGCAGACCCATGCAAATGAGAGGAGACGAGACGAACACCTGTGGGAGGGGGCCTAAATGGAAAAGTTACTGGGAATTGATGAAAATTATATTTTTTCGCTGCAGTGACTGTAAATTTATGCCTATTTTTGAGGCTGCCCCCAGAACCGCCCTGCTATGCATCTACGGATTTTATGCTCAAAAATCCTCAAAAACACTTGAAATAGCTGTGAATTTTTTGTTATTTTCGCGACGTATTGCTATATCGTATTTCTCTTATGCGAAACACATCACATTTGCAGCATTCGCTGATCTATATGGCTGCCTCTTTAGTTTTTTGCTGTAATTTTAGCAATTTTTCGCGATTAATGTTCTACTGAATTACACCGACAGCTGAAGCCAAATTACACTGTAAAAAAATCGTTGTACCTGCACAATAAAATTGTGTCCAAGCTACAAATCTGTTCCATGGACACAAAAATATTGTGTAGGTACTTAACTTGATTCGGATGTCTGTTTATCAACACAACTTTTTTGTGTTCTGCCTACAAGCTATGGCGCATATTGATTAGGCTCAGGTTGATGTGCATGACCGCTCATAGCAGAAAACATGATTCATCGTAACTAGTACTAAGATGAAAGTGTAGGTAACCTACTTCATACTCGCAGTTGTGATGGAACGAATGGTGGTGAATGCAGCAGTTTGGAGCACATTCGTCAGTTTGTGTGCTGTGTGTTTTTATACCTAATGATTTTTCAATTTTTGATTAAATATTTATTTTTTCAGAGATAGATAATACTGACATTAATATATTTATTTATTATATACCTGTATTTACTCTTATTCAATATGATTGTGGCTGAATTCAGCTTAAATTGATCGGATCTTGTTATGTAAATGGTTTTATTGACTCTTTCTGTTTTACTATTCGAGTGATTTTGCGTGCATTTCTTTACTTGCTATTAAGGCAAGCTTATTTTAATGACCTTGTCTTCAATAGCGAATGTTATTGCTCGTGATCCTTCTTCGCTAGCAGTTGTCAGGCTTTGATAACATTTTTCCAATGCTGCATGCTGAATAGATTAACTTCTTAACTTCTTTATCTTGAACCGACCGGAAGACATATTTATATGTCAAAAGTGACTCTTAAAAATGGTAGATATCTTCAATATAATCTACGCACTAATTGTTTTTCATTCCCAATTGATGTTTAGTGAAATTCTTATAGGACAAGCAATTTTTCAGGCAAAATTTCATAAATTTGGGGGTTTTTGAAAAATGACGTATAAAATTATTATGATTAAAATAGACATTGGAAAGTTAAGAAAAATCACAATTTTGTACGTGGATATTGAGTTTTTGCGACTATTTTCGAAACATGAGAAAAACTTAGACTGCTGTTCTCTTTAATAAAATCTTGAAACATGTTTGACTCTATTTTTTTCTTACAATTTGCTTCTCTCGTTTCTAATGATATCACATTGCTTAAATTTGGTGTTTTAATGTAAGTTCTTGTGCATTTTCTCTTGATCATTATTGTTTTGTGTGAATACCCAGTTAATCTTTGCTCAATATTAATGTTTGTTATTTCAAATGTGACCTTATATATCCGATGTCAAAATTCATTGGTCAGTTCTTTAAGCCAAGGAGAAACGAATTTGGTTCAGAAAACTGACTAGTGCATTTTTTCATTTCTCTTGTTTGCGTTGTACCTATCATCAAATGTGTGTTATTTAGCGTCTAAATAAAGCTTTCAGATTGGGGCCCAAAAATCGATATTCTGGAGGATTGAAAGTTGTGTTGGATCTACAGAACAAATTACGTTGGCTCGACACAATAATATTTTGTTGTATAGATTGCTTTCTTATGTAGCACCTACAGAATATTGTTGTGTAACCAAGACACATAAAAGTTGTGGCAGCCAATTACTCACAACTTTTTTGTGTACTTACAACATTTTTTTAACAGTGTAGTTGTACATCACTTATTTATTCGTGACTTGTTGTGTACGTGCTTTCTTCGAACAGTAAATAATACATACAAGACATGCACGAGGGGGCATCTCAGCGGGGAAAATTTCTAAATAAAAAGGGCGAAAATCGGAAAAATGCTTGACCAGATACATTATCTGGGGAATAGGGTGACCCCCAAAATTCAGAAAAATCGGACTTTTTATACGTTAGTTTTGTGCTATTTTTGGGTATAGTCCTCCCAAATCAGTGCTGGTCCTCCAACGGCCAGCCACGTGCCCTGTTTTTATGCCATTTTAGCATTTTTGGCACACCAGCTGATACCCCCAGATCGACCATGCAACCTGAGGAACAACACTGCAAGATAGACCATGCTATAACAGGCGGCGCGGTGGGAGCCCCCTCCCCTTACACACCCCTCCTTTCCCGTCCTTTATATACTTTATCGTTGCACCCTCAACTTACCTCAGGGTGCAGATTTTTACGTCATCGCCTATGTTATAACATAGGCTATCCTACAACGTTGCGGTCCAGACTGACGGCCATTACTACTAAGGTATGATTAATTTTTGACTTATCTCATAGTTGGTCGAACTTCTCTAGAAATTGGCTCTTAAAATTAATTTTTCTAGAAATTTAGAGCAAAATTCTTTTAAGTAAGATGTTTAGAATCTCCACAATGTTGTATATTGGATGCGTGCCTTGCCAATCTGCGCCCCTAGTAATAAAGACCAGGATGTCTGTTTTCTACCTCAAAACACCAGATGCGGTTATAGTCTGTTTCTGTAACTTTGTGGTTTCCCTTTGAATTTAATCCGCATGAATCAGGCTACAAAAGTGGTTCAGCATTTAAATCCAGTGATGCGGTTTGGCAGTGGCTAACGTCTCACAGTAACTCGATATACTGCAGAACATCAGAACTAAGATGTTAATTTAAATCACTTTTGTAGGCATTTTAAATTTTTTCAAAAAACTTCAAAGTTTACTGAAACGGACTATATTTACCACGAATAAAGGCATATTTCACACATGAAAGTTTTCCGAGTGCGATATTTTCACCAACAGGAGATTGCGTTCTATCATCGCGCCTGAAGTGCTATTTGGTTAAACTCAAAGGCGCGTTAGCTACGGTTCTCGATGCTCAAAAAATTTCATCGGAAACATGCCCTTATAATATTCAGACAATAATACTTTATCCACATATATGTAGTACACATGATTATATGCATAAATAAAACGATATCTACCTTATTAAATTTCGCAAAAAGTTGTGCACGTAGCAAAAATCACGAAGTTGTTCGTAATAATTAACCTGTCATAATGTTTTGTTGTACAAAGCCTCATTGTCTTCACAGATATCTATAAACCTCATTGTCTTCACAGGTATCTTTATACATTATACCGCTTTTACAGCTCCTTCGAGGCAGGGCTAAAAAATATTAACATACTTTATCTGTATACATATAGTGTGTACATGTGTGATTTAATTTATTGATGGGAATCCATTGAATGAAAGTGGAAAGGTCTTTTATTGCCCTGATTAAAGTATTTTGCTTATTACTGTAGATTTTATACTTCGCTGAAAAAGTTGTTAAATGAAACAAAACAGTAAAATCGCCAGTAGATCCGCTGCAGTGGCAGAGGGTGTGCAACATACATGATCTTGGTGGAAGGGGGGGTTTCACCCCCGCAGAATCATTTTTCAACTCTCGCAAAAAATTTTTCACACACCCCCACAATTGGCGATTTTTCAAAAGTTTTCTAAACTTAGGTACTTGAAAATTGGTAGAAAAAGTGTCTTTTTAAGGGTTTTTGGCTATCAATTTGCTCAAAATCGCCAAATTTTCGGCGCTTAGCGCCATATACTTATGTTTTAAGCGATATATTGGTCAATTTATTCGACTTTTATCGAAATTTTTCCATGATTTTGTGCTCTAGAAGGATAGAGTATCGTCAGAAACGCCAAAAAACGATGTTTTTTAACGCGTACCGGCCATTTTTGGGCCCAAAAAAGGCACTTTAGGTTTTGGGCGAATTCTAGAATAGCTCCTGTTCCAGATTTCAAAAAACAGCGTTTTTATGCGATTTCAAGCACGTATGTTTAACATAAAAGTTGAAAAAACAGACGGAAAAGCCTTTGATTGAAAAAAAATTTTCAAAAAATTCTATTTCCTTACTTTCATTTCCGTCTGTTTTTTCAACTTTTATATTCAAAACTCCGAGTATATTGAGAATAAGGTGACGCTTGTCAAATTTTTCAAAAAACATGATTTTATGCCTTTTCAAACAATAATCTTTAACTTAGAGGTCGAAAAAACTATCGGAAAACTATGTGAGGTGAAAAACAGATTTTCGAAAAAAAAATTTTTGTCAAAGATTTTCTTCACTCTCATGGTTGACAGATCGTGTTTTCAGCATCTACGTTATAGATTATTGCTTGAAAAGGCATAAAATCACGTTTTTTTGAAAATTTGTACTTAAGTATAAGCATCTATACATCGACCTGAGCGGGAGCGACCTCGACCTAAGCAGCTTTAAACACCTTTTCAGATAAACTAAGACCTAAGCATCTATACATCGACCTGAGCGGGAGCGACCTCGACCTAAGCAGCTTTAAACACCTTTTCAGATATACTAAGCCTAAGCCTAAGTATAATAGAAGTAAATACGGCAATATTGAGAATAGCCCAGTTCGTCTCAATTAATTTGTTATCCTTAAACACATGAAGTTCAACAGCCTGTAACTCGGTCAATAATGCCGACCGACACATATTTCTTTCAGATTTGAATTCCTTGACCTTTAATTAGAATAAATCATCCATGCAAAGTTAATTTCTAGGAGGTCACCTTATTCTCAATATTAGCCAAAACTCCTACTTGAATTCGCATTAAAACGCTATTCTCACCTTAATCAAAATTATCTTTGAGCTCAGTGCGGCTTCAGATTGGTGCCAGCGGATGATCTAAGCCTAAGAAAATGTTAAGCACAACATTTATCCAATGCATCACGAACGGAGTGTTCTATCAAGGCAACAGTAAATGCGCCTAACTTACATTCTTTTATGATAGTCATGTAAACTTACATCGACCGATCACAGTGTATTCATTTAAGTACATAATATTCGTTCAAGCTATACATAGAAACCAATAAATGCATTGTGGATAGTTACATATGTACCTAGGTCCTTCATAAACGTTCATCGTGTGCACGTATGTATGTTCGAATTAACCTGTTCGTCTTTAATTCATAATAGATTCATCAATCGTCAGCATTATCGCCGTTGCCTTCGCTAATGAACATATTACCTATGTACCTACTTACATACCTACTATGTACATAAGACAATTCGATCAATCCTTGCGACGATTTTTGCAGTCGCCTTCCCTAAACATTGCGTATGTACCTACATACAAACAAACGTATGCATCAGTATACATTAGATCAATCAATACGCCGTTTAAGGCAGTCACCTTCCCATGCTTCGTGCTTCTATCACTGTACAACTTCATTCCTCAATTTCTCCCCTTCTAAATGCTTTCCGTCGATAATTTCTTTTGAATATCTTCCTTACAACTACTAATCTTTCGATAAATCCCCATTAATTTAAATTCTGTGACTTCTATCTATTCTAGAATTAAGCCTAGGTTTTCACCCCCCAGAATTCTCATACTGTGCATGTATGGTGTGCAATATGTATAAAAAATGAATATGTAAATTTTGAAGAGCAAAAAGCAGAGAACTAAGTATTATCAATCTCGGATATTTCAAAATGCTTTACTTTTATTAAGGAAGATCAAAAATAATCTAAACAATCAATCGACAAGCAGTGGACATTCGGCAACATTGTCGTCCAGTTTTCTGTTAAACGGCAATATTGGCAAGCAGCACATGTTCCGCGCAAGGGCTATTTGCCAATGTATTCAGGAGAAATAGGGGCATGTGCTTACCTTGAGATTGAATAGAATGATTTTTTACTTCCCCTTTACATGGTTGGCAAAAAGGCAGTAATTATTTGCAGTCAACTGCAGGTAATACAGCACACAATGTAAAATTATATGCAGTCAAAACCCAGCGTTCTAGACTGCAGGTAATATAGCATACAACGTAAAATTATATGCAGTCAAAACCAGCAGCCTAGCAGCCTAGACTGCAGGCAATAAAGCACACAATGTAAAATTATATGCAGTCGAAAACCAGCGGCCTAGACTGCAGGTAATATAGCACACAATGTGATATTATATGCAGTCAAGTTGAATGCTTATTGATATGGAAGCTGGCGCTTCGCTCGCATTTCAACCTGTAGTAGATGGTTTTAGAAGGCACTTTTATTTGAGATGGTCTGTCAGATTTGCTTCCTCAATAGGGAATGTTTTTTTGCGCTGCATGGGTAGCAGCTTTAATAGCTGCCCATCCACCCACTAGCGCATTTTGATGGGCCAGCGTAAGCTCTAGTCCTGCATGATAGATATACAGATTTTTTACATGGTCGAACTCAGCAGGTAAAAATTGGTGATTCTTTTCTGAGCTCACTGATGTTACTTGCGGAGTTCCACAGGGTAGCATTCTTGGTCCTCTTTTGTTTCTTTTTTACATAAATGATATCGCTTTTCTGAACAAAAATGGAAAGTTGAAAATGTACCTATTTGCGGATGATGTAAAAATGTTTTCCTTAACAGAACAAGCAGGTTTGTTGAACAATTTGTTACTGAATATTCATGAGTGGTCTGAAAAGTGGCAATTACCTTTATCTTTGGTTGTTCACGGTGTGTAATGGCATCACTCGATCAGTTAACTCGGTAAAGCTAAAAATACCTGAATCTCGCTTAAATTTGAAAATGTATTGTTTTGCAAATAGACTCCCTCCTCTTTGGAATAATTTGCCAGAAGAAGTTGTAAATGCCCCGAACTTTCCCTCCTTCAGCAGTCGTTTAGAGAAAATTAGTTTTACCTTAGACTATAAGTAAGTGCAAACCGCCTTTATAGTCATTGCGCAGGTTTTTGATGATATATTTCATTACATCGACGACATTTCAGTGTATTTACTCTTCGACGACATTTCAGTGTACTCGTATTTACACTGATTCTTTCTTTTTTTAATTTGACCAAAGTTGTATTGTTTTCATTCCGTCTCTGTCAATAAACTATTTCATTCAAATATTGCATAGCTGTTGCTGTTCTTGTCCTCATTCTGGGGCATTGTTTTACTTTACTGGAAATAAAATTATACAGCAGATACATATGGGTATTATCTTAGTACGTCAACACCCTACAAAAAATTTTTTAAAATAAAACTTTAAACGTATTTTCCGGGTAAATTGAGGTCGCTGATTTTAAATCTAATGTCAAAAATGTCGTTTGACCACCAGGTCAAAATTTATAGTGTAAATTGAGATCACTGAATTTAAATTCTATTAAAAATTCAAGCGTGTAAAACGTTAAAAAATCGTTTAAAAAAAGTTTTATTCAATTCGTTTAATTTCAACATTTATTCAAGTCAATGGGAACTGAGCAGCTATATCACGCAAAATATCTCAAAAAGGCGCTTACACTTCGTGCTATTATTCAACGTCATGTTGCGCCTGGCACGTTGATTATGTCAGATGAGTGGGCTGCATATGGTAACATTTCAAATTGGCCGGGATTCAACTACAGACATACCACCACACCTGGGCGTGGGGAGGGGGGTTTGGGGGGTATGCACCCCCAGAAGCCAAAATACCCCCCAGAAATCAAAATACCCCCCAGAAATCAAAATACCCCCCCAGAATTCCATTTTTGAAAATTTTTTTCGTTTTTTTCGCAATTTTTTGATGCCAATGGATAGTGCTTGATGAGAAACGTCGAAAAATGGTGTTTTTATCACCATGCCACCATTTTTAAGGCCATTTTCTGACCTTCAAAAAAATCTTGCACCCCCCAGAAATTTCTTGCTGCCCACGTATGCATACCACACGGAAAACTTCGTAGACCCGATCACTGGCGCCCACACTCAGCGCATCGAAACGCACTGGGGTCACGTGAAAACTAAAATTTTGCGTAATATGCGCGGAACATCACCAAATTTGTTGCCTGGTCATTTAGCTGCATATTGGTGGCATGGATGTCATAAAGAAGCGCCTTTTCGAGATATTTTGCGTGATATAGCTGCTCAGTTCCCATTAACTTGAATAAATGTTGAAATTAAACGAATTGAATAAAACTTTTTTTAAACGATTTTTTAACGTTTTACAACACGCTTGAATTTTTAATAGAATTTAAAATCAGTGATCTCAATTTACACTCTAACTTTTGACCTGGTGGTCAAACGACATTTTTGACATTAGATTTAAAATCAGCGACCTCAATTTACACGGTAAATATGTGTAAAGTTTTATTTTAAAAAAATTTTTGTAGGGTGTTGACGTATTAAGATAATACCATACATATGATATTGGAAAAAATGATGTGTGGCGACAACAATTGCTTGTGGATTTAGATTGGTGGCAGAGATAAGCTAAGCTTAAGGCATAAATGGAGCAAAAATTGCTCCGCTCGCTGCCTCGCTCCGCAATTTTCGCTCCATTTATCTCAGGCTTAGCCCATGCGCCACCATCAATGTGAATGCACATAACTAAGCCTAAGCCTAAGACATTGGTAACCCCGCTCAGTCACAGTCCCCTCCGCTTCCGAGACTATTCCGAAACATTCACAAATGCTTTTTGGAATCCTTGTTTTACATTGTCGAATAAACTTTGAAGCATTTTATTTCCACTAAATAAAACAATTCCCCAGAATGAGGACAAGAACAGCAACAAATAATACACGTGTATTATTCTTCAATTGCACGAGAAAATTTTTGATACATACATTATATAATTCCAAACGATACCCTAACAACTACCTGCATGCATAAATTACAGTTTTATTAATGCGAAATAATATTAAATCTGGACCAAAAAGTTTGATAGACGAGGACACATAAAGGTCAATTAGAAATGCGCTTACTTACGGCCCTGAAGAAAGGCATCAAAATCAAGCGTTTTCAATCTCATCATAAACGCTTATGAGTTAGGAGCTTGTAGCTACTAGGGATGTTCCAATTAATCGGAATCGGAATCGGTTGGAATCGGTCATTTTTTGTGGGATCGAATCGGAATCGGAATCCGCGATAATAAATCTTGGAGAATCGGCATCGGAATCGGAATCGTTATTCCTAGGTTTTTAGGAATCGGAATCGTTTCGGAATCGGCTAAAATTGGTCCAATTATCGATTCGATTCCTTTTTAGTTTAATTATAGCAGAATTAGAATAGGGAAATACAACTTTAACCTTTAAAACGTAAGAATAAACAATCTTTCCCTCATAGTAAAGTACTGGTAACCCAATTCTACATCACATATGTGACAAAAAACAGATCGCGCGGGTACTGGTCAAGTTTTCATTCATCTGAACGTCACATGCATACTAATGTCTAATATTGAAATTTAATTTCGGGCAGATTATATTTTAGAAATAATAGTTTTTCAGCCTTTTTGCCTTGTAATCTGTTTCTTAGCGGATCATATATTATTCTAGCGCCACTTAGCAATTGCTCCAATGGGACGCTCGTAGCTGGGGCTGCCAAATATTTTCTTGCTAAAGTCGACATTAGCAGATAGGTTTATTGCTTCTCTTCCCACCAGGGGCGGATTTAAGGGGCAGGGGGCGGCCGCCCCTAATTGGCCAAAAATATTTGGCGAGATAAAGAATGGATATGCAATTTGCAATGATTTTTGGCCGTCAGTGACCATAATTTCTAAAAATTTTTCGGCGACTTTCTTGGCGACCTGGAAGTACGCTTTTATTGTATTTGGCAAACATTTTTCCCGATGTGCAAAGACTGTTTTGGACCGTAACTGCACATGCACAAAGATTTTTGGGAAGACAAAAACTGCAAAAAAGGTCTGAAATTCGCAAAGATTTTCGGCGCTTTGCGCCGAAATGAGTAATTGTGTGTCCTATAATAGCAGAAATCGCATTTTGAAAGGAAAAATGTCAAATTTTTCGGCGTTTTAAGACGATTCTTGATGATTTTTGCCCTCATAAAAGCAGGAATTAGCCAAAATACACTACCAAAGGTCGAACAAACAACTCTGTTTTTACCTCACTAAAGTCGCTATTGTACTATATCATAGTACCCTAAAATTTGTGTGCACAAAATGCACAAAGACTTTTAGGGACCATCTTTGTATATACATGTAAAAAAGGACATTGTACAAAAAACACGGTCAGGAAGCCATTTGTAGGTTTCGAAACAATTGTAACGGCAGAAACAGCTATTTTTGCATAGTTTTCTTCTCTTTTCAATTGAAAATTTCGATGTTTCGCATCAAATGCTATAAATACAGCAAATCAAGCAGTAAATCATGCTTATAGACGTCTATCCGCCTTAATTTCACGAATTTTTCGGCGCTTCGCGCCAGGTGTAGGTTAATGTTTTGCCTTAAGATTCAGATTATACCTTGCTTAGATCAAACGATACGCTTTTACATGAACAGTGAATAAATAAACGGATTAGCTGCAGTGTTTTTTGTACTCGGCAAAGATTTTTCCCGATGTACAAAGACTTTTCGCGACCATCTTTGTACATGTACAAAGATATCTGGGAAGACAAAAATCGCAAAAAAGGTCTAAAATTCGCACAAATTTTTGGCGCTTCGTGCCGAAATGAGTAATTGTATGTTCTATATATCTTTAGCGTGGCAGAAATTGCATTTCAAAAGGAAGAATGTCAAATTTTTCGGCGCTTCGCGCCGTTTTAAGACGATTCTTAGTGATTTTTGCCCTTAGAGACCCAGAAATTAGCTAAAACACACTACCAAAAGTCGAACAACTCTGTTTTTCCTTCCTAAAATCGCTACTGTACCATATAGTAGTACCCAAAAATTTATGTGTACAAAATTTACAAAGATTTTTAGGCAG
Organism: Mermis nigrescens; assembly: GCA_036768485.1. Lineage (NCBI taxonomy): Eukaryota > Metazoa > Nematoda > Enoplea > Mermithida > Mermithidae > Mermis > Mermis nigrescens. The sequence continues at coordinate 402,221 of JAVLUZ010000556.1, forward strand.
ACAAAAACTGTAAAAAGGTGTAAAATTCGCTAGAATTTTCGGCGCTTCGCGCCGAAATGAGTATTTGTTAGTCCTACATATCTTTAAAATGGCAGAATTTGCAAAATTTCAAACCAGAAATTATCTAAAATACACTACCAAAGATCGAAAAGTTTGTTTTACCACACTTAAATCGCTACTGTACTATATTATAGTACACAAAAATATGCAGGTACAAAATGTACAAAGACTTTTGGGGACTATCTTTGTACATGTACAAACGGACCTTGTACAAAAAAAAGACTGATTAGCTACATAGCTATATATTTAACATGTTTGCCGCAAGAACCGGAATCGGAATCGGCCGATTCCTGTTATTTTGGAATCGAAATCGAATCAGAATCGGCTGTCTTGAGATTTGCAGAATCGGCATCGGGATCGGAATCGGCTTTTCTGAGATTTAAAGAATCGGAATCGAATCGGAATCGGTCATTTCAAAAAAGCGGTATCGGCACATCCCTAGTAGCTACTCATTATCTATCATGCAAGACCAGAGCTTACGCTGGTCCATCAAAATCCGCCTATGGGTGACTGGGCAGCTATTGAAGCTGTTACCCATGCAGCGGAGAAAAACTCTACCTATCGAGGAAGCAAATCTGCCAGACCATCTCAAATAAAAGTGCCTTTTAAAACCATCTACTGCGGGTTAAAATTAGAGCTGTGCCGGGGCCAGGCCCCGGCCCCGGCCCGGCGCCGGGGCCTAGGCCCCGGCCCGGGCTGGCCCCGGCACCGGGGCGGGGGCCAGTGTTATAATTGATTATAATGTAGAAAATTGATAATGTTTTGAGCAGATTTACCTTCAAGCTCGATTTCAAGCAACACCACACATCTTGCTAATTCAAATCTTTATTTTATTATGTCAGGTTGGTGCAAATTTCTAGTTAATAATCAAAATTGACATATTTTGAATTGCAATTCATATAGCCGAGCTTTCCAGCTTGCTTGGTAGCAGGAGTAGCAGACAGCTACGTCTATCAGAACAAATAGAATAATAAGCCTAAAAAAGTGCGAAGTAAAGCTAATTGAAAAACGCGTCCAAGTCAGAGGAGTTAAATCCATACATGGGCCGCTCAAAAATTATAGGGTTCCAAAACTTTTCGAAGTCAAAAAGCGCCTGATAATATATGGTAGGGCGAAAAAACACCGTTTTCTTGCGTTTCTCAATGAGAGCTATCCATTAGCATCAAAAAATCGCAGAAACACAAAAAAATTCTGAAAATCAATTTCTGGGGCGTCTAGCGGATTTTTTTTTGGGGGAGAGTGTGAATTCTGGGGGTCTCTAGACCATAGGTGGGCAGCACCGAAATTTTGGGAGTGTGAAAAAATTTCTAGGGGGTGGTGGTGAAAAACACCATTTTCCGACGTTTCTCGTCGAGCACTATCCCTTGGCATCAAAAAATCGCTAAAAAAGCAAAAAAATTTCAAAAATTGAATTATGGGGGTATTCCAACTTCTGGGGGGATGCATACCCCTAAACCCCCCCACGCCCACGTCCCAAGCCTCCCAATGCCCATGTTCTGTTATATCTTGTAATCCCAACAAATATTAACGCTTGACGCGCATATCTACTAGCAAGAATATATATGTACATAGGTATAAGGGGTAGGGTAGGGTCGTACTATGAACACGGTAAAGCACGCTTTACTTGGCCCCGGCCAGGCCCCGCCCCGGCCCCGGCCCCGGCGCCGGGGCCTAGGCCCAGCCCCGGCCCCGGCCCCGGCAAAAAGGCGGCCCCGGCACAGCTCTAGTTAAAATGCGAGTGAAGCGCCAGCTTCCATATCAATAAGCATTCAACTTGACTGCATATAATATCACATTGTGTGCTATATCACCTGCTGTCTAGGCCGCTGGTTTTTGACTGCATATAATTTTACACTGTGTGCTATATTGCCTGCAGTCAAGGCTGCTGGTTTTTGTGACTGCTATGTGCTATATTACCTGCAGTTTAGGCCGCTGGTTTTTGACTGCGTATAATTTTACATTGTGTGCTATATTATCTGCAGTTGACTGCAAATAATTACTACCGGCAAAAACCCGAAGTTCAAAATTTCGACTTTTGGGTTTTTGGGTTTTTGGTGGATTTTGTGGTTTTTTGCGGGTGTTTGGCGGGTTTTTGCGGGTTTTTTGCGGGTCTTTGGTGGGTTTTTGATTAGTGATTGACCAGGGCAACTTTTTTGGCCGGGGCGGTACTGGGGCTGAAAACTGGACTCAGACAAGGAAAATATTATTGCATGACACATACTTGGGGTGGGCATAGGGAGAAAAATAATGAGCGACTGCTCCATTCAGTAGTAAATAGTAAGCGCAAAGTTAGGTGCACCTTTTCAAATCAAGTTTTATTACTATTTATATCACAAGAAACATTTAGTCTAGTGTTTCATTGTCTGAATCATCAATAAATTCTATGTCGCTGCTATTATCACACTCAATATTATTTGAATCTTCACTACTGCTACAGTGCTCGCCACGAATGCTTATGTTTTAATATGCTCCATAGGATGATTGAGCTTGTTAAGGCTTATATGTTCAACACGTCGGTCGTGCGTGGGCGGAAATAGGACCGACGTGTTAAAGATATAACCCTAACAAGCTCTAGAAGCTTATTAAAGCGTAAACATTCATGGCGAGTAGTGTACATCTGCTGCTTGCGCCGCATTCTACATGTTCATCAACCTAAGTGCTTGGGAGCTTCCATGTATTGAACCCAATTGCTCGCAAATCATGCTTTAGAAATAAGAGCTTCTGAAGATTTTCTGGCTTCAATTGAATTCTTGAACCATTAGCTACATCACGAGCTGACTTGAATTCGCGTCCGCTAGACAAAGGTTTTATAGGCGGGTTTTTTACTCCCCTAGAATTCACACTTTTTTAGAAAAATCATAGAAAGTGTCTAGATTTAAGCGTTTTTAGCGTTCAAATGGCTCAAAATTGTCAAATTTTCGGCGCTTTGCGCCAAATTGTTATTAAATAGTCATTTTTTGACTATATATTTTGGTCAATTTAGTGCAATTTTTTCGAAATTTTTCAGTGTTTTTATGTTCTAGAAAGAATGAGCATCATCAGAAATGCTTAAAAATCGTGTTCTCAACGAATATCAAGCGATTTTACGGTAAAAAAGGCATTTATAATTTTTTTGATTTCACCACCCCTGGAAGCGAATAGAAATGATGGCGCAGAGTAAATGCCCTAACAGATCATAAATTTTCCAAGCAAGTTAAAATAAGAAAGAAAGACTTTGAATACATATATGTAAATGAGAAAGCTACAATGAAAAACAGAAGTAATAATCGTTATTAACAAAACCAAAAACATAAGTAGTGGAATCACAGAGATGTAGCGATTGGGTGAAATAGGTATTGGACGTAATAAATGAGACATATACAGTTTATCGGATCGAACGCAATTCTGCAGCGCAGTTTCGCCTATAATTAACTTCCGTCCTTATAAGTATCACACAAGAAACGCGTTTCAAAGCTGGCGGTTACCATTCAATTAAATGTAAAAGTGTTGTTTGTCGAAATAGTTTTTTGAAAAGGTACAATTTCCACCTAGAAATAGAACGTATTTGTCAACTCTAAATCTTTTAGCCACTAACTACGAATAAATGAGATAAAAATAGCATTTGGTTTGATTAGTTAAGTGAAGGAATCGAAAACACGCAGATTGCCCTGAACATTTATTCAGTAAAAGCTCATTTATACACAGTAGCAAAGATATAACAAGGACTAAGTATACATATGGTCGAATCAGTACATTTTTCAAAATTAAGACTTGCCCATTGATAAAAAATAAGTGGCAGTATCACATCCTGTACAAAATACGAATTACACTAAATTTTTTACCGACCCCGGCCATTTTTTGACCTTGCCCCGGCCGGGGCCGGGGATGCTGAAAAATGGCCGGGGATAGCCGGGGCCGGGGCCTCGGTCGATCACTATTTTTGATACTTAGAGTAGGCCTACAACAAGTCAACCGTCAACAAAGTACTTGGGAGTGATGTTTTGGGCGAAATATTTCACAATCTCAATGATAAAAGAGTTTAAATGAAGAAATAACTTTATTCTACCAGTACTGAAAAATGCCAGGCCAGCTCACTTTTTTGCGTTATTTTTTGCATTTATTGACAATTCTTTTTCGAAAATTGTTCATTTAATTATTCTTTTAATAATTGTATTGTCATTTGTGGTAAACGTGTCTTGTCCATGTAATTCAACCAATAAACTGTTCTATTCAAAATGCTTTTCATATTCATTTTTCGCCATCCAAATCAATATACAAAACGTAAGGAAATTTTTTTAAATATCATCAGGACATAGTTCGTAATTCGTATCAAACAGATCGATTTGGTCAGAGTGCGGAGGGATAAACCAGGTCTGGAGAGCATACAGCACCAAAATTCTGGGAGGGGTAAGCTTAAATTTAAAAATTTTTTAAATGTCGATAAAAACGATTAAAAACGACTTCAGTTGGTTAGAGCGTTGGTCTAGAACACCAAAGGTCGCAAGTTCGAACCCTGCCTGCGTCTGGATTTTTCATTCCTTATTAGAATTGCAAAGTAACGTCAAAAACGACTTAGAGGCATGAAGTAACATCATTTTTTGAGTGGAATTTAGCTTTAGTTTTTGCTAGAAAATACGTTTTTACCATGTTTTAAGTTGAAAACCTTAACCTGAATGATGAAAAAAGAGGCGAAAACCATTCGAAAAAATTTTTTTTCAGTAAGAAAAATTTTTTTTGAAAAAAAAATATTTTTTGAATGCTCGATTTTATCCGCATTTTTGTGCATTTCTCATTATGCCGCATCCTGTTCAGCCAAAAATTTTTTAAAAACTTTTTAAAGCTTTTTTGTGCAAAAAGACGTCTTAAAAAGGTGCTAATTTGCACGTAGTGCGTAAATTTCATATGCTTTCAATGCTATAACATGTATAAAAATGACGAAATCGCACAGAGTGCGGAATTTTTTTGAGATTTTCGTGCTCGAAAAACCCAAAAACCCAAAATTTTGGTATTTTTGCATCCACAAAAACCCACAAAAACCCCCAAAAACCCAAAATCCAGCTCGTGCCAACCCTGCCCCTTTATGACTTTTGTAATGACTTCTTCACATTATCAGACAACAACACTAGATCCACCAACACATTAAAATTAAAAGTCACTGCTCTAAAATCTATTTTGAAGAAATGTTTTTCCAGTCACAGAATAATAAATGCTTGGAATATGCTCCCTGAACCTGTGGTAAAGCTTCCAGTATTACCTAATGTGCTTAGGCAAAAATTAGAAAATCTAAAAATTAAACATGGAGAATAAACCTTAGTTATAAATAAGCACTTTATGACCTTGCACAGCAATGTTTCTTCTTGGCACGAGTTGTATTTGTATTATTGCTTTAAATGTCTTTTATTCTGTATTCTACATTTTCCGTGACTGTTCATTTTTTTCTTCGTTTAAGTTTCTGATGACGTATTTTCGCTTTTGCAATAAACTTTCTTCCTCTTTCTTTTTTTCTAGCCTAAAATCGCAAAAAAATTTTCGGCGCTTTTCACAATTATAATTTTAGTCTTTTTACTTTCAAGCGCATGGTTAAAACTCCATTTTTAGTCTCTTCAATCTAAAGCGTATTTTGCATCTATGTCATCTATTTTGCACAGTTTTTATGCCGTTTAAACGTAAATTAGACGGCAATGTTGCCGAATAATCACTGCCCAATCAACACAAACTCGTAGCTTTAACACTGTTTCCATTTAATTTCCGATAGAATACAAATTTCTTACAAATTTTCAAGAAGCATTATTGAGAAAGACTCTAAACGAAAACGTTATTAGCTAAATGGGGCGTAAATAAGCGCCATCCAGGCAGGCCCGGGATTTTGTTTCGGGGGGAGGGGCATGACCAAAATTTTTTTAAAAGATAAGGGGTATCAAAGGATGAATTAACAAACGTTTTAGGACCACTAGAGCTGTGCGCTTTGTAAATTTTGCTATCCAGATGTCTTAAATATGGTGAAAATCCAATGGACACCTCTTGAACAAATCTCATTTTCCGCATAAAACCTTTATAGAGACAAAAAATGGAATGTTTAAACCGCGCGCTTGAGACTGAATAGACTCTGATTAAAATGAAAATTTTGCGATTTTTGGCTAACAAAAGCAAAGGGGGAGTAAAAGAAAAAATCACTCATATTTCATTTGATGGGGGCACGTGCCCCTATCCCCTCTGGATACAGGCCTGCATCCAAGCAAAATCTTAACGTCTTAACGTTTTACCTGCTTTCTTCGACTTTCGTCATAGCAGTTACTTCTATACTGTAGAAGAAACCACAATAGTGCACATTACCTCCACCAAGGACGACTCCGTCTCCATACAACTTTTGACCATATTCATGTTTGATCCACGCTCCACAGTTTCTGATGAATTTCAAGAAAAAGGTCCGATTTTCCTCGGTTTGCATCTTTCATTTTGCTTTATTTTCCTTAGAAAATTTCACATTCTTCCAATCTACAGTGTCTTTTATACCCTTCCCAACTTCTATTTTGTGTATTCTGAATGCAAGTTGCTCACCTGCACTAGGAAGGTTTCCTTTAAAACCCATGAAAACGGGTTAAATTGAGTTCCATGATAATAAAAAGTCATAAATGAATCGAAATAGTGTTATTTTAATGTTTTTCCTTATTTTGAATTACGCGTAGACTTAGTGGCGGGCGTATCCGTAAGCTTGAGTCGGTGTACAAAAATCCAATAATAACAATCGCTCCGCTCGCCTGTGGGAGGGGCACATTGCGGTTAGGCTTACTGGTCTTTTACACACGTGCTTAGTAGGGATCGGCCTATACCGTACATGTTAGATGGAAAGTGGGTATCCTCATCCTCATTCGGACGTCCCCCATTCTCTAAAGCCAGAAAAAGTTTGACCCCCTCCCTCGATTTTTAGGAAAAATTGAATTTTTTTGCCATATCAGGCGTTTTCTTTGGCCGTCTTCGGCCAAAAATTGGTAGTCATTACCCCCCTCTCTGAAATGGACCGGGACCCCCACCCAAATTTCGACCGTCACTTGTATGACCTATACCTAACGCTTTTTTGAGAATGACCGATTTCGAGTCGATTTATGAGATTTTAAAAAGCTAATGCCGATTATGCAAAACTTATATATAATTGCCTAATGTCGATTTTGAAATGATAGTGAATGGCCGATTCCGATTTCTGTGATAATGTGTACGATGTTTTACTTACCGTTTAATTGTTCATACTGCATTGCATTAATGTAACAGATTAGTCTTTTCATCAATCAGATGTTTTGCTTGTTTTATTTCAATGAATATTTTAAACAAGACTAATCAAAAAGAATTTTGATTTCACGGCATGTGCCTTTCTGTCAATTTATTATATATGTACATACTTGTGATAGGGACCTTATAACGAGTTAAGTCCAGCAATCAGCTCTTGCTAGCACCCAACGATCAATCAGAACGATTGTTTAGTAAATTTTTTTGCATTAATTAGCTCGAATCGGAATAGCCGTTTTTTCATGATTAGCTGCCTCTGAGTTACCCTAATTTCGTTGTTTTGGGAAAATTAAAAAACAGTCATTCTTTTTGAACTCCTCAAATGCATAATGTATGAATATTCTTTATAAATAGTCAATAAAAGTGTTAAAATGATTAAATTAAGTCAGATGAAAACTTCTAATTTTTATAGCTGGAAATATTGACTGGTAAGGCTTAGTGTAATCAATATTATGTGAAAATGATTAAATTAAGTCAGATGAAAATAATTTTTTTAAATTTTATAGCGAGAAATATTGCTACTGGTAAGGCTTAGTGTAAGTCGATCAGATTTTAGTCCAGCATACGGGAAGTGGATTCCATGCAAGAAGCATATTACGTTATGTTAATTATCTAGGAATGACGCGGCACTAGGCAAATCCGTCCAGAAATTGCTGCATCGTATAATCAAAGTTTCCTCGCTTTCCAGTACAAGCAAATATCGATGGGAACGCTGGCCGACATATGGCCATGCTTCAAACCAGAGAACGTGACCAGTCATTATTTTATCATCGAGGCGAGGATTCATTACGGTGCTGGAAATCATCTGCGACATTGCGTTGGCTTGTCGATTTACATCAAGCCGGATACAGTTGCTGCCGCCGGTACGGACGTACTACATTTCAATGATCGTACATGTATTATTGTTTAAACTCGTTAAACTCTCGTTTAATTCTTTGATTGCCTTATTTGCTCAAAACAGCTTTAAACTTAGCTTAGCTTGGAGAAATGTCATTAGTAGTACCTAGTGAGGTTTATATAGCTCGTTTAGCCTTTTCTTATTTACATGCATGTTTCACGCGTAGATATTTAGCGCTTATGATTGCAATCATGAGCGCCGAAAAATTATCGCTTATTTCCACTCAATGTTCCATCAGCAAGCAATAAAATGTTCACAATATTATATCGCTGTCTATCTCACAAATCCTTACGCTTTTATCAGCCCTGGATACAGAAATGATTTCCATGAGCACTTCAATGTTATGTATACCTATAGACAGGGCCGTATTTAGGAGGCGGGGCGGCCGCCCTCTCCTTGGCCGAAAAATGTTTTTTGAAAGGTAAGATAATGCATGGAAGCATGGAAAAATTGCCTGTCTTTGACGTAAAATCTTAACATTTTTGGCGCTTCGTGCCAGATAAGAAGTATTTTTCATAATTTTGGGTCAAGCGCAACCAAAAAATGACACTTTTTATAACATTTTTAGCGAGAAAATTTTTTTCTAAGAACTCGGATTTTATGATCTTAATGGATAGAGCATGTTGAAAAACATTGAAAAATGCAGCTTTTGCGAACTATCCTGATGAATTTCCCGATATATAGACCAATTTATGCCGCCCCTTGGCCGAATCCTGAATACGGGTCTGCCTATATATAATGTGTAAAGTAGAGCTGTGTCGGGGCCGCCTTTTTTGCCGGGGCCGGGGTCGGGGCCTGGCCGGGGCCAAGAAAAGCGTACTTTACCGTGCTCATCGTACGACCCTACCCTACCACTTATACCTATGTATATATTCTTGCTTGTAGATATGCGCGTCAAGCGTTAATATTTGTTGGGATTACAAGATATAACCAAACATGGGCATCGAGGGGTCTGGGGGGTCTAAACCCCCAGAATTCACATTCTCCCCCTCCGAAAAAATCCGCTAGACCTCCTAGAAATTGATTTTCAGAATTTCTTTGTTTTTCCTGCGATTTTTCGATGCCAATGGATAGCTCTCATTGAGAAACGCTAGAAAACGGTGTTTTTCGCGCTACTATACATATATTATCAGGCATCTTTTGACTTCGACAAATTTTGGACCCCCAGAATTTTTGAGCTGCAGTGCCCACATCTCCTCTGATTTGGATACGATTTTCAATTTGCTTTACTTTGTACTTTTTTAGGCTAATTATTATGTTGCTTGAAATTAAGCTTGAAGGTAAATCTGCCCAAAACATTATCAATTTTCTACATTATAATCAACTCTAACACTGGCCCCGGCACAGCTCTAGTGTAAACTATCGACACTATTATCTTGTTTAGTTTTTTCTTTGTTTTTTAATTCTTTATTTTGATATCGTTATTTCCTTTCAATTTTTAATGTACGGACATGCTAACATTCGATTTTTAATACAGTTTATCGAATGAGCTAGCAGTTTTGACCAGACATGCAGAGCATAGAAATTCTGCAGGGTGCAACCAAAAAATTTTTGAAGTGCGTTTCTAGGCCCAAAATGTGATACCTACACGTCAAAAACATGATTTTTTCGGCGTTTTCATTAATGCATTTTCTTTGAATTCCCTGGAAAATCGCGAATTTCGAGGCGGGGGGGGGTGAAAATCCAAACTTTCTGAGCCCCCTAAAGATCATTCATGCTTTTGACCTTGCTTTATGCGAATAATTCAACGTTTTTCGAACCTAGAAATTATATTGTTTTTAGACTCTTTGACGCTTTTCCGTAATTTGAGCAGCAGTTTTTAGTCCGAAAATGGCCTGAGGGAGTATACTTTGCAAACGTCCTGATGCAAGGGCTACTCGTACTCCCATACCTCCCAGTGTGCATGTGTGCTCGATTCTAAAACATTAAATAAGTATATACAAATATATACATTATTGCTTTGAAAATAATCAACAAAAGCTGGGATACCTATGCATATGAGCAGGGGCATAGGAAGAATGGAGACCGCCCCTCTCTTAGACTGAAAATTTTTTTGGGAAGATAAGGTAAAGCATGGGAAATGAATGAAAAATTGCATCCTAGCAATGCAAAATTGGAAAAATTTTCTTGCTTTTCACCGTAGGATCCTTATTTTTATGTTTATTGTCTGTTTTCGGTCGGCAATAGTTAGTCCTTTTTTTTGTTCAGAAAATTTGAAAAAAAAATTTTTGGAAAATTGATTTTTCAGCTTTAATGAATTGGGATTGGGCGGAGACATCTGAATTATTCATTTTGCAAATTTACTGAAATCGACTGATACTGAATTAATCAGGGTTGTATAAGGAAAAGCAACTAGTTTATCTGAGCTTAATTTTCCAGCGACACAAGCGATTGGATGCCATTTATTTTGATAAAAACCATAACATCCCTAACGGAAAGCCGTGAAGCACTCAGTTTACGGTTTATAGTAATTCTAAATATACACTCGATTCAATGAAAGTCATTCTTTAGAGCCACGAAGCCATCTTTTAGAGAAAATAATTGCTCTTTGACGCCCTGTACATAACTGTACAGTATTTTGTTATTGAGTATGATTTACTTTATTCTGAAACTTCTTTATTCGACTATCCTTAATCTAATTTGTTTCACGCATATTTTACGTTACGGACAAAATAATACAGTTTTGATTAAAATTTGTACGTTTTGAGGGCTTGCGCATGCGGTTTAGAGATGTGCTTGAGGAAGCGGCCTGTAATGAAAGCGCAGTCATTTTACGAGGAATAGATTGAAGCCATCTGAGTCCAATTATGTTTTCCTGTTAAAAAGTTGAAGTGTTGCATGCAAGTCCAGGGGTGTAATCAGCCGGGGGGATGGAGTCGGAGGGAGGGGGCCCGGCCCTCCGCATTTTGCGTATCTCTTAGTGGCTTTCAAGATATAGGACTTCAAAAATATCGCCCCTCCCCGAAGAAAAATCCTGGTTTCGCCCCTGCATACAACGATGTTTATCTTATATATTGATTCTTTGACTGATGGAAAAACAACTTTAGGTCAAACAAACGGTAAGCTCTTGGATAAAGCAAACCACGGCTAATTTGATTAAGTAGCTACAGAGTTTATAAGTATCGATGTGCGATACGTTTTTTGACCATCCTGTATACTACAAGTATATTCGATATGTGTATAACATGCTGTCCGGCATTCGGATCTTGAAAATCCATTGAATTTTCATTCAAAATGGCCTTCATATAGACTTACGTTTAACATGAAGTTTTTCTTGTTTTTGAACTGATGGAACGAAGAATAAGATTAGAAAAATCAGGGTAGCATACGTCATCATGACTTTTTCTTTCTATGGGCATAATTGCATAGAAGTATTGGTTTTTTATGCTATGATTCTCGCGAAGCTTTAGCCTAGAGTCCAGGATGTCAGTGAAGCCCCAAAATTTGTAGTCAATGTTTTAACTGTTTTGAAAATAGATAGCAGTGTGAAATTTGCAGTATTAAGGTATTTTGTCGTTTCAGATATTACCCTGCATTTCTGACGACAATACATATCTCTAATTATTGAAATTAAGAATTTTTTATGAAGGTCATTTAGCTATCTTTCTTCAGCTTGAAATTCCGAACTTTCTTGATTGCACCGCTTCGCCTCGCAATATGATTCATTATCTTTGAAAATATAAAAAGTTTTTCCGTTTAGACCTTTTAAATTTCGAAATTTAAAAAAAAGATTTGATTATCAGAATCGATCCTTAATAATTGCAAAATGCCGAAAATATGGTGTTTTACGTGCAAATAACGGATTTCTTGAAACTGATTTTGACTATCTTTGAAAAAAGTTATTAGCGCGTTTCCTCTCTCCTTATAAAAGTTATGGACTAGTCTCTGCATTAATTAGGCATGACAAGCTAGAAAAGTGACGCTTTTATTGTTTCATCCGCGGGCATTGTCAAAAAAGCAACCTGCAATCGTGCTTAAGATGGCTGTATAATGCGGGACTGATTCTTTCATTTTTTATTTTTAAACGATAGGAATAGTAGATAGGATAAGTTCATTTCATTCTGAAGTATTCAATAAGATATACTTTTGGATTTTTGAAGTTACTATACTAGATTTCGATACGACGCAACGTTTGATGCGTATGGAGTGGAAACCGCATATATGTGAATAGGGAGGGGTGAGAGACAGGTATCAACCCCGCTGAGGGATCCAAAAGTTAGATACTGTCCAGCGATTTAGACCCAAGATTAGTGTATTTTAACGTTATTTTGACACATATATGTATATACTTCGAAAATGCAATTTACTTTTGTAAAAAATTCACATTTCACCTCTCTCTGACCGCAGATCCTTGATTTTACCGTTCCTGACTACCATGACCACGTGTATTTATGATGAGTTGTGATAATTTCAAGTTTAGGCTTTTGATTGATTGAAAATATCAATAAAATTCATCTTCTCCGTATTAATTAATATTATACAAAATCTTTAATGAAGGAAACTTAGCCATAATTTTAATTTTATTTCCAAGTGTCGGTCTCTTGCCTGCTGTGTCCACTCTAAAGTTTTCACAAATCGATTATACTGTAGTAGCTATCTTTATCTAGCTTAGCGTTTTTTAATTCAGCTTTTCGCATGTTATGTAGACTATTCATCATAATCATTGCTAGCCTTTTTAATCTTTACCCAGCAAGCAGCACCCGTAGAAGACTAGATATTAAATCCAAAGTTTTGTTTGTTTATCGATCATATCTGCAACGTTAGTTGTTTATCACCATAAAGCTTTTTTGTCACGCGTTCTTAAGTCATCGCTTTTAGTTCAGTTCGCAAATGTCACGTAGTACTCAATATTCATCGCCGAGTAAACTACAGATTCCTAGGCCGTGTCTACGAAAAGCCGCCTGCTTTGTAACTTCAGCGTCCTTTTCGACCACATGCCTAAAATTATTTATTCTAAACGTTGTGTACTTTTAATTTTCTTCGTATTTTGACTTAGCATACACAGCATCCTATCTCCATCTCCACTAGCGTGTTCTTGAGTTATTAATACTTTCCTGGCACGCACTTCATTTGGCTCGGTTTTCTGTCGTTGGCTATTCTCTACCTGTTTTTGTTTGTGGACTCTGAATTGATAAATTTTGAAACTCGTTCTCCGCTTCATTATAAAGCGGCGACATTATGCCCTTATTACCTACTTACTACGTGAAAGACGAACAATTGCTTTCGTCGGCATGAAACACGATTTCATTCTTTAAAAAGTTAGTTGTTAGTTACTTGATCTGTTCGCTACGCTACTATTTTCCTTACATTTATTTCCACGATGACATTCGATCAAAAAACATGTGCAGCGAAATTTCGGTTCTCAAGCTATATTCAAAATTATAGTCAATGCGATAATTTGCATATGGTGACGGGATTGAGGGGCTGCTGTAATCGACCGGTCGTGGTTGTTACATTAGCTGTTGTAAAGGACGATTACGAATCAGCAAGTAATTAGAACAAAGCAGTTTTTGTCCGCGTGAGGGCATTCTGAGAAGGCACTTTGTGAAATGTATCGAAAAATGTGCATTAATATACCTACCCACGGTTTTTTTTGTATTCGGCAAAGATTTTTCCCGATGTACAAAGACTTTTCGGGACCGTCTTTGTACATGTACAAAGATTTTTGGGGAGACAAAAATTGAAAAAAAGGTCTAAAATTTGGAAAAATTTCGGCGCTTCGCGCCGAAATGAGTAATTGTGTGTTCTATATATCTTTATAATGCCAGAAATTGCATTTCAAAAGTAAAAATGTCAAATTTTTCGGCGCTTCGCGCCATTTTAAGACGATTCATAGTGATTTTTGCTCTTAGAGACCCAGAAATTAGCTAAAACACACTACGAAAAGTCAAAGAACTCTGTTTTCACGACACTAAAATCGCTGCTGTACCATATTATAGTACCCGAAAATTTTGTGTGTACAAAATAAACAAAGATTTTTAGAAAGACAAAAACTGTAAAAAGGTGTAAAATTCCCAAAATTTTCGGTGCTTCGCGCCGAGCTGGTAAATTATTTGTCCTATATATCTTTAAAATGGCAGAATTTGCATTTAGAATGGAAAAATGTCAATATTTTTCGGCGCTTCGCGCCGTTTTCAGATAATTTTTAGTAAGTTTTGGCGTCAGAAACCCAGAAATTAGCTAAAATACACTACCAAAGATCGAAAACCCTGTTTTACCACACTAAAATCGCTATTGTACTATATTATAGTACACAAAATTTTGCATGTACAATATGTACAAAGACTTTTGGGGACCATCTTTGTACATGTACAAACGGACCTTGTACAAAAAAAACACTGTACCTACCTAATATATATCGGAATATAATTACACTACGATGAATTCAGCGCGATGACTTGTTCAGTAGGCACTAAGTAAATACATAAATACATGTCACAGCTCGAAATTTAGTTTGGGAATCTACGGCCAATGACATGGGGGAAATTGACCTACAATTTATTGCCGAAAACCGCCAAAAAACACATAAAACAGGCCGAAAACGCAAGTTTTAATAGGGTTCATAAATTTTCTGGCTTAAGGGGATGGGGGACGACCAACTTTGGGTGGGGATCCCCCATCTCCCTGTTACGTGTATGGATGGGCCTCGATTTTGGTCTGTTTGGTGGAATCTTTATTTGGCTCCTTTGACAATAAGAAACGGTCGTTTTGAACTAGCAGGGTAGTGATCATCGCTGAGCAGACGTGTATACATAGGGATTTGATGGCTATACTCATATCTAGTTAGATTTGTATTCTAGAAAGCAACGCAAAATTTAGCAATATAAATTAAACTTATTGAACTAATTTTTTTAAAGACTTTATTTTATCCTCGAGAGGTAATTTATTTTTGCCATGCCAAAGAGTCCGTTGACAACACGCTGAAGTAAAGTGAATTTTGTTTCTTCCAGAACTGCCGATTTGATAACCAAACTTTTCTGCGCTGGTTGATAACAGAATCATGCACCTCTTTTTAACTCATTTCTTTTAGAAACAATCGACCCAAACTCACTAAAGCAACGAAATCCATCTTGTGATAAATGATAACAGATAAGCAGTAGCAATACTGATTTTTGGCAAAATTCGTTTTGAAATGCGATTTTCTATACGTAGGTGTGGATTTTCGTAATACTGAAACATCGACCAAAAGCTAATAGTTAACTTATCTAAAATTTGAAAAAAGCCAGAAATGCGAGAACACCGAATATGATAAAGAATTCCTAAATTTCTAGTATATACGCTTTTCAGAAAAAGTTATTTGCACCTTGTAGCGAATCTTGATTATTTTTTCTTTTGTATCTGCTTCGTATTGTAAAGAAAATCATTGAAAGAATGAAATCCAAAATTTTCTTTATTTAAATCTTTCGACGTACATTTTTATGCATTCTTGACGTTATATTTGATACGCTTGATAGTGTGTATTGAGGTGAAGCTGTGAAAAATGACTGTCCCTCGCTTTAATCTACTATTGGTGATCACTTGAATACTTTCTTAAAATTTTTGTCATTTTAATGACAGTTCGGACGTCTGGATTGTTGCTGTGCATTGGCATCGGCTCATACCTGGCTTATCGCTTGTTCTTGAAGATATTCAAATGCGAATGTTTCGCCGAATTCTTGTACAAATTGTCGAATGATATGTGGAAAATTGCTGATAAGACATCTGCAAAAGTAAAAGTTCGTTGCATTAATTTCTATATAATACTCTGAAATTGCATTCAATTAGGATTGAAAATATCCGTCAACTAAACGTATAGTCAGTCAGCGATCGAATTGGAACCATGCACTTCAATCATACCACAGACGCATAACTTGGCCGTTTTCATACATGGGCAAGTAGAGGTGACCAGAGGGGGGATGAAATCTAGGAATAATCATAATATTATAGTAGTTTAATCTTATCGAAATAACTCATCTTATGCTTTCAGCTTTGTTCAAAAACCATTCGATTATGACATGAAAATCTACATTCGTTTTATTCATTTCACTCTTTTGTCAAAAACTCATCTTTAGTAATTATGTCCGTGAAAGATCTGCGCAGAAATGATATATGGATTTTCTTGTGCTCAAGTGTTTTGTCGTTTTGCTCTGCCTCCTTTGCTTGGCTAATCTAATATTTATGTCTCGATACGTTTGTTTCCGTTATGTTACGCTGCTAGGCTTTTTAGCTTTTTTAGAAAACACTTTTCCAATCACCTCGCAGATGTACGTAGGCTGATCGATAATCTAAGCAAAAAAGGTATTTAGCATCGACTGTGCTTAATAGCACGATGTCAGATAGGAAAACATCTGGGAATGTCAAAATGATTAATAATAATACAGCTCTCGAATTAATTGCAATCAGTACTTGAGTAAAACGTTTACTGCATTTGACATTAAAAATCCAATTAGGTGATAATTACATTGTGTGTCACTATTGCTCTTTCTCTAGTTGGTTAAATAAAGAATAGTGACTGATATGCATCCATACATGTACAGCATGGGAATTCAGGGGTGACACCAAAAATTTTTTACATTGATTTTTTGGGCTTTAAACCGATGGGTAAGCGTCAGAAACGCCGTTTTTCTAGCGTTTCTGACCATGCTACTTCTCCTTAAACGATAAAAACAAGTTTTGTAGAAAAATTCAATAAACTCCAACAACATACAGTTAAAATTGGTTGTTACAATTGACACGTCCTGAACTAGAAGATCGCTTCAAACGGCTTAAAACAGGACAGTTCCTACGGTTTTTCTTAGGAAAGTCAAAAATCTGGTGGGGGATTTTTCGTTTGGGATGAAACTCCCCTCGTATGGTGTTGATATGTAATTCAAATCGGATAAAATGTAAAATATTCGAATAATATAAACTTAGAATAAAGAGATACAAAAAACATGTAACTAAATGAAAAAAAACAAAAAAATGTTACTGAGCTAGCCTGGCCTACTAAACTATGTAACATAGTATAATCGCTTTTTGTGCTGAAATATAAAGTGTTTGGAAACAAGACCTTTGGGGTGAAAACTGACAAGATGTTTTTTCAACAGTGATCGTACGGGGACCCCGACCCCGACCCCGACCCCGACCCCGAAAACCCCGGCCTAAACCCCGACCCCGACCCCCGACCGGGGGCATGATTTTTCGAGTCGGGGTTGAACCTTTTTTCGGGGCTGAAATATAGCATTTTATTTGTTGGTACATAGAAGAATTGTATAAATAGCAAATAAATTCGAAACAAGGACGATTCATTCACCAGCAAAATTAATATGTCAAACTCGACACTCGCGATATTTCATAAAAAGTACGCCTGGTCGCCATGTTGTTAAGACGTACATACATGTTCGCATATTTTCCATTATGAAGTGCGCCGAAATTACTGCGGAATCACAGGCGTAGCCGGTGGGGTAGAGGCACATGCTCCCCGGAATTTTTCAGAAATTATGTCGATTTTTCTGGCGCAATGTGTCCAGAACATTGAGTTTAAAAAGGCACAAACGTCAAAATTTTCCGGCGCTTCGCGCCGAGTCATTATTATTCATTGTTATACAGATCCAATGAATTTAAAAGCTTGAATCTGTTAAAATAATCCAGCACTTCGCAACACTTTAGTGATTTAATGCACTATTAGTTGATTGAATGAAACTGCACATGCTTGTTGAACATAATAGTAAAAGTGCGAAAATGTTTGCGTACCAATTTATCTATTCTCTGCTTTGTTTATCTTTCTTTACAAGGACACATAATTCTAGTTTAAATGAAAGGAAAGGCCAAATTTTCTTGTGTTTTTGCGCATTTTCTGTTTTCTGAACTAGTTAATAAGAAGGCCACAAACGGGCCTGAAAATGGTAAGAACAAAATTCTCATTGATACATCTTCCAATGACTTATTAGTTGCGACCCGTTGCTGCGCTACATACTTAGCAGAGGTCGAAAAACGCATTTCAGCTCAGAAGTTTTGTGCAGTGTACGTGTTCATCAATTTTAAGTTTTTTTTGGACTTAATTCAGAACCGAGATTTTGCCAATTTGCGAAAATTTTAACTTCACTAATTAAAAATTAGAGTGCTTTTTTACAAAATTTTCGGGAGTTCTGCTCTGGACCTCGCTGGTGGCGCTTGAGCGCGCCACCCAGACCCCCAGCTGTACAACCTCGTTCTACATATTGAAAGAGATTTTTAGGAGGACAGAAAAGGTAAAAGGATTAGGAATTTTTGAAAATTTTCGGTGCTTCGCGCCGCAATCAGTTTATCTGTTCTGTATGATTTAAGCGGTATAAGTTGAGTTTAAAGAGTAAAAACGTCAAAATTTTCCTGCGCTTAGCACCGCCGATTATTGTCTTGGGGCCCTCCTAGGAGGGACCAATGATCTAAGCGAAGTAAATTGAAAAAAACATATTTTCGTTTTTCTACATTCCCCACGTACGTGCTGGGCGGTGATATGTGACTGAATTTCTTGATGCTTTGCGCCACTTATGATTTCCGAACTGTTTGTCAATAAAAAGGCGTAAATTCTACATGAAAACGGTAAAAATTTCGAAAATTTTCGGCGTTTCGCGCCATTGGCTCCTCTACAATCAGTGCGCCATAGAAAACCGTTATGAAAAAACTGTGGAAGAATACGAAAAAGCGAGAGCGATTAGTGATTAAAATTGAAAGTAATGCTAAATTGCTAAAACCATGCTTGAACTTGGAATGAAAATAAAATGTTGAACATAACCAGCTTTATTAGTATGCTCTACAAACAAGTGAAGGTATCGTTTTTATCCTTTTCAAATTGGTATGTAATCATGCAATCTTAATTGTTTATCTTAAACCCCGACCCCGACCCCGAAAACCGGGGTTTTTCATCCCCGACCCCGACCCCGATCGGGGGTGAAAATCTGACCCCGTACGATCACTGTTTTTCAATTAACGTTTGCATACGTTAGTTAGTCCACAATAACATCGAAAGTGTAAATATAAACGTGATTTCATATGTCAAGTGCTGTTTTCGCTAATCATTCGGAAGTTTTTTGTTAGTGGTTGGAAATCTGAAGTTGTTTACTTATGCAATAAACAGTAGATGCGCAAAAACAGCGGCGTGCTGATGCTTGATATGTTTGCCGCAACGGAAAAGATCGTTACATTTTTGACGTTAACATTCGAGCGTATTGAAATTTTATAAGACAGAGCGAAACAAAAAAATACGGCAAGGCAGGTCTTGCAGTTTACATGCATAAGTCTATCTAATTTAGTTTTTTACGGTTTTGTTTATATATGCACAGTCCAGGGACGTTTTGTCGTTGACCCAGGCCAATCACACAAGGTTGGGGAAGTTAGTTCATCACGAGCAGTTCGAGTAAAAATAATATTTACAATTATTGGTAAACATTTAGCGTGGTATAAATTAAATTGAAATCTATTCAATGTGACTCCTATAATTTTTATTAAGCTTCTTGTAGCCGCGTACGAGTATACTTATCTTTATGTTATCTTGATATGTATTGACATATGGAATCTGATGTTCCGCTGTCAACTTTTCTATTAGCGAAAAGAAGTCTGCCGTTGATATCCCTAATCTGTGATATATTTTAGTTAGTTGTCGTTGGCCAGAAATTAATTTTTTAGGGGCCCATTGAAAATTCTAGTCCTAAAGTGTGCAAACGAACCATTTTGCGGAAGAAGTTATCTTCGGACAGTGCTTGCTCACTTTGTTCGGTCAGTGAATTCGTGCTGTTTCATCATGTTCGACTAAATTAACGTTTTTAGCAATTTTTTTGCAACTTATTAGCGTTTTGTGTAATTGTAAAAACAGTGAATTACAGCAAATGTTGCATTTTTTCATAATTCGTACTCACCATACATGCACAGCATGGGAATTCAGGGGGGGTTGAGATTATAAAGTGTCTCTTTTGGTCCGAAAATGGTAGGTATGCGTTAAAAACATCGTTTTCTAGCGTTTATAACGACGCTCTATTTTCTAGAGCATAAAAACATAAAAAATTTCGAAAAAGTCAAAACAAATTGGACAAGATATAGTCCGAAAATTTGGCACTTTTGAGTAAATAAATAGCTAAAACGCTTAAACAAGCATCTTTATATAAATTTTTAGAAATTTTTAGGAATTTTAAAAAAATCGCCAATTTTGGGGGGATTACAAAAATTTTTGCGGGGGCCTCAAAACCCCTCCCCCAAGATCATGTATGGACACTCATTTTAGTTTTGTAGAATTCTAGACCTGCATTTATTTTGAAGTAAAAGAGGATCAAAATGCATTACGCATCGCAACTATGAAATTCTGAGGAACAGTAAATTGGCTGTTTAAAGCTCAGACCTTCCAATAAATGAAGCTTAGATGAATTCGTGAAATTCCAAATTTAAATTTGAGGAAAAAATGCGATTTTTGGTCGAAATTATGTAGAAATACTCCCTATTCGCTGTTTGTACATTTTAATCTAAAAATTTATCTATGGTTTCTCGGACATTATTCGCGAGTTAATAATTATAACTAGAATTTCAACAGATGCGGATGTCCGACAGCTGATGTTGACTGATTGTATAGGCGCAGGATAGCAGACGTACGCGCTTGTCAATTAAGCTTCTAGACTCGCAAATGCAGGAGGAAAATTTTCTCTAGTGTTTCTCTAAAATTCCCTTTTCTTTTTCAAAAATTTTCTCTTTACAGAATTCTTTGGCAAAATGAAGTCCGAAAATATAAGAAAATCGAAAAAATTTGCATATACGTTTGAAATAACGTTCGGTTTGTAAATGAAAGCGGTCTTCGGACTTTGCTTCATCAAGCTTGATACGAATTTCGGTATTTAGCCTCAGACATGCACAGCATGGAAATTTTGGGGGAGGATGAAATTTAAAAATGCTTTTTTCGGACTCAAAAACAGTGGATACGCGTTAAAAGAGTCGTTTTTCGCCGTTTCTGATGATGCTAGAGCAAAAAAACCAAAAAAATTGAAAAACATTAAAAATGTGATTAAATTGACAAAATATAAATATGAATTTGACACTCTTGAGCAAAAATAGCGAAAAACGCTTATAACACCACCTTTCCACGAATTTTGTTAGTAAATCAAGAATTCTTGGGGGGGTGCACGGTTTTTTTGTATTCGGCTAAGATTTTTCCCGATGTACAATGACTTTTCGGGACCCTCTTTGTACAAAGATTTTTGGGAAGACAAAAATTGCAAAAAAGGTCTAGAATTCGCAAAAATTTTAGGCGCGAAGTGTGTTCTATATATCTTTATAATGGCAGAAATTGCATTTCAGAGGGAAAAATGTCAAATTTTTCGGCGTTTCGCGCCGTTTTAAGACGATTCTTAGTGATTTAGCCTTTAGAGACGACCCAGAAATTAGCTAAAATACACTACCAAAAGTCGAACAACTCTCTTTTTACAATACTGAAATCGCTACTGTACCATATTTTAGTACCCAAAAATTTGTGTGTACAAAATGTACAAATACTTTTGGGGACTACCTTTGTACATGTACAAACGGACCTTGTACAAAAAAATACTGGGGGTGAAACATTAGGGGGGGCAAACTTCCATTAGATCATGTACGTTCCTTCTGCTCAATAAAGTCCTCTGGCTGACCCCGAAATCGGTCGTTCTATGCGCTTATTGTGATAACGGATCATGGAATCTATCAGAAAATTACCAATAAAAATAAGAGTTCAAACGACGAATATTTCAGGTCAAACGGTTGCTCGAAGAAGAGAAACCAAATGTGCATTTTAAAGCCAAACGTCGCTTCTCGGAAAAATTGTGCCAAAAAAGAAGCGCGTCCGACTTGGCCCCCTCGCAATATTCGAATGCTAAGCGAACTAAATCTAGTTCGCCAGAAAGTCGCTCGAATCAGTTCGTCCCTTTTAAGCGGACGAACGCTATATCCGATAATGAGGCCGTTTGCTTTACCGATGGCTCGGAAACTTCATCCGCCAATTCCGGTTCGCCACGGCCCATCGAACGCAATTTAGGACTCCGTTTCCATGACAGGTGGAACTCGTCGGTTTATAATGAGTAATGTAACGGCCAGACACGCACAGCGTGGGAATTCTGGGGGGGTGAAATTTTGAAGTGCCTGTTTTAGGCTCAAAAATGGCCAATTTAAAAACACCGTTTTTAGGCGCTTGTGACCAATCTCTATCTTTCTAGAGCATAAAAACATAAAGAAATTTTAAAAAAATTAAAAATTTCAATAGATCAAAGAAAATATAGTCAAAAAATAAATATATGGTGCGAAGCGCCGGAAATTTGACACTTTTGAGCAAACGGATCGCTAAAATTGCTTAAAACGGCACCTTTTCACGAACTTTTTCAAAATTTTATGGAAAATCTAGAATTCTGGGGAACAAAGCCTCTCCCCAACCCCCTTCCCCCTAAGATCGTGTTCATGTATAGTACCGGCTGGAAATTTTATTGGGAGGTAATGGGGTGTTTTTCGGGAAGGGGCTAAATGATATTTGATTATTGGTTGTAAATGGCAAAAACGTAAAAATGGCTTAAAAACGTTAGTATTCTCTCGAAAGTCGTTAGGGCAGGGGTAAAAGAATTTCAGCTTTTTTTAACCGGAGGGATGTAGGGGATGGCCGACCTAATTAAAAGATCCTTCTAAATCTCTCTCTTAGTATGCGATATGCCATATGCCAAGTCAAGATTTTTCAAAAGCCCTTCCTTTTTGGTCACAAATTTCTTTTTAAAGCCATTTTTAGGTGTTTTTTAACGTTTTCAACCGAAAAAATGGAAGATCGGAGACTCATTTACCTCTCTCTCTTCCGAAAAACAGCTGACTCTTTTTTTCATTAAAAATTTTAAGATGTTACCTGCTCGATTTAACAAAGGCATTAATAGGATTTCCAAATCAGGGCACAGTTTCAATATGTTTAGGCTTAAAGCTGGACTTAAACTTGATTCCAATGTCAGGTTTAAGCCTGGCTTAAGCCTAAACATATTGAAACCGGACCCTGTTAGTTTCAGTGCATAGTCGCGATGGATTTATCGTACTAGCCACTGTTTTTTGTACGAGAGAAAGATTTTGAGGCCCGCACAAAGATTTTCGGAGCCATTTTTGTACAACGTACTAAGACTTTTTTGGGCTAAGTAATAGTATTTTAAAGCTTTTCTGAGTATTTTTTAGCAATTTCGGCGCTTGGCGCCGAATATCGTAATTACATTCTACTTAGCTCCAAGCGCGGGCATTTAACACTCCAAAATCTATCTTTAAGCGTCTTTGTACAGCTTTAAGCATCTTTTACATCTATCTCTTCTGTTTTAAAAAGATTTTTTGCAGAAAAAAGTACTATTAAACAACTTTGCACTGTTTTTTTACGTTTAAAGATGAAATTGACTTTTTATCTTTGCGTTGCATTAAATTTATAAGCAAATTGGTGTCTATTATGAGATTCAGTCAGCATATCGCAATCGCTGTACTATTATTTCTGATTGTGTAACACAAGTTATTTTAGCTTTCCAAGTCGAATTTTATGTGTCAATTCAGCACAAGACTCATGAAAATTTCAGCGCTTCGCGCCGAACTAATATAATCAGCTGAATTTAGGATAAAGTAACACTTTTTGTGAAGCGTGCGGGTCACGGCTAACAATCTAGTAGTATGTAAAAATGTGTATATTTAATAGTATATCTATATCTTATATGTACAAAAATTTTTTCGCTCGCACAAAGACTTTTCCGGAGATCCTAGTACATGTATATACAAAGAGGCTCGTACAAAAAAAGCAGTGGTACTAGCAGATGGAATTTCGATTGTTGCTGTGTTTCTCATCTTAAATCAAAACATTGCTGCTCTAATTTTATTATATTAGTGCGCTTGGAGCGATATAGAAGCTATCTTAGAAATTAAGCTCGAGATTAAACTTTCAGGACCAATCGAGCCTTCATTCCCCATATATGCCTTCTTATCTTGCACAGCCTTGGCAAAAACTTTTACCTGATTGGTCTTTTTCAGGTTACTTGTTGCGTATTTGCTTGGTCTCTCAGGCTCAAGTCATTTAAACTCGTTTGGCTCTATGCAAATGTTTGACTAAACGTTGATGATTTGGCTATGTATATGTAGCTCTATGCACATATGCGTGATCTTAGGGGAAGGTGTGGGGGGTTCAACCATAGATGCACAGCATGGCTGATCTGGGGGGGTCAGCCGGTCTGGGGGGTCAAACATTGAGCTTTTTTGTGCCAAAATTACCTCAAAAACTGGTAAGAGTACTAAAATAGCGTTAAAATTACATTATTACACAATTTCTGGTCAGTTTGAAGCACTTTTAAAGAAAATTGTCAGTTTTCATCTGTTTTTGACCTTCATTTTGCCTCATTTTCCCCACAAAATTTTCCATTTTTCCATTCTGGGGGTCAGGACCCCTCAAACTTCCCCCCGTGCATGTCTGGTTTCAACTCCCCCATTAGAGTTTTACCCCAATGGGAATTATTTTTCACCCCTTCCCCCAGAATTCGCGATTTTCTAAAAGTTTCCGACAAATTCGTAGAAAAGGTATGCTGTTTCAAGCGTGTTTAGCTATCTATTTGCTCAAAAGTGTCAAATTTTCGGCGTATACTCATTTTTGACTATATTTTCTTCAATTTATTCAATTTTTAAAAGAAATGCATTTATGCCTTATCGAGAAAGAACATCTTCAGAAGCGCCGAACAACGATGTTTTTGACGCGTATCCGCTATTTCTGAGCCCAAACAAGGCACTTTAAAATTTAACCCCCCCAGAATTCCCACGCTGTACATGTCTGATTATGCATATAACGGGTGTTCACTAGAAATCTGCACTGGCTTTAAAGTCGTTTTATTGACGACTTGAAAGGAATAACTTGAACATTCAACACATAGGTCGAAAGAGCCAAAAAAGCTGAATAATTTACAATCATGGACGACTTTCAATAATTCCATACCTACGAACAATATCAATACGTTTAAGGGTATTCGCGCATAGCTTCTGTAAAACATTTTTATGAGCTCTTTGCAAACAATATTTGATACGTGTCATTAATTGATCCAAGTTTTGGCTTGCCAGCCTCTTGCATACACCAGTGATTTAAGGTATGCCCAAAAGTCTTCAACAACACGGATTTCAAGAACATTCACAGGGTTATAAAATTTTTTGGATAAAATCAATGTTTTTTGCCGCTATTTTTTATGTTAAAAATCTTCAGGGAAGAACAACCGGCGGCCTCAGTTGCGTCGAGTCGCCGATCGAGCGCCGTCCCAACTCTGGCTTGGGATACTGTATTTTCGCCGCATAGTACTGATCAAGAGCTTATGAATCGGTTCCACGAAAGCTACGCTTTGGTGTGCAAAAATAATTACAATGATCTGACTGATTCGCTGAGCGAAAATCATTGCAGAACCATGGACAAACTTCAAAGCGATGATCCAGACATTTTGATTAATAGGCTGCTGGACAGCCTTAAATACGCGCATGATTCGGGTATGATGATCACCATACATGATCCGGCGGATTTCATTCCCGGAACTTTTTTCACCTTACCCCTCAGAATTCGTGAATCTCCTCGAATTTTTAGAAAAAAATTGTCGAAAAGGTCAAATTATCGACCCTCGCGCCTTATATTCATTTTTTGACTATATTTTGTGCCATTTAATTAAATTTTCTGATATTTTTTCGATTTTTTCTCATGGTTTTACGCTCTAGAAAGATGAAGCATTGTCGGAAACGCCGAAAAACGATATTTTTTGACACGTATCCACCATTCTAAAACTTTAAAAAGACACTCTAAATTTCTCTTCCCCGTCAATTTTCCATGCTGTGCATGTCTGCCTGACATGCATGTGATGGATGGTGGGGGTTGCGGGGTTTCGGACCCGTCAGTATGGGAAAATTGACAATTGTGTGGGGCAAATGAGACAAAATAAATGCCAAAAATGAATGAATGACAATTGAGAATTTTCTTCAAAAGTGCTTGAAAATGACCAGAAACTATGGAATAACGTAGTTTTAACGCTATTTTAGCATGTATACCAGTTTTTGAGGTCATTTTGGTTTAAAAAAGCTCAGTTTCTGACAGCCCTTCGCATCCGCTATGCTGTGCACCTATGGTAGCGAGCTGTGTTTTGAATGAACGTGGCTATTCATACGAGGAAAAACTGCATTTCGTTAAAATGCGCTTCGATAGCGACACGACAATTTTGAATAAATGAATTTCGTGATAGATTCACATGTTCAGGGTCATGTCTAGGGGGGACGGCCGTCCCCCACCTTGGCTTAAACAATTGTTTTGAAAGATGAGATAATGCACGAAAAGATGGAAAATCGCATGTCTTTGACTCACGGTTGCTTTTTGTATCCGGCAAAGATTTTTCCCGATGTGCAAAGACTTTTCGGGACCATCTTGTACATTTACAAAGATTTTTTGGAAGACAAAAACTACAAAAAGGGTCTAAAATTCGCAGAAATTTATCGGCGCTTCGCGCCTAAATGAGTAATTGTGCGTCCTATATATCTTTATAATAGCAGAAATTGCATTTTGAAAGGAAAAATGTCAAATTTTTTGGCGGTTTGCGCCGTTTTAAGACGCTTCTTCATAAATGTTGCCCTCAGAAACTCGGGAATTAGCTAAAATATACTGTCAAAGGTCGAACAATTCTATTTTTACCACACCAAAATCGCTACTGTACCATAAAATGCACAGAGACTTTTAGGGACTATCTTTGTACATGTACAATGGATCTTTTTTCAAAAAAAACACGACTTTGACTTGAAATCCTTAAATTTTCTAGATGTGGAGTATTTTCCACAATTTTGGCTTCCTAGCACCACCATCCTAATCTGTAATTTTTCCTCCACCGCCAAATCATTATTTTCCACAACCTCAACCACCACTAAACGATATTTACTGTTTGAGTGAAGAGTTTTTTCTCGAAAAGTTTCAATATTACGATCATAATAGATAGATCACGTCGAAAAAGGTCGAAAAATGCGGTTTTTGCGTGTTATCGCGATAGATTTTACGAGATGTAACCATAGGTGGGCGGCACCAAAATTCGGGGGGGGGTGTTCAAGATTTTTCAAAGGTCAAAAAATGGCCTCTAAAATGGTGGTACGGCGAGAAAAACACCATTTTTCAACGTTTCTCATCGAGAACTATCCATTGGCATCAAAAAATTGCGAAAAAAACAAAAAATGTTCAAAAATTGAATTCTGGGGGTATTTTGGTTTCTCGGGGGATGGGGGATGCATACCCCAAACGCCCCCACGCCCAGGTGTGGATGTAACCCAATTTATGCTGATTCCGCATCATCCCCTTGGCCGAATCCTGCATACGGGCCTGCACATGCTTCTCGGTTTTATTAATGCATTAGTTTTCGAAAACTGCTTTTAAGCCGCATGTACCAATATTAGGCATTTCCTTCGTTTAAATCCTTGTATATTCTAGCAATTCTAGGACAAATATAGGCTTTCGCTCAAATTTGTGCCCAACGATTAAAAAAGAGTTGTGCATAACTAAGAGCTGGCCCGAGTGAATCCGAAATATATTCGTCTTTAACTATCTTTTGCACGCGTCACTATATATTTTTTAATTCGGAAAAATTATTCTAATCGAATATAGCGAATATACATTAAACTATGGAACCATGTCTCAACGTAAGCTGTCGATATTTATTTATTTATTTATCCTTGTTCAATTCGGAGTAAATGCATAATATGGATGGATTCTGTCAGACATTCGTAAAAATTGGTTTAAATAGTCGGACCTTATACAAAACGCGCTGAAGTCGAAAAACGAGACGCGGATGAAATGTCTGATTAAAAACTAGCCGTTGTTTTAGAAACATTTAGGATTTAAGCGCGAAATTAGTGCTTTTCGTGATTTACCACTAGTACATCACTTTTTTAAATTTTTTCGCCAAAAAATAATTGTTCGTGGTATTTACGATATGTTGATGACGAATAGGTACGCGCACTGATCGTTTTTAAACGTGATATGCAAATTTTCGTCCAAACGCCTGAAATTCGACCTTCAAGCAGCTATACGTCGACCTAAGTGGGAATAATACCGACTTAAGTTGTTTAAAATTCTACTTCATCTAAAATAGCGCCTAAGCCTAAGAAAAATAAAAAGAGAACTGACTCACGGGATTAATGTCAAAAGTGCCTATTCTTAAGCACTGTTGAATTGCTAGTTCTTGAAGGTCCCTTAAAACTCCGTCAATAAGTTACAGATTTTCATGAAAATTTTTTCCCGCTCCTTCTTTTCATCTTATCTACAAGTTTTGCACAAAATCCGAACTTTGTAAACCGATTTTTTCCCATTTTGGACGGAACCCATATTCCGCACTTTTTAGCCTTTAATTCATGGTTTTTTTGAATTCGGCAAAGATTTTTCCTGATGTACAAAGACTTTTGGGGACCGTCTTTATAGAATGTACAAAGATTTTTGAGAAGACAAAAACTGCAAAAAAGGTTTGAAATTCGGCTAAAATTTTCGGCGCTTTGCGCCGAAATGAGTAATTATGTGCTCTATATATCTTTATAATGGCAGAATTTGCATTTTGAAAGGAAAAATGTCGAATTTTTCGCGCTTCGCGCCGTTTTGAGACAATTATTAGTGATTTTTGCCCTCAGAAACCCAGAAATTAGCTAAAATACACTACCAAAGGTCGAACAACTCTGGTTTTGCCACACTAAAATCGCTACTGTACCATATTATAGTACCCAAAAATTTGTGTGTACAAAATGAACTAAGACTCTTAGGGACCATCTTTGTACGCGTACAAACGGACCCTGTACAGAAAAAACACTGCTCTAATTCTTCATTTATCTAATTACTAATTTAATAATTGTTTTTCAATTATATTATCAAAGATGTTCCGCGACCGTTGTACAGTCCTTTGCCGTCTTCCGCCGCGTCCGAACTATCGTGCAGCTCGTTGGCGTTCGACGCTCATTTGGGCGACGAGACTCTTTTGCGACTGCGACGCGCCGAATCCAATCTGTCGTCGCTGCGACGACAAGTCGACGAGCTGGACGACCATTTCGCGTCGCGATTCGACGACAAGCGTCGCGACTGGTTGTCGAGCGTCGCTTACGCGCGACTCGTTTACACTTCTACGGTCGCGGACGATTCGGATAGCGGCGCCGACGGTATTATAAATGAAATTAATTGAATAATTAATTAGTTAATCAATTAATTAATTAACATCATATATGATACTGCGGGTTACATTTTTCATCCCCTCCAAAAAAGGTTTACCCCCCCCCGAAAGGTTTTTACCCCCTCCAGAATTCGCGATTATTCGAAGTATTCGTTGAAAAGGTGCTTTTTAATCGTTTTTAGCTATCCGCTTACTCAAAAGTGTCAAATTTCCGCTGCTTCGCGCCGGAGACTTATTTTTTATTTCGAATTTTTCTCGATTTTTTTCGATTTTATAATGCTTTTATGCTCTTAAAAGATAGTGCATTGTCAGAAACGCAAAAAGCGGTGTTTTTGATGCGTATGTACTGTATACCATTTTTGAGACCGAAAAAGCACTTATAAAATCTCACTTCGCATAATTCTCATGCTGTGCATGTCAGATTAGCATAGGTATGTAAAATGCCTTTTTGGCAATTTTTTGTTATAATTTTTTCTTTAAAATTTATTTTTTAATGTTTCTTGTGTAGTAGAAAAGAGTATTGTCAGAAACGCCACAAATCAAGTTTTTGACGCGTATTTATCGGTTTTGAGCCCAAAAGGGCATTAGAAAAAGTTTTTGCTTACCACCAGAATTCTCATTGTGTGCACTGAGCAGTGTGCATGTATGGTCGTTATACATACATACATGCAATCAGTATTTTTCTGTCGTATGTACGTCAGTGAAGTACACCGCATTGCAAGGTAACGTTTAGATGGGAGGTATTCAATGGCTCGATCGAAGGAATAGAAAACATTTCCGATTAAGAATTAGGTGAAGTTTGTTTGAAACGTACTAGGTCGATTCCCTTCGTGGCAGGAGTGCTCCAACATACAGTGTTTTTTGTTACAAGGTCCGTTTGTACATGTACAAAGATGGTCCACAAAAGTCTGTACATTTTGTACATACAAATTTTTGTGCACTATAATATGGTACAGTAGCGATTTTAGTGTGGTAAAACAGTTTTTCGATCTTTGGTAGTGTATTTTAGCTAATGTATGGGTTTCTGACGCCTAAAACTACTAAAAATTGTCTGAAAACGGCGCGAAGCGCCGAAAAATTCGACATTTATCCATTCTAAATGCAAATTCTGCCATTCTGCCACAGTTTTTGTCTTCCCAAAAATCTTTGTACATGTACAAAGACGGTCCTGAAAAGCCTTTGTACATCGGGAAAAATCTTTGCCGAATACAAAAAATACTGCCAATATATCCCAGAATTACGATTAACGTTTAGATCGCTTCTAAGTGAATGACATTTAAGTTGAATTTAGACGAGCAGAGGATATTGTTCTGTCTTCGGACTAGTCATGGACACACCTGGGCGTGGGGGGCGGTTTGGGGGGTATGCACCCCCAGAAACCAAAATAACCCCTCCCCCAGAAATCAAAATACCCTCCCAGAATTCATTTCTTAAGGCCCTTTTTTTACCTTCAAAAAATCTTGCACCCACCCCCAGAATTTTCTTGCTGCCCACGTATGGTCATGGAGTGCTGTGCGACAAGGCTATTGCGGTAGAAGAATCGCTTAATTCTTTTAATATAATAAGCATTGTTACAATTTTTGAAAATGTTGTCCTGGCACCCATTTTAGCAAGCCCTTATCGAGGTTTTTTTTCGGTGGAGGGCGAAAATTTTAAGCTCAGATATCTCGAGAACCGTTATAACATGAGCAAAAATAAAGGCATTTTTGAACACATCTCGGTGAGCTCTATGCAATGGTGGAGAAAAATTTCAAGAAGAATTAAAAAAAATTTTTTCTGTTCATACTTATACAAAACAAATCTGTCGTTCAATCGACGAATAATTTCATAGTTTCTGTCTTTATATTTAGTCTTTGTGCTTTACAAAGAAAAATAATACGCAAAAAAATTATTCGGCGCTAAGCGCCGAAAGAAATTTACATGTTATACAAGTCTAGCTTAAATTTGAGTGGTGTTGAGCGGGCTAGGAGACAAAAATATCGATAAACAAGAAATCCGGCGGGAGCACTGTAAAAATTCCATATTCTCTATGCGATAACTCAACTTGGAGCTGCTTTGAGTGGGCTTGAAGACAATAATTATAGATAACTGTACAATGGATCCGGCGCGAAGCGCTGGAAAAATAGGCATGCTCTTTATGTCTTACTTTAATTTGAGCGATTTTGAGCGTTTAGAAAGCAATGTGTATTAGTTTATATAAAAAACTCGAGAAGAATAAATTAAGTGAAAACGGGCATTATTAGCATTTTATGTGCACTCATATTATATATTTATATCCACATTTTCATTTCGTGTTTCTATTTGTTATTTTTTGATTATTTAATAAACGACATATCTTCTTAATTCTTTCATTATTCATTATACTTGTATTTTAATAATTTATTATTTGTATTCGTATTTGATATTCTGATACATTCTCCTTTTGCATTTTTGTGTATTTTTAGCGCAGAATCCCTACCTCTCGTCCGATATCCTGCATTCAGGGCTACCGCTCTGCGATAGGATGAGGAGTCGAAGCGTTCCGCATGAGCTCAACCACGCTACCGTAAAGAGAGCTTCTTCCAGCTTATGTGATTCGTCAAGGAATATTTATCAGACACAGTGAGTACGATCCAAAAAGTTTTGAAGCAGTCATATGCTATGCCTAACGAAATTTTATTTCTAAAAAACACGAATAAAGAGATAAATAAAAAACAACATATAATTAAATTAATTAAGCAACGTTTATCCCACAATAAAATATTACTCTCGTAGTACATAGTTTCGAAGCAATCATATGCAATAAATAAAGATATTATTATAAAAGATACAATTTTTGAGTCTTATTTGGAATTAGAATTGAATCCAAATACATTACTCAAAAGCGAAAATTCCAAACGGTTTTTCAGTGGCATGCAAAAGGTTTTGACACTGTTTTTTTATTTTGTATTTTTTGTATTTTGTATTTTTTAATTTTTTTTTAATTTTTTTATTTTCATCTCGTACACGGTCCGTTTATAAATGTACACAGATGTTGCTCAGAAGTCTTTGTACGTTTTGTACATAGTAAATACCATTGCAATATAATTTAGGGCAGTAAGCATTCTACATACGTACGTCTTATGTAAATACAAATGGTTTTTCCTCTGGTAGTATACACATATACTGAAGCAATATTTGGGTTTCTATCCGACAAAGTAAATTATGAAAACTGACTAACACGACGCAAACCGTCGAAAATTTCTGGTATTTTTTAAGTTTTCGTGTAGTTTTTCTGCGTTTCTAATGACATATATAGTTCATAACTGACTCTGCCCGAAAAATTTGTTAATAATCTGAAACTCAATTTTGAAGGCTTCTTATGAAAAATGAAATAGAAAATTGCCAAACTGGTTTAAAGCTATTTTCTTATCTTTCGCATAACATTTAAATAAAGTTTACGTTAACAGACATGATATGTAACATTGTATTAAATCACTGAATTAATGTGAATTTGAGAAACAATAGAATAGTTTGGCTGATTTAAACTTTTAAATTCAATGCTGGAGCTTTGTAAAAAATAACGCACTTGTCAGCGCTGGAAAATCTTGATATTTTTGGCTTTCAAACTTAATTTTTGCTGTCATAAAATTATACAGAATAAATCGTTACGTAGATGCTTATAACTTATTCTAATGCAAAGCACAGGAAATTTGAGGAAGTTTCTGACATTTTTATTGATTTTATTGCCGGAAAATTTTTGTATTTGTACTGAGCTGGTCCCTAAAAGTCTTTGTACATTTGGAAAAATCTTTGCCGAATACAAAAAAAATAAACCGTGGGTTTCGAACAGTTTTTAAAGTTAGGCGATAGCTTGGTAATTATATTGATTTTTTTAATAGTTTGTTAATTCTTTATTTACCATCTTCTCCATTGTGCGCGTCACAAAAATTCACTCATTGTATAATTGTATCCAGGCATGCGAATTCTGGAGGGTTTTAACTGCCATTTTCGGGCTCAGAAATGGTGGATAAGCCTCAAAAACATCATTTTTCGGCTTTATGACGTTGCTACATATGTATACTCTATTGAGGATAAAACATTTAATAAATTTGAAAAAATCGAAATAATTCGAATCAATTCAGGAAAATATGGTCCAAAATTAGTATATGGCGTGAATCGCCGAAATTTTGACCTTCTTGAGCACATTTTCTGCGAATGTTTTGGAAACGTTTGGAAAATCGCGAATCTGGCGGAGGGAATTAAAAATTTATGGTAAGAATTTTTCTAAGGTCGGTGAAAATTCCGCCCCTACCCCTTAAAGATCATCTTGTATGACGACAGTATTTATTGCGAATCATTTGTCGCTAAATGGAACTTTTGCCTAATTTCCAAAAATGTCAAATTTTACTCTAATTTCCTGAATTTTCAAATTTTCGCGCCAAATTTTTACAAATCGTGTCCATTTTCTTTACCGGTTCCGACCGAGTCAGTCAGATTGTCCCGACGAATTCGATCAAACCTATTTATACGACGATTATCAGTCGATCGACGATTGTCTGTTGCAAGATTTGGCCGACGAAAAGCCGAACAAAAGCGTCACTTGCTCATCGTCCTTCTTCGACTCGTGCATCTCAACGTCGTATTCCTCTTCGATGGTCAACAGTGGCAGCGATTTTATGCAAATTTCTTCCAACGTCCCTTTCGCTCCTTCGTTTCACGCGACGCCAGAGGATGAGGATGCGGTTGAATCTGATAAAGGAGGTGATTATTTTGCTTTTCAGCAGGCACGTATCTCTGGGGGGATGGGTAGGGGGTTCGGACCCCCCAAAATTCAGAAAAATATACCTTTTTAAACGTTATTTTGTGCTATTTTTGGGCTCAGCCCCCAAAAAATTGGTGTTGGTCCCCCCAAAATAGGACGGCCAGCTACGTGCCTGCTTTTCGGTATGTGCTGTCCTGATGCTCAGTTTTATTTGTGCAGTTCGAATCAATGCCCCTTCCTTGCACATCTGGGATCAATAATGTATAGCGGATTTTTCGCTATTTACATCGTGATGTGTACATACAGTTCTCACCATGTATCATACAAGAGCATAGGGGTGAGGGGGTTTTACTCCCCTGAGCTTTGAAAAACTGATATAGCTAAGCAGCCCTTTTGGCGGAGAAACCATTGGTGCGTAGCCCTTTTTAGGCTCAGAAAATCAGCTATATAGCGTTTTTGGGCATAGAAACATACCGGGTGAGCTCAGTTATGCTATGTAGTTGTTTTTTCTGAGTTTCAAAAGAATATATAGCCATACCTGGGCAATGGCTGACGGGTCACCCCGTCCAACTTCAAGCCAAAAGGGTGGGTGAGTCCCTAGACCTATTATACCTTTTTACGGTGCAAAATTTCACTAAAATACGTACCTAGCCAGTTAATTTTTGTAAAAGTCTGCTCGCTGCCTGCCATCTTCTTAATTTATTAAAATATTAACATATCAAAAATGATAAATATATAAAAAATTAATAAAATAAAAATAAACTCAATATATTTAAAATTATGAATGTGAAAATTTTGTAAAATTAGAATATGAAAAGGCAAAGTGGCTGAAACTCTTAAATAAGCACTTCACGATTTGATGGGGAGCATCAGCTAATTTCTTAATGTTAAAGTTTTCCATGCAACTGCTTCTCGTAATTGGTGCATTGTCGTATGGGACTACTGTTTAAAGGTGACAATTATTTTATGCAAATAAAATGGACAATAACTAGGTCAATACAGGGTGGCCACTGATTTCCCAAAATAAAATTCCCAGGTTTTTCCCGGGTTTCCCGGGAGATTTATGGACAATGCCCCGTTTTAAATCATGCTTTAATCGCATACTATATACGCAGAAGTGTCATGATAAGAAGATGAAAAAGGATAAGGCACAAGCAACTTTTAATCAAACAAATGCAAACACTACATGAAACGTTTTGGAAAAATCATATTTTCTTTTTCAATGATGCTAACGAGTTGTCGATAGCAGTTCTCACAGCCTATAATATAGTATAGTAGCGATTTTGGTGTGGTAAAACAGGGTTTTCGATATTTGTTAGTGTTTTTCAGCTGATTTATGGGTTTCTCACGCCAAAAATTACTAAAAATTGTCTCAAAACGGCGCGAAGCGCCTAAAAATTTGACATTTTTCCATTTTAAATGCAAATTATGCCATTTAAAAGATAAATAGGACCAGTGGCGGATCTAGGATTTTCCTAAGGGGGGCGGTATCCAAATTTTTCCAAAAACTGTCAAAAATAGGTCCAAAAATTTGCCCTTAACGCGCAAAATAGCGTTTTTTTCGGTGTTCTACATTGTATTATTTTATATAAAATCACTTGACGCAATAGTTTTTCTAAAAATTTTAAAGTGTTAGACAATTTTGTGCGAAAAAAATCATTGAAATTATTTGACTTTAACAAAAATCTGGCGCGAAGCGCCGAAAAATTTGTGAAATTAAGGCGGATAGACGTCTAGAAGCATGATTTACTGCTTAATTTCCTGTATTTATAGCATTTGAGCGAAACATCGAAATTTTTAATTGAAAATAGAAGAAAACTATGCAAAAATAGCTGTTAAAATTGTTTTGAAACCTACATGAACAGAAAATGGCTTCCAGACAGTGGTTTTTTGTTCAAGGTCCTTTTGTACATATATTAAGATGGTCCCTTAAAGTCTTTGTACATTTTGTACACATAAATTTTTGGATACTATGATATAGTACGGTAGCGACTTTAATGTGGTAAAGACAGAGTTGTTCGATCTTTGGTAGTATATTTTGGCTAATTCCTGGTTTTATGAAAGCAAAAATCATTGAGTATCGTCTTAAAACGGCGCGAAGCGCCGAAAAATTCGATATTTTTCATTTCGAAATGCGATTTCTGCTATAATAAAGATATATATGACACACAATTACTCATTTCGGCGCGAAGCGCCGAAAACTCGCGAATTTCAGACCTTTTTTGCAGTTTTTGCCTTCCCAAAAATCTTTGTACATCTACAAAGACGGTCCCGAAAAGTCTTTGTACATCGGGTAAAATCTTTGCCGAATACAAAAAAAACGTGCTTCCATGTCGCCAAGAAAGTGAATAAATGTCATTAATAGGTATCATCCGGTGCGCAGCGCCGAAAAAATTTGAGAAGTTGTGGTTACTGACGGCCAAAAATCATTGCAAATTGCTTATCAATTCTTTATCTCGCCAAATATCTTTGACCAATGGGGGCGGCCGCCCCCTTAAATCCGCCCCCCTTAAATCCGCTCCTGTATAGGACAAACAGTTACTCATTTCAGCGCAAAGCGCCGAAAATTTTGGGAATTTCACACCTTTTTACAGGTTTTGTCTTCCCAAAAATCTTTGAATATTTTGCACACAGAAATTTTTGGGTACTATAATATGGTAGAGTAGCGACTTCAGTGTGGTAAAAACAGAGTTGTTCGACTTTTGATTACCTAATTTCTGAGTCTCTAAGGGCAAAAATCACTAAGAATCGTCTTAAAACGGCGCGGAGCGCCATAAAATTTGAAATTTTTCCTCTTAAAATGCAATCTCTGCCATTAAAAAGATATGTAGAACACCCAATTACTCATTTCGGCGCTAAGCGCCGAAAATTTTGCGAATTTCAGACTTTTTTCAATTTTAGTCTTCCCAAAAATCTTTGTACATGTACAAAGACGGTCGCGAAAAGTCTTTGTACATCGGGAAAAATCTTTGCCGAGTACAAAAAAACACTGTTGCACAAACGTCTTAACGAGCAATAGTACAAATCACCGCTTTTTTGTACGAGACAAAGATTTTGAGGCTCGTATAAAGATTTTTGGAGCGATCTTTGTACAACTTTGTACACAAAGTATAGGCACTTTTTGGCCGATTTTTCATTGTACAAAAAATCGCCAAGTTTTCGTACAAAAAAAAGAGTGGCACAAATAGCTACTAGATATATCAAACAAAGAGAATAAACTAATATCAATCAACGATGTGACAATGAGCGAGATGAAAAACGGAAATAAATGCTACATGATAAAATACAAAAACACGTAAACTAGCATGATAGTAAAAGCGATAAAAAATATGACATTGTACTATTAATTCAATATTTTTGGCCTCCGAAAACTGTTCAAACTAAATTTCTTGACGAAAATCCAGGGTTTGTCCCGGGTGCCAAAAAAATCCTCGGGCTTTTCCCAGGATTCCCGGGTGAGTGCCACCCTGTCAATATATCGATGCGTATGTTATAGCATACGCACATGCAAATACATAGCTATTTTCGAATTTCGAAGATAACGCATGGGTTAATGGAATTTTCATGGAATCTCTAGGTTAGCAAAATTATGTTGATTGAATTTTATTTTTAATTCTGATGTTAATAACTTCCGAGAATTTCTTTAGCACTGCTTATCTTGAGAAAGTAGCAAAATGAGTTGAAAAGAAGACAAATGTCAAAAATATTCAAATATGTGCGCTGCTTATAATTCGCGCATTGCTTACCATTAAAAATAAGTAAAAGTAAGGTAAAACAAAAAATTGAAAAGAAAGTTTTGGCGCTTCGAGCCGGATAAAATTTTTGTGTTGCTATTATTGTTTATCTTAATAAAGTGAATCACTATAGAATTTATATTTTCATTACTAACTTCAATACACATGCAGCACAAACTTGTACAAAAGGGTTGTATGGGTGAGTTTAACTGACACATATACTTCTCTAACTATTAAGCTCCATAAAAAGGTGGGTCTGTCCCTGAAAAAGATGTGTCTGTGCCTGAAAAAGGTGGGTCTGTCCCTGAAAAAGGTGAATCTGTCCCTGAAAAAGATGTGTCCGTGCCTGAAAAAGGTGGGTCTGTCCCTGAAAAAGATGTGTCTGTGCCTGAAAAAGGTGGGTCTGTCCCTTAAAAAGGTGAATCTGTCCCTGAAAAAGATGTGTCCGTGTCTGAAAAAGGTGGGTCTGTCCCTGTAAAAGGTGGGTCCGTGCCTGAAAAAGGTGGGTCCATTTCTGAAAAAGGTGCGTCCGTGCCTGAAAAAGGTGGGTCTGTCCCTGAAAAAGGTGGGTCCGTGCCTGAAAAGGGTGGGTCCGTCCCTAAAAAAGTGGGTCGTTCAGCTTAATCAGTGGGTCAGTCCCAGAAAAAAGTGGGTCTGTCCCTGAAAAAGGTGGGTCTGTCCCTGAAAAAGGTGGGTCCGTGCCTGAAAAGGGTGGGTCCGTCCTTGAAAAAGGTGGGTCGATCAACTCAATCAGTGAGTCAGTCCCAGGAAAAAAGTTGGTCTGTCCCTGAAAAAGGTGGGTCCGTGCCTGGAAAGGGTGGTCCGTCCCTTAAAAAAGTGGGTCGTTCAGCTTAATCAGTGGGTCAGTCCCAGAAAAAGTGGGTCTGTCCCTGAAAAAGGTGGGTCCGTGCCTGAAAAGGGTGGGTCCGTCCCTTAAAAAAAGTGGGTCGTTCAGCCTAATCAGTGGGTCAGTCCCAGAAAAAGGTGGGTCTGTTCCTGGAAAAGGTGTGTCCATGCCTAATCCGTCCCTGAAAAACGTGGGTCGTTCGGCTTAATCAGTGGGTCAGTCAATGAAAAAGGTGGGTCCATCCGTGAAAAAGGTGTCGAACAGTGTAATAAGATGGTTCCTGTGCATGTTTTGCAAACTGATCATGATATACCGTATCTAGCATTTCCTTTAATTATCTCCGAAAATTTTCTCCCTGTACAAAACATAGCCCCGTCCAAGGTTACCCCTTCGCCCCGTCCAACTTTTGGTTCGGCCCGTCCTGGTGATGGGCCGATATGGGGCATTGCCCAGGTGTGTATATAGCTATTTTCTTGACTCCAAGAAGGGATAAGTAGCTATTTTTAGTGCAAAAAGGCTATATACATAGCTATGTTTGTGAGTCTAAAAAGGCTATAAAGCTAGTTTTCTTAGACCAAAAAGGCTGTATAGCTAATTTTCTGAGCCTGAAAAGGCTATAAAACCGTATATATATACATATGAAGCGAAGCGCCAAAAATTTCACATTTTTCTTCAAGAAAATCACAAATTTTGGAGGATTGAAAACTTTTAGGAGGGGGGATGAAAACCCCAAGATCATGTGTTGTTCTCACCGCTAACTTTGAACAATCCTTAGCGTTTGCTAAGGGTTGGTCGGCTTATTTTAAAACACAGGACGTCGACATTTGCTTTGCATTGCCGAATCAAAGCAAATATATGACAACGTCCTATTTTGTAAAATAGGCGTGACAATTCTCAGCGAAACGATAGGATTGCTAAACGTTTAGATTTCGCAGCGACTGTCTTTTTAACTATTGAAAAATATAGGCTAGTGATACATAACTAAAGATCAACCTAGTCTTGAATTGTCTTTAATTCATTTATTCAGCAGTAATTCACAGAAATGACGATTCATAAAGTCACCTAGAAACGATCTTTATATTTTACAGGCCGATTGGCCAAAGTTGATTTATTTTACATATTTTAGCACATGACTATCAGTATTTGTTTCACGGAAGAAGATTAATGCTTTATTACTTTTATTACTTTCCAACTATGTAGGATTAAAAAGTTAGTTTTTGTCGATAGTCACGTTTGCCAATAGAATAAGTGTAATGAGACCTTTTTTGTAAATTTTTTTATCAAATTTTTTAAAATTTGTTTCGGGATAATTGTGGGTTGTTCGCGTACATGTAACGACTCGAAATTTTGGGTGGAGATCCCCGGCAATTTGCGGGGAGGTAAGTGACCTCTAATTTTTGGCCAAAACTGGCCAAAGAGCCCAACTTTTCTCCAAAAATGAGTGGGGGTCAAAAATTTTCTGCCTTGGAGGGGGATCCCCTGAACCCCCTGTTACGTGTATGGTTGTTATTCAGATACGATAATAGCAGCCCAATTGAATAGGCCTAATACTCTGCCATTGTCGAATATCGGCTCGACAAATGCAGACTTGGAAACTCGATATTCAAAAGACCTCAATTTAAGCCACTGCCAAAATAGCCCCTTTTACGCTCATTTGACAGACGATTTGGTCAATATTTTTGATTTCGTTGCTGCGAAATTACCCCACTCTGCTCGACTTGATAATGTAAACTGCTCTAAAGAACTTAAAATTCATACTTTACTTTAGTCGTATGTATACTGTAGGCTAGAATGGCTCCTGTGTATGTTAGTGCAAGCGCTTTTTCGATCATTGCTTAATCATTTTTGGGAAGCGCAAACTTCAGGGAACGCGCTACGACTTTGTAAAAAGCAACACCTGAATTTTTAACTGTTTGCTAAATTTTTTTGGCCAAAGAATAAAAGGTCGGTTACCATATGTGCATGGTCTTTAAGGGAAAAAAGTTTACGTTACCCCTCACAAGAAAAATTTTCACTCCCCCCCAGAAATTTTTCATTCTCTTCCAGAATTCAGAGACTTATTTTTTGACCATATTTTGTTCAATTTACTCGAATTTTCATGTTATTTTTTTGAAAATGTTTTCACGTTTGTTTTGCTCTAGAAAGGTATAGCATCGTCAGAAACGCCGAAAAATGATGCTTTGACGTTGATTTATTGATTTATATCCTCTTTTTTGTGCCAACCCCCTACCACCCAGAATTGAACATCCCCCAAAGTCAGAAAATTTTGACTCTCTCCCTGATTTTTGGGAAAAAGTTGCATTTTTTGGCTATTTTTGACATTTTTGGCCGAAAGTTGGAAATCATTGCCCTCCCCTCCCTTCGAAATGGCCGGGGTCCTCTAACCCAAAATTTCAAGCCGTCACATGTTTGCTTCAGATAGTGCAAATTTGCAATCCTCGCTTATTATTTCGTATATACAAACTGTAATATGACCAGAATTGACATAAAAAGCTTGCTTTGCAGGATTTGAGACAAATCGCCAAACGCAGAGGCCTTTACTATGTTAAACCGGTGTTGGAATCGCATGACTCATTAATCGAGTCGCTGTTGTTTTTGGCTCAACTGAAACGAATTCCGGTGTTTAAGTGCTCTTCGTTTCTTGTTGTCAAAGAAGTATGCATTTATATGTATTATTATTCATTATATAATATATAATACTATAATATTGTTTATTTTGCGTTTTATTTTGATGGTTATTTGACGTAATGCATTGAAGCTTATGCATTGTACTTACATACGTATTATATATGTCCAGTCCAGCATGGGAATTCTAAGGCATCCGCCCCTAGAATTATTTAAAATAAACTTTTTGCGCCTTTAACCTGTGCCTACGCGTCAGAAACGAAATTTTTTGACTTTTCTGACGACGCTCTTTCTTTCTAGAACATAACAGCAAAAAGTTTTCTGGGAAAATCAGAGCAAATTCAGACAATATGATATAAGAATGAGAATTTTGCCCGAAACATTCTAAATTTAGTCTTTAGCCAAACGGTTGCTAATCCATAAATGCCAATTTTTTGAAAAGAACTATAAATTCTGGGGTTAATAGCCATTTTTGGGAGAATCGACACCCAGGACACGTATGTACATAAAGTTTTTACCCTTTCAATAGCAACAAAATTTCTCATAATCGAATGAATGTTTTTTGCTGAAAGTTTTCTCCGAAAATTGTTTAAAAAAGTTTCAGGTGACGACGAATTCATTTCAAATTGACAAATAGCATTGACTATTTAGTTAGCTGACAATTATGCATTGATCATGTTAATTCAATTTTATTTAAAATCTGAATTAAATTTCGGAACATATAATTTAAAACGATTAAATTGACAACTAAATTCAGTCAACAACCAATAAATAAGCGAACAACTACCAAAAAGCGATGAAATAACAAACAGCAACCAATCAAGAGCCAATAAGTTTCTACCAATCAATCGAACGGCAACTAACAACATACTCGTATTCGACAGGCCGAGTTATTTGTTTGATATCCAATAAAAGGAGTCAAAGTTTTCATTTTTCATCAGAAAGTTAAAAAAATGAATTTTTTCACAAAAATATAAAACGCAGCAATAACATATTCACATCTTGAATTAACAAACAAGCTGGCTGACAAATGCCAGTCACCATCCCCATGCTCGTGCTGTATAGTTTTAGCTTTGTATACCGAATCTTTTTGGTAATTGGCGTTTCTGCTACATTATGTATAAATACTATGTCCACGTTAATTTTCTTTTCCTGTTGTTGTGATGTCTTGCTTTAGTGTTTTGCTATTTATTTATCTTTATAGGTTTTTTGTTTATCTAAGCATCATACATGCACAGCTTGGGAGTTCTGGGGATGGTGAAATTTAAAGTGCCTTTTTTG
Organism: Mermis nigrescens; assembly: GCA_036768485.1. Taxonomy (NCBI): domain Eukaryota; kingdom Metazoa; phylum Nematoda; class Enoplea; order Mermithida; family Mermithidae; genus Mermis; species Mermis nigrescens. The sequence goes on from JAVLUZ010000556.1 coordinate 444,789, forward strand.
GGCTCAAAAATTATGGATACGCGTCAAAAATGTAGGTTTTCGGCGTTTCTGACGAGGTTATATCTTTCCACAGCGTAAAAACATAAAAAAATTCGGAAATATCGAACAAATTCAACGAAATATGTGTAAAGTGCCGAAAATTTGACATTTTGAGCGAATGGATAGCTAAACACGGTTGAAACAGCACGTTTTTAACGAATTTTTCGGAAAATTTTGGAAACTTTTGGCTAATCGCAAATTCTGGGCGGAGGGTGAAAACCTTGGGGGGATGAAGCCCCCTTCTAAGCTGCACTAGGATCATGTATGTTAACTATTCGTACGATATTTACATTATCTTATTTGCTACCTACCTTATATGTTAAATTATAAATTAATAATAATGTACATTGTATGTGTATAAAGAGTGCAATTTTAGGCCTTAAACGTCTCGGTAAAACGATATCCGTTCATAGCTCAGCTTTTCAATGCAAACAACGGGTCAATAGATAAAATTTTGTCTGATTTGCAAGTCTTGTGGAACTTCGTAAGCCTTACGATGAATTTATTGTTTATGGACATAACGTTAAGTCTTTTCTCTTTGCTTATCCTTAAACTAGCGTATCGTATGTACATAATGAGTTAAAAATTTCCATTCAAGTTTGTCTTTTAACTAGAATTTGCTTACTTCAAAATTTGAATTAAAATTTTTTGATTGAGCCTGCTTTCTTCATCAAAATCGTAAAAATCGCCCTGTTTTGTAAAAGATCGAGGGAGTAATTTTTGGAGTTAAAAATTCAAAATTAGTCCTATAAGGCAGATAACGAATGCAAAGATACGGCCAGCAGCTTTGAATATTAAAAGGGGCTTGCTTGGAATACCAAAAAATCTTATTAAATAAGCCACCGATTTTTGAATTTATTTATTTTTGCTTTCCCTATTCTGCATATGTATGTGCTGCACGTACCTCGGATTTTTGTACTGGGCAAAAATTTTTCTCGATGTACAGAGACTTTTCAGGACCGTCTCTGTACATACACAAAGATTTTTGGCAAGGGCAAAAACTGTAGGTCTGAAATTCTCAGAAACTTTTTGGCGCTTCGCGCTGATATGAGGAATTCTCTGTCCCATATATATTTATAAAGGCAGAATTTGCCGAAAGAATGCAAAAATGTTGAATTTTTCGGCGCTTTGCGCCGTTTCGAGACTAATTTTTACTAATTTTTGGTGTGAGACACCCATAAGTTAGCTAAAATACACTACCAAAGGCTGGAAAACCCTGTTTTTCCACACAAAAATCAATACTATACCATATTATAGTACCCAAAAATTTACATGTACAAATGTACAAATAATTTTGGGGACCTTCTTTGCACATGTACAAAGGGACTATGTACAAAAGAACACTGGTACGTGCTACTTCGTAATCTATTAAATTATTTTCTAATTTCGGCTGTATGTAAACGTGAAAATATGAAAAGTATATCAGAGCACTGAGATTAGTCGTACTCGAATGCTGCCGTAACATATAAAAATGTTTGATTTACATACTTGGATTAATGAAAAAAATCAAAAACTCGACATAACTGACGCTATTTTTTGCTTTTGGCACTTTGTTGCAGGTAATCATATTTCAATATTGAAATTACGATAATATTTACTTATTACTTGCTGAAACGACAGATAAAGCACATGTGTTTTTCAGCACAATAATATATTAACATTGGGCAGCTGCATGGAGGAACAAGATTTGAGGATGTTGCGACGCCCTGAAGCAGGTCAGTTGCTACTTGCTATGCCTTTGACGTTTTTGTTCGAGATTACTTCCTTTTTGTTATTGTGTTTAGTGCATACAAAGCGGCGGTTTAAGTCAGTAATATTAAAAGAAGCGAAATTTTTGCATATGTTCTTCAATGACTATCTAAGGTCGTGTTCTTAGATTGCAAGTTTCTCGAATCTCCTAACTTACCGTGCGTACAATCGGCCAACATAAGTTTCACCCTTTTATTTTGATTTTTTAAAATTCGTGCCAAATTTTACCCAGTCAGTTATGAAACCATCTCTATTGTGGGCGTGGGCTACTTTTATGGTCCAATCCAATCAATGCTAGTCAATGACCGCAAGGCGTGAAGCGCCGAAACTTTTGGTATTTCGAGAATAATCATCGTTCATCTTATGCTCAAATTTTCTATTGCCTTAAGCAGCCAGCATCATTAAATGCTGAATCGTGTACTAAAACTCTAATCTGGCGCACTTGAAGAATGAAATACCATATCTTTTATTATCCTTCCTTCCAAATTCTGTATTTTCATTTTCCCCCAAACCTGCGGTCGTGTTGGATGCGATGGTGTGTGAAAATGCATTACTAGATGGTTATGGCGTGGAGCTTGTAACTTTTAAGTTTTTTACCAACGCTTGCGATTTCTCCTAATTTACGTGCATTGCTTCACCGATTGAAATTTTTTGACGGCCAAGGGGTGAGGGCCATACCTGGGCGTGGGGGTTGGGGGTATGCAGCCCCCGGAAAAACCAAAATACCCCTCCAGAATTCAATTTTAGAAATTTTTTGTTTTTTTTCGCAATTTTTTGATGCCAATGGATAGTGCTCGATGAGAAACGTTGAAAAATGGTGTTTTTCGCTATACCATCATTGTTAAGACCATTTTTTGATCTTTGCAAAATCTTGCACCCCCCAGAATTTCGGTGCCGCCCACCTATGGTGAGGGCAACCCTGTCACATATAAATCGGGTTCTCGTTTCCTACTTGCACAAAGTAAATGGAGGTTCTAGAATGATAGTTACTGGGTATTCGTAAGGACATTGTAACTCATGTAGTAAATATCAAACGTAATTATATAGTTATCGATTTTTATCCATCGAAGATATCGTCTGATTCCAGTAGAGAACTGAAAAATTTCAAAAGTGAGCTTTGTAGAGAAAATTTGGGTTTGGTGGTTCTAACCCTCGAAGCATCTTTTAGTCGAGGTGATTGGTAAGTGGTATACTTGTCTGATCAGTGGTCACCATAATTGGGCGTGGAGGGAGTTTGGGGGTATGCATGCACCCCCCAGAAACCAAAATATCCCCCAGAATTCAATTTTTGAAAGTTTTTTTGTTTTCTCGCAATGTTTTGATGCCAATGGATAGTGCTAGATGAGAAACGTTTAAAAATGGTGTTTTTCGCCATACTACCATTTTAAGGCCATTTTTTTACCTTTGAAAAAATTTTGCACCCTCCTCCCTTAGAACTTTGGTCGCGCCCACCTATGGTGGTATTTCCTTGATGTCATTTGATTCAGGCGAAGGGTAATTGGAATTATTTCGGTAATTAAGCAAGTCTTTTTCATTTGACTTTTTGACATTGATCTTTATTTTAGTGAGGCCGATGATAAACGCAGTGAAAGTACTAATGGTTCTAAGATCAGTTGAGATCTTTGAGCGACTTTCGTTAGGGAGTCCGCCGCATGCCTCTTTTCATTCAGACTCCCCTTTCAAAGTCGCCTCGCGCTTGAGTAGAACTTCTTCAGAAATGAGCTGGTCTGAAAAAGTAAGACTTTTACGTCCATGCGCGTTTAGTTGTTAGAAAAAGTCTCTCGTCTATTTATGAGCGTTATTAAGGTCCGTGCTGTACTTCCAACTTATAAAATTGAAATGCTTGATTTCGCACCAAAAACTAAAAGAGCTGCTGTTGATTGAAAATTAGTTAATTTTAGATCTATTTCAAACATGCTGGAATGCAGTACGTCAATTTTTAAAACAAAAATGCTCAATTCGAATTTGTGGGATGGGAAGATATAAATCTCTTATGTACCTGAATTGTTTCGATAATCGTGAATGACATGTTTCTAAGATAAAGCCTGTCCTGATAAATTTTTCCCATCTCTTACATTTCCGTCCAATAAGTCAAGGTGTGGGCTTATTTCCTTATTCAACATTAAAAATAAATTCTGATTATGAGGTTAGTATAGTATAGAATGAATCTAATTTCCTCTTGAAATTTTGTCTGATTGAGCGAAAAACTCTGTTATGTACATCTGCTAAAAGTTGCCAGTCTTTTATGTCGAATCTTTATGCATATATTATTACTAGCAACGGAAAATGCTCCGATGGAACAAAAAGGACGAATATACTTGAAATTGCGCACCATTAAGAACATACATAAAAGGAGGGGACTGGGGAAAAGTTGCCTATGCATGCCTGTGAAAGTTGTAAGAATCTACTAAAAATTAGACTTCCGCTAAAAAACGCCAAAAATCTAAATATATTCTGCAGCCTGCAGAAGGCAGTTGCACCTGTGACGTAAACATAATTAAGATAAACTACCTATTCCTAGAAAAGAGACGATCACTAATCAAAAAACGACATAATATGCATTCTTCCGCTAGCGCGGCACGCAGTGACATATCGCAGCAATTAACAAGATCGTGTGCTTGTCATAATTTATTTATAAAGCCATTGATGATTAAGTAAATATTGATTATATATTGAAGGAGAAAATTGGTATTGATAAGAAACTAAATCGGTTATTAAAACACATCAAAGCTTCCTCATAATCTTTTTTCTGAGCCAGTGAACAATGTTTTGTGAAGGCACGCTTTTTTCATGAGCCGTAAAATGCACTTCGATTTTTTGCGTTTTTTAGCGGCAGTCTAATTTTTAGTAGATTCTTACAACTTTCACAGGCATGCTCAGGTAACTTTTCCCTTGCCCCTTCCTTTTTTGTCCTTAATGATGCGCAATCCCAAGCATATTCGTCCTTTTTGTTCCATCGAAGCATTTTTCTTTCCTAGTACCCTACATTTAATTCGCGTGATTTGAGTAAATCAGTTAATAAAGACATATGGTAACATGCCACAATAATGACAGCAGTCCAAGAACACGTAAAACAATATTGTTCTGAACATTAGCATTATTTTTTAAAGGAGAATACCTTACCTACCTTATTTAAACAGATCAATTGTTTTCAGCGTAAACTTTATGCAACTACTGTGTTTTTAAAGAACACCACTCAGATTCGTAATCCTGGCGTTACATAGAACATTTTAAAAAAATTAAGCATTCGCAAAACTCAGAAACTAAAGTTTATTTTCAGTGTAAGCTTTACACAACTACTGGGTGTAAAAAACATACGGTCAGATTCGTAATGCTGACCTTACGGAATGTATTTTGAAAAAATTTGCATCTCGCAACGCTCTGGAAGAAAAATAAATTTTTAGTGTAAACTTTGCACATAATAAATGAATAGTGTAAACTTTACATATCTACTGGATGTAGAGAAAACTAACAGTTCCATTCGTAATCCATACGTCACATAAAACATTTTGAAAAAGGATTTAGTTTCCGCAACGATCTAGAATTAAAGGTAATTTTCAGTGTAAACTTTGCACAACCATCGAGTGTATAGAAGATTTTAGTCGGATTTGTAATTCTTATATTACTCTGATATTGTTCTCAATATTTACGAAAAAATTAACTCTTCTTGATGGTCTGAAGACAAATTAATATTAGATAAAACTACTTTACACCACAATTGCGTGTAAACAAACGCGACCAACTGACGTATGACGTTCGACCTCTGGTTCATTTTTCGACTTGCTATCATGTTATGTATCAAAACCGGAGAAGTTGGCAGAAAAAACAAGACAGAAACACGTTTAAAACAAAATTTTGACTTTACACTTCCCGAAAAAAGCTAAATATTGATGTAAATAGAAACATTTTGCTGTGACGTGTACCTCTTTAAAAGTTCTATTCGATTTATCCCGACTTCTAAACGAAGATAGTGGCGAACAAAAAAGGGACAAAAACGTATTTTTTCAAAATAAATCACATTGCAAACTTTAAAAATCTGAATTTAGCTCCCCATTGAGTGTAAAGAAATTCGGTTTGGGCCAGTTTTCAGCCTTTAAGTTGTAGTACATTTGGGTGTTATAATAGTGTGTTCCGCAAAATACTTGAGATATTGATCAATCTAAAGAGGGATGAAAACGTGTTTTTTCGCCCAATGTTACACCCTTGATTTGAACTTTACACCCTCATAAGTAACTCAATATTGCATTATCATCCTCTAGAGTGTAAAGTTTAAGCCCCCATATCCAACTCCATATTGAGTGTATTAAAGTTTGCTGTTAAGCCGAAAGTAGCTCTTAAGCCATAGTATATTTCTGCTGGAAAGAATTCCTTGGGATTCATAAGCGGAGTTGTTGGCAGACAAAAAAGAAGTCCAAATGCTTTCTTTCATCCTCAGATTCTTTACACTCTTTACCTACGCTGGAAATGAGTAATTTTTCAAAAAAATCGTATCGAGCTTACTCAATTTGCTACAATTTAAAAAAAAAACCAGACTAAACAGAATGCAAAACTGAGTTAGAAAAGTCGTGTGACCGACCAAAATTTAAAAAACTATATGTTATAACATTTCAGTAAAACTTTACACGCTCTTTACATATTGGGTATAGATTCAAAAACAAAAAATACCGGCAGTTAATTTTTTATGATCTACCTTTTAAAAAAACCGCATACTACAGAGGTGTCCGGTTATAGCTGTAGGGGGAATAGATATATGTTGGGGGTACCCAAGTATATTATTGGTACGCGCCTACTCTTCTTGCTAAGTTCTACATTTTTATAAATCCAAAAATAAAAAAGTCGGTTTACACTTCTTTACCCCTCGAAGCTTTTTTATCACATTTCCTCACAATGAGACATCAGAGCACGCTAAAAATTAATTTTGAGGTCTTTCACATATTTTTAAAATAGGAGCTATGCAAAATTAATTTTAATATTTTTATTACATAGCACGTATCATTTAGCACCAGTTGAATAAATTTCTTTGAAAATCGCTGGTTTTGATATTAGTCGGGCATCTGCTTAACATTGTCATCCATCATTTTGATCATTTTGCTCTACTTTTCAATGAACCCTGTCATGGTCGTATATGATAAAATTTAGGTTTTTACCAGTTCCAAGAATTTTTTCACCCAAATGCCTGTATCTCTGAAGCACTGTTTTTTTGTACTCGGCAAAGATTTTTCCCGATGTACAAAGACTTTTCGGGACCGTCTTTTTACATGTACAAAGATTTTTGGGAAGACAAAAATTGCAAAAAAGGTCTGAAATTCGCAAAAATTTTCGGCGCTTCGCGCTGAAATGAGTAATTGTGTGTTCTATATATGTATCTTTATAATGGCAGAAATTGCATTTCAAATGAAAAAATGTCAAATTTTTCGGCGTTTCGCGCCGTTTTAAGACGATTTTTAGTGATTTTTGCCTTTAGAGACCCAGAAATTAGCTTAATTACACAACCAAAAGTCGGACAACTCTCTTTTTACAATACTAAAATCGCTACTGTACCATATTTTAGTATCCAAAAATTTGTGTGTACGAAATGTACAAAGATTTTTGGGAAGACAAAAATTGCAAAAAAGGTCTGAAATCGCAAAAATTTTCGGCGCTTCGCGCCGAAATGAGCAATTGTATATTCTATCTATCTATTTAATGGCATAAATTGCATTTCAAAAATGGAAAATGTTAAATTTTTCAGCGCTTCGCGCCGTTTTAAGACGATTCTTAGTGATTTTTGCCCTTAGAGACCCAGAAATTAGCTAAAATTCACTACCAAAAGTCGAACAACTCTGTTTTTACCACACTAAAATCGGTATTGTACCATATTATAGTACATAAAAATTTGTGTGTAGAAAATGTACAAAGACTTTTGGGGACCATCTTTGTACATATACAAACGGACCTTGTACAAAAAAACACTGCTCTGAAATCTTGTATGCACATTAATATGTAGGATATGTAAAAAATTAGTTTTTACAGCATGACGTCAGCCTTTTAATCGATACGATCGGCGTTTCGGCGGAAATTTTTGACTTTTCTAGCGCCGAACTACAAATTGTCCCTTGCTCGGCAGTGAGAGCGGATCAGGCTGGCAATCACGTCATGAATTTTTGTAAATTCAAGGAAATTTGGGGCTTCTCTTATATGCCATTGATATAAGTACACTACCTTTATTTTCGCTTGTAAACTGCTTTTAGTATGAGTTGTGCAAATTCTAATCCGCGAAAGTTTATTGCGTAAAATCCCACCATGTCTTGGATGACGCCTGATCTGTTTTACTGAACTTGATTTTTCAACTTTTAAAGAAATCAAAAATCAAAGCATGACAGAAAATATATATTTCCAGCGGATTGGTATTTATCATAAATTCGTGAGTATGCATGTTTTTTACTTGATTCTGCGTCGTCTTTCTTATCATTTCTCGTACCGTACGCGCAAATCGCTCTGATTGCGCGATAAATTTTTAGACATTTTTCCACAACGTTTAGTTTCCGATTCTAGTTATCCATTTCGCCTATTACTTTCGTAATTTGGATCTGGTTTAAATTTTGATTTTTTGCTGATTAGCTCGTTTGATTCGCGTCATTTTTTATCATTTATCTATATATAGCGAGCAGGCACGTACCTTTGGGAGAATGGGGGGTTCGGACCCCCAAAATTCAGAAAAATCGGAAAAATAGGACTTTTTAAACGTTATTTTGTGCCATTTTTGACTTTTTTGAGCTTAGTCTCCCCAAAATTGGTGTTGGCCTTCCCAAATAGGACGGCCAGCTACGTGCCTGATAGCGAGCGTAAAAGTCAATAGTCCGTCGTGTTATTCCTGTCGTCCTGGTCATTCACTCATTTTATTCCAAAATGCCTACGTAATTTATCGAATCAGAAAAATTTTTTAGCCCATTCATTAGCCACTTAAAAACGAGAGTTCTAAATTTTCAAGAAGCATACTGTCGCTTTAAAGAACATTTAAATAGCGGAAAGACTGCCATTATATAGATAGGTAGCTAAAGCGCAGTTCTTAGCTTTTTTGTGGATTTCACTTAAAACTTTCCTATAATTTTGCCTTTCTTGTGGATTTCGAATGGGGGATGAAATAGATGACCCTATATTTTTGGCTAAAAATGGCAAACAAGAGCATCTAAAAATTACCTAAAAACACAAATTTTTTTCAAAAAAGGGGGGTGAAATGTTTCAGCCTCTGAGGGATGATGGGATGACGGACTTTGGGTGGGGGTTTCCCTATCCCTACTGTACATGTACGCATTTTACCCTCGGTTGCGTAGCCCCGTCAAGGCGTCGTATTGGCCAGTCTAATGAGGGGGCTGACTACGTTTTTATCTACGCAAATTCTGTTGTTTTAGTTACGATATTTGTTACAATGTTTACCATTATGTATGCCGTTTTATAATTTTCGTCCGACCGCGGTATTTTCGCTGCACGTTTGTTTGGGGTCCGAGACGATTAGTGCTTCCTTTGTAGATTGCTGCTGTACATACATAAATCTGGTTTGTTCCTATGACCGATCGTTTGAATGTATCGCGATATTATGATCGTATTTTTTGTTTATTCTACTTACGATCAATAGGTTTTACACTTTTGGTAAAATAAAATATTAGTAGGGTTTTACGCACATTATTAAATTTGACACTTACCTGCATGCCCAATTTAACAATACTTAGCTGTGGTACCTTAATAAGTCTTAATGAGAAAGCTCGGCATTGTATTTAAATTAAAAACACGGCAATTAGGCTGCATTCAATACTAAGCAAAGTTGTGACAAAGTTGAGAGTGTAAAGAGGAAAATGAGTATGTAGTAGGCATAAACTTCTGTATTTCTATACAATTTTGTGGCAAGAGCGCTGTAATAGATAATTACATGCTACGATTTATTCCGATTCGATATTTTTCTAAAGTGATGGCCGTCTAATGAATCCGGATCATGAAAAAACTCTGATGCTACGGCTCCTCGAATGTACCTACATACTCTTTTTTGTAATGTCTACAATTTTTTAAAAAGCACATGGGATTCTGAATTCCCAGCCGTCTTCGTTTGTGAAAATAAAAAATTCCATTAAAGTGCTTGAAAATGACCAGAAACAGTGGTTTAACATAATTTTTAAGCTATCTTAGCCCAGTATTTGAGATAATTTTGGCTTAAAAAAGCTTTATGGTTGACTCTTTTATACCGGCTATTCTTTGTATCTATCCCACGCCTATGTGCATAGGATAGGTACTCTACTCGTACATTTGTATACTACCGCTTTCGAAGTTGTTTTTTTGAATGATTTTTGAGGTAAATGGCGGCTTCAACAACAACAGAACCACAAGCCAGTGAGCTTATCGTATTGTTTTTCCTTATGAGTTTTCCAGCTGCTATCGATTGTGAATTTTTCACGACTAATTTTCTCGATTATGAAGAAATCAATCTGGCACAATCAACATCTGAGGCGGAGACTTGCTTGGAATTATTACGCAATTTTTCCACAATCGCTAGCCAATTTTCTAACTGTTTATTAGAGCATTCGGTTCCTACGAATTTTTGCATGTCATGCAGCGATCAATTTATTCAATTCGAACAAGCGTATTCGACATTGAATGAAGATTTAGCTATGACCGATGAAAGGTAATTTGTTTCAATTGTCTTTTAATCTTTTTCGGCGTTCAAAGCCGCTCTCTTTCGATCTGCTGGCGAAATATGATTGGTTCCTAGTGGAGGTATATCATGATAGCTTTTTGCATTGAGGCGAATAAATGAGAGAACATTAATAGAAGCGAAGATTTTTTAAAAGTATCTAAAAACTTATGTTTGTATCATTTTCGGACTGATTCTTTGCCACTCTTAGGAACGGATGAAAATCACTGATTAAGCAATCAGTTTAACTTCAATGATCTAGAGGCTACAAAACTTTTCTTTGATGAATAAAATGCAGGACTTAGAAATATTTTTTAAAACTGAAAATACTGCTAATAACATTACTATCTATGATCCTGTTTTCAATGTGTGCTTTTATCTGAAAAAGTGAACTTCTGCCTTGGGTTCCGCAGATTAATTTCTGTCACAAGATAAACTTGTATTGACAACCAGTGTTTTTTTTGTATTCGACAAAGATTTTTCCCGATGTACAAAGACTTCGTACCGTCTTTGTACATGTACAAAGATTTTTGGGGAGACAAAAATCGCAAAAAAGGTCAAAAATACGCGAAAATTTGAAATGAGTAATTGTGTGTTCTATATATCTTTATATTGGCAGAAACTGCATTTCAAAAGGAAAAATGTCAAATTTTTCGGCGCTTCGCGCCGTTTCAAGACGATTTTTAGTGATTTTGCCCTTGGAGACCCAGAAATTAGCTAAAATACACTACCAAATGTCGAACAACCCTGTTTTTACCACACTAAAATTGCTGCTTAACCACATTATAATACCCAAAAATTTATGTGTATAAAATGTACAAAGACTTTTGGGGACCATCTTTGTACATGTACAAACGACCTTGTGCAAAAAAAACACTGTTGACAACTGATAAATCTTTTATCGATTAATATTCTTTTAGAATCTAAACACTCTGTTTGTTTTTAAACGACTTTTAGCATAACCATCATAGTAGTACTTTATTATATTCTTAATCAAATTAAATCTGAGGTTTTACTGTTGAAGTATGAAAATTTATAGCCGCACGTATCTTATTCTGCGAATAAAAATTAATAAGATGAAACGTCTGAAGGCTTGAAAAATGCTTGAAGGCTTGAAAAATGCGAATTATCACCTTTTGACAGATAATTTTAGAATACTTTTGAATTATGTCCTCAAAACAAGAATTCATACTCGTAAAAGTTTAAAAATGTCCAGACAGTCAGTTTTTCTCATATTTTTTAAGCATTGCATCGTGCAGCTCTATGTTCGACGGCTTTCCATATGCCAGGAGGATCCATAGGCATCTTATGAACAGATTCTGGCAAGATGCGAATTGTCAAGGATGCCTGGTTTACACGTTCATCAACATATCAGAAAGAGAACCAAAATACAAATACAATCAAGTTACGTTGGACATAATCAAGGAATATCGATCTTTCACGAATTGTGTAGCGAAATTCGCGAATTCTATGGATTCACCTTATTATGGGTAAGCATCATACGTGTACAACATGGAATTCTAGGGGGAGGGAATCAGGCCTCAAAAAATTTCAAAAAGTGCCCTTTTTGGGCTAAAAACCGACGGGTACACGTCAAACGCGCTGTTTTTAGACGTGTCGGACAATCCTCGTCCATTTAGGAACATGAGAACATAGAAAATATTGAGAAAAATTTAAAAAATCGAGACAATACAACAAAATATAGCCAAAAAACGTGTATATGGCGCGAAACGCCGGAAATTTGAGACTTTTGAGCCAAAAATGAGCTGAAAATGCTTTGAAAGGCACACTTTTTACAATTTTTACAAAAAGACTATATATCCTGGGGGTCGCAGTCATTTTTGCAGGGGGTCGGCGCATACATGCACAGCAATGGAATTCTGGGAGGTAGGGGAAGGTGAAATTATGAAGGGCCTTTTTAGGTTCATAAATGGTAGTTATGCATTAAAAACATCGTTCTTCAGCGTTTCTGACGATGCTCTATCTTTCTAGAGCATAAAAACATGAATAGTATCGAAAAAATCAAAAAATCGAAACAAATTGGACAAAATACAGTTAACATGAGTATAATGGCGCGAAGCGCAGAACATTTGGCACTTTTGAGCAAATAGGTAGCTCAAGAGCTTTAAAAAGCATCTTTTCCACAAATTTATTAGAAATTTTATGGGAACTTTCAAAAAATCGTCAATTCTGGAGGGGGAGAGAAAAATTTTTGCAATGGTGAAAAATTTTCTGGGGGTGAAAACCTCCGTAACCCTCTCCCCGCAAGATCATGTTTGGTCGGCAGCCATTCGGTCAACCCCCCAAGAAAACGTATGGTAAGCATGCTTCAGATTTGCCGATCAGAGGTATTTCGTTATATATGAATATGTCCCACTTAGAAAGAACTGGGTAAACGTAGATGGATCTTTGTATCTCACGTTTACCAGTTTGTAATTTTTCAGGAGGGAATAACCAACCCTATGATTATTTGCTCAAAAACACAATGAAATCGAGAATGCTTAAAAGCGCAAATTGAGTTTTACTTGTCTACTTGCCTACTCGTGGAAGAAAGCCCCTTCCTTCGTTAAAGTATACATATGAATGGACAAAGCCAGTCTTCGCATCCCATTGGTACCGTACCATTATCATCCCAATTCTTTGGTTGGTCACCTTGTTACAATATGGCTGGTTGGTTGGTTCTTTGGTTAATTGATTATAAATAAATTCACGAAACATTATGCACAGAAATTAATTCACAGCGCTTGAACAATTGGCTACAAAAGCGGTTTCTAGGCATGTGATACAATTTTGCCTAGTAAAACTTCGTCAATTAATATGCGCAGTAACGTGATTTTCGCTTCAGTTTAAACTACTTTTTAATCGATTTACATTGACTTAAAAGTTGTGATCCATGTACAAGGTTTCGTGAAACAAACTATAGTTGATTTTATGTAATCAAAATAATTTCCGTGTAGCTTCACTATTCTGATTGTTTGTTTCATCATTTGGTTTCAGAATCGTTTCCATATTTTTATTTAATTTCTCTTCATTTTTATACAGTTTGTGTCACTTTCTACATGGAATTGTCCGTGTGCCGGGCTTTTCCAATGATAGAGACCCAACTATCCAGATACGCACAGCATGGGAATTCTAGGGGGTCGACATTTGTAAGTGTCTTTTTTGGGCCTGAACGTCATGGGTACGCTTTGAAAACATCGTTTTTCGGCATTTCTGGCGATGCCCAGAGTATAAAAACAAATTTCGAAAAAAATCAAAAAAAGTCGAATAAATTGAACAGAATATAGTTAAAGCATGAGTACATATATGGCGCGAGGCGCCGGAAATTTCACACTTTTGAGCAAATAGATAGCTAAAAATGCTCAAAAAAACGCCTTTTCTGCGACTTCTCAGGAAAGTTTTGGAAACTTATGAAAAATCGCAAATTCTGGGAGGGGATAAACATTTTCTGGGGGCTCAACCCCCACAAGATCATGTAAGGTTATATCGTGTGTGCAGGTGTGCTCGTTAATAGCAGGAAGAACAAATTGCTGTTATTTGATCGGTTGATTGGTCGTAGCATAATTTATCGATGACTTACTTACCCATAATTGTTCGAGCATCGTCAATTGACCGATTTTTTGCCTACTTAGTTGTTTAATTAACCTTGTTTTAAACGAATAGTACATAAATGGTTCGCTGTCAGTTTGTTTCTTCTGCTGTTTGACTTGTTGCTCGATGTTTTTTACTGGTTTACTTCTGGTTAGGTATGTAATTAATGATTTGATGACTGATCTTTGATTGGTTTATTGGTTCCTGGTTCGTTGCTCATTTAAATAACTAGCAAAGAAAAATGCTCCGATGGAACAAAAAAGGGAATATACTTGAGATTGAGAATTATCGAGGATGTAAAAGGAGGGGACTAGGAAAAATCTCCCTATGTTTTATGCCAAAAATCGCAAAATATGTTAAAAACCAGACTTTCTCTAAACAATGCAAAAAATCGAAGTATATTCTGCGGCCTTTGAAAAATGTAAAAGTTTAGTAAACAATTGTTGTAGACATGTGTAAAAGAGTATCTACATAAGGTCTGTTGCACGTCAGCTTCCGTGTTTCCTACTGCTTTGAACCAACAATATCATCGATTGTCTTGAATGCGTCGATATGTACTATTCATTCAATTCGCTTAGCTACTGCATTGCTTATTCGCTGCTTTTTTCAATCAATTTTTTGGTAAATAGTTTATTTCTATTGGGAGGCCGCAGAATATACTTCGATTTTTTGCATTGTTCAGAGAAAGTCTGGTTTTTAACATATTTTGCGATTTTTGGCATATAACATAGGGAGATTTTTCCTAGTCCCCTCCTTTTACATCCTCGATAATTCTCAATCGCAAGTATATTCCCCTTTTTTGTTCCATCGGAGCATTTTTCTTAGCTAGTACCCTACTTCTAATTAGCAAGGTTTGGAAATACAATACTAGATTTCATTTACTGTGCGGTTCTTCTAATAATTGAATGGTTTAAACTGTAAAGAAAATGCTTCCAAAACTTTCTAGAGCTAAACTTAATTTACATTTTAAACTTTGCACAAGAGTGTAAAGAATTTTAGTGGAATTAATAATTCAGATATTGTTCTGATATAACGATCAGCATTTATTAAGAAACGAAACCTCTATAATCTTCTAAGAACAAATTAACATTAGGTGTTAATCAATTTACAATACTCTTCATGCGCCCCTAGCGGACGTATCACATCTGTATCCATATATATTTTACGACTTTAGGGAAAAATTAAGTTACCGTGAGGCTCTAGAATGGAGCTTATTATATAGTGTAAACTTTAAACTAGCAACGAGTGTAAAGAAGATTTTAGTCGGATTTGTAAATTCGATATTACTCGGATATTACGATCAACTTTCATGAAAAAATTACATCTCCATAACGGTTTAAGGACAAATAGACACAGATGTAAACCACCTTACATCACTGTTGAGTGTAAATAAACGCGCCCAGCTGACGTCCTATATTTCATTCCCTGTAAATTTTTAGATCTCAGGAAAAAATTTCGGTTTTTGCAATGCTCCAGAACAAAGGCTAACATGCAGTGTAAACTTTACACAACCGCCTAGTGTAAAGAGGATTTTATTTCGATTTGTAAATCTGATATTACTCGGATATTATTACCAACATTTATGAAAAAATTGCATGTCTTCAATGGTCTGAGGACAAATCAACATTGAGTGTAAACTACTTTACATCACTGTTGGATGTAAACAAACGCGCCTACGTGACGTCTCACATTTGATTCTTTGAAAATTTCTAGACTCCAGGAAAAAATTAGGTTTCTGGAATGCTCAAAAACGAAGATAAATACATATGTAGTGTAAACTTCATGTAAACACCTAGTGTAAAGAAGATTTTGGTCAGATTCGTAATTTTGATATTTTTCCGATATTACGATTAATATTTATGAAAAAAATTAAGTCTCCATGATGTTCTATGGGCAAACTAACAATAGGTGTAAACCACTTTTCAACACTGTAGAGTGTAAACATATGCGCCAGACTGGCATATCAAATTAGGTTCCTGGTCCATTTCTAGACTTGATAAACGTGTCCCTGACTCGTAACCGGAGAAGCAGGCAGAAAAAAGCAAGACAGAAACGCATTTTAAACACCAAGTTTTTGACTTTACACTCGCTAAATATTAATGTATAGACAATTTGCATTGACATGCACCCGATATAAAGCACTTTATTTTTATTCTATTGGACTTATCCCGACTTCTGGACGGAGAAAGTGGCGAACAAAAAACGCAACAAAAACGTATTTTCCATCATTTCGAACACTGTAAACTTTAAAATTCCGTACCGAACTCCCCATTGAGTTTAAAGAAATTCCGTTTGGTACAATTTGTAGCTTTTAAATCGTAGTGCATTCCTGTGTGCCAAAATTCTCTTGCAAAAATTATTTGGTATGATTTATTAATCAAACTTCGGAAAAAACGTGTTTTTTCGCCCATTTTTTACCTCTGATTTCGAGCTTTACACCCCCATAAATAACTCAATATTGCGTTTTTTTTAATGTGGTTTGGTGCGATGTGTAGCCGTTGAGAGGCACTTTATTATTGCTGTCTTCAATTAACACTGGCTCATAAGCGGAAAAATTTGGCACAGAAATCTTACCTAAAATCCATTTTTTACACCATCCACTAGAGTGTAAACTTTAAACCTCAGGATCTAACTCACCATAGAGCGTAGAAGACTTTGATTATATGTAGAATGTAGCCCTTGATCCGCTCTACATTTCTGTCAGGAAAGATTTTAGAAAACTTCTAACCGGAGTTAGAATCAGACATAAGCAGGTTGAAAACTCGACCAAAAAGTGCTTTTTCACCCCCAGATTTTTGCACTCTTTACACTGCCATTCGAGAACTAATGCGTATTTCAAAAAACAAAAAAATGCTATACTGTAGAATTCATCCCTCTATAATCCTATGCTGTTCAATTGTTCGAGTCATCAATACTCAGTTGTCCACATGCCGCAGTAAAAAGGTCCCAAAATTTGTCCTATGTTATAACGTTACACAAAAACTTTACACCTTCTTTACACAGTCAGTTTTGAGTTTCAAGAAAAACAAAAAAACACGGGCAGCGAATTTTTTTATTATCTTTCTTTAAAAAAACCGCACCGTCCAGAAGTGTCCCGTTATAGCTGTAGGGGGTGCACAGGTGTTAGGGGTACCTAAGTATATTATAGGTACGCGCTAACGCGCTACCTAAGATTATAGTTTCGGATCCAAAATTTTCATACCCTATTACCATATATGTAACGGCTCGAAATTTGGGGGGCGGGTTCCGGCCAATTTCAGGGAGAGTGGTAAATGACCATACCTGATCTTGGAGGGTTTCAACCCCCCAGAAAAATTTTTAGCTCCCTCAGAAATTTCCCCCCAGAATTCGCGATTTTTCGAGAGTTTCCAAAAATTTTCTAAAAATTTGTAGAAACTGTTGTGCTTTTCTAAGCGGTATAGCTAATGTTTGCTCAAAAGTTTTCAGCTATCTATTTGCTTCTTTATGGGGCACACCTGAGCGCAATTCACTATTTGCCTGTGTGGCCAGGACATTTCGCATTTTATACTTTGCTATTTTATTTTCCTTGCGACTTTTTTAATCCTTGCGTTTATTCCGAATAAAGTATTAGTATCTCAAAAGTGTCGAATTTTCGGCGCTTCGCGCCATTATACTCATGTTTTGACTTAATTTTGTCCAATTTGTTCGACTTGTTTTGATTTTTTTAATTTTTCCATGTTTTCATGCTCTAAAAAGATAGAGCATCGTTAGAAACGCCAAAAAAACGATGTTCTTGACGCCTACCCAGTGAACGACCGAAGCTCCAAAATTTTGCTTCGGCCGAAGCCGAAGCTTCGGCCAGCTCTTGCTTCGGCTTCGGCCGAAGCTTCGGCCGAAGGCCGAATCTGTATAAATTCTTTAGTCTAATTCTGATTATAGTCTGTTTCATTTATTCGAGAGCTTTTTAGTCAATTCTTTCAAGGGCTGCAGTAAGCTAAACAAGACGAATGCGAGTGGCTAGAATTCTTCCATTTTTAATGCACTAATACGCCCGAATAAATTTGATTTAGGCATTTAATCAGTGCTGGAACATACTACAGTAAGTGTGCTAAACAAAAGGCTATCGGTTGGAATCGAACCCGGGTTGCTTCGACTACAAGCAAGTGGCTTTACGACTTAGCTATGCGGGAGTTCGCAGCGTTTCTTAACATCTTAGTCGATTGTGTTTAAAGTGTCGACTCAGGAAAAGATGAATAAGTGATTTCTATCAGTAAGTTAATTGATCTGCTGGAAGACAAGAATAAATTATACCACAAAAATGTTATTGAAAAACCCTTCTTTGCTACGTAGCTAAAGTGAGATCTAGCGACTTACAGTAAATAAGAAATAAGGGGCTACTGTAACCTCCAAAAACATTTACTGAAAAAGCTCTCGGATAAATGAAACAGACTATAGTATGAAGAATCAATTGCGAATTGAGTCACAAATATGAAAGTTATGCTTCATTATGTTTCAGGAGTAAATATGAAGTAATAAAATAGTGTCATTCATACGTGGGCAGCAAGAAAATTCTGGGGCGGGGGTGCAAGATTTTTTGAAGGTCAAAAAATGGCCTTAAAAATGGTGGTATGGCGATAAAAACACCATTTTTGACGTTTCTCATCAAGCACTATCCATTGGCATCAAAAAACTGCGAAAAAACGAAAAAAAATTTCAAAAATTGGGCTGCATACCCCCCCCCAAACCACCCACGCCCAGGTGTGGTGTCATTCATTGCAAAATTTTTTTCAAAAGCGCAATTAATTTTCTTCATTAACATTGATTTCATTATTAGACATTTCATCTATATCAGCAGCTAATATGTATTGATCATCATCAGATTTACTATCCTGAATATATAAAAATATAGTGTATTATTAGGAATAAAGCCTGGAATTTTTGAGAATTATGAAAACAATTAATTTATAAATTCCTAATTTTCATGGCGATACTTAAATTTGTAGAAGTAAGGTAGACATAAAAGCAAATAGAGATTTCTTCCCGTTATTAGATGCAGAAATTTAAGGAAGTTAACACGTCGAACATGAAGCAATTATTTGATTTGATACAAAACAGAATGGTACACAGCAGTGTTTTTTTGTACTCAGCAAAGATTTTTCCTCATATACAAAGATTTTTGGGAAGACAAAAATTGCAAAAAAAGGTCTGAAATTCGCAAAAATTTTGAGCGCTTCGCGTCGAAATGAGTAATTGTGAGTTCTATATATCTTTATAATGACATAAACTGCGTTTCAAAAAGAAAAGTGTCAAATTTTTTGGCGCTTCGCGCCGTTTTCAGACAATTCTTAGTAATTTTTGCCCTTAGAGACCCAGAAATTAGTTAAAACACACTACCAAAAGTCGAACAACTTTGTTTTTACCACATTAAAATCGCTACTGTGCCATTTTATAGTACCCAAAAATTTGTGTGTACAAAATGTACAAAGATTTTTGGGAAGACAAAAAGTGTAAAAAGGTGTAAAATTCCCAAAAATTTTCGAAATTAGTAATTTTTTGTCCTATATATCTTTATAATGTCAGAAATTGCATTTTGAAATAAAAATTTCCAATTTTTCGGCGCTTCGCGCCGTTTTGAGACAATTTTTAGTAATTTTTGGCGTCAGATACGCAGGAATTAGCTAAAATACTCTACCAAAGGTTGAAAACCCTGTTTTAGCGTACTAATCGCTACTGTACTATTACTATAATATAATCCCTACACAAGAATTTGATTGTACAAAATGTACAAAGACTTTTAGGGACCATCTTTGTACATGTACAGACGGACCTTGTTAAAAAAACACTGGTACACAGTAGACACACGACATACAACAAGTACAAAGATGGCGATAAAATAATGAGTAAACAAAGACATGCCTTCAAATGTGAGACATGTAGGAATAAAGGTGTGGCTTTTTCCCTAAGTGTCTGGTCATTTTCGCGATCGCTAGTGATTCATTCATAGTCGAACTTTTCTAAGAATGGAAACAGATGCGGAGCGGGTACAAGTACAATGCTTAGATCAGTCAGCTTTTGTTATTAATACATGGTTGCTTGCTGTTTATATAGTCAAAGTTACTGTTGTGAGCATATTTTTAACAAGACTTAAGGTGACTAGAAGATAAATTGAGCTAAATGGCGTCGTCTAGGGTTAATTATATTGCACATTGTCTAAATTTTAATGCGAATAAAAAACTACTATGAAATAAAGCTTCGGCCTTCGGCCTTTTTTTCCTTCTTGCTTCGGCCTTCGGCCGAAGCAAGAAATCACCCTAGCTTCGGCCGAAGCTTCGGTCGTTCCCTGCGCGTACCTACCATTTTCGGGCCCAAAAAAGGCATTTTATAGTTTTACTCCCCCAGAATTCCCCTACTGTGCATGTCTGTAAATTACCACCAATTTCTGGCCAAAAATGGCCAAAAAATGCCTTACAACGGCCAAAACATTCTACTTTTTCCAAAAATTGGGGGGAATTCCACAGCATTCAGGGAGAAATCGGACCAATCCAGCAAGAGTTTTAAAAATGAGACAAAATGAAGGCCAAAAAGAGTGAAAATTGAAAATTTTCGTCAAAAGTGCTTCAGATTAAGCACAAACAGTGGAATAACGTAGTTTTAACGCTATTTCAGCATTCACAACATTTTTTGAGGTTATTTTGGCCCAAAATCTTATTTTTCTACTCCCCCCTCCGGCAGATCGACCAGGCTTTGCATATATGGTCATGATGACCAAATATTAACCCCCCAGATTCCAGGAAGTCATTGGAACCTGCAAAAACTGAGCATGCCTATGTATGTTTGATATACATATTTAATTTTAATATTTCCTCACTAGTTTTTGAAGAAATTATTAAAAGAATCCATTTGAAAAACAAGAGTTTTTCAAAGAAATAATCAGCCTTTGAAAAATATTGTAATAACTTAAAATTTTGATGCTACGTCATCACATGTAGTTTAGGTAGACGATTTTATAAATTTGAGATAGTAAGCCATAATAAGTATAAATTTTAAAAGCGAATTATTTGTCGACTACTCACACAACCAAGTGAATTATTCGGTAGACGAAGGTCGAATTATTGAAAATTAATGGAAACTTTTCATGAATTTGTTCATACGATTGTTCACTATGATTGGTATTCTTTATTAAATAGGTAATTTTTAGTTAAATTTCGACTACGTCATTATTTTATCTCCTCGAATTTGTGTTTAGCAATAAATCTAAACTTTATTAGTTTTAAGGCGCTATTTTTTCGTTATTCACTTGTTTTCCAAAGCTTTGTTGTCATTAGAGATCGGTAACTTTACAACCATGGGCATGGAGTTGGGGGTTACCCTTCGAGAATTCGGTAGACCTTCAGAATTGAATTTTTGGCATGTTTTTTTAGTTTTTTGCCAGTTTTACACCTCGCAGACCCCCAGAATTTGGCTGCTGCCCATATATGTGCCTAACCTATGCAAGTTTGTTAAGTGAAGAAAAAGAAGAAAAATACAAAGAGAATAAGATTTGAAAGTACAAATTCAAAATCACTCTGAATTTTATATTAACATCTGAATTGAGCGTCAGTCCGCGTACCTTTCAATCTTAAACTTGGATGAGAAATAAGTGATTATCTCAATCATTAGTATCTTGTATCCTGATTCGAAAATTTTATTCAGTTTACCAATATTGGCTAATCAGCGACGTGTTTATATTAGACCAAGGTTTGCCTTGAAATTCATCATTCCTTACCGTTACTGTACTGTAAAGCAATTCTACTAACTTTATCACAGAAACGCATGCAACAATTGCTCATCAGAATTTCGTGAAGTTCAAGGCGGATTCAGAAAAGTATTTGAAAACAAAGAAAAGTATTGCTCCGATGCTATAAGCTTACTGTACGAAGCCGTCGACTCCTGGCATAAGCAACTGAATTGCTCAATAGACGAGGGTCGAATTATTACTCAACCGATGGAAATAAAAATTTTATGGGCGATTGTGTTTCTGATTCCGGCCTTATTTTACCTTACTGTTTGGGCCTTTGCCTCCAATCAAAAACGAGTACTGAGGAAATATCAAAGGTTAGTTTTATAGATCTTTGCTGATTTTTCCTTTTTTGAGATTTAAAATACGTTCTGTCCCCATTATTTTTTGTTTTGTTGATTTTTTCGATAACCGTTTACTTACTTATTGCAAACCTATCATTGAACGGTCTCGTAACACTTTAACAAAAAACGATTTGTAAAAAAGTGATCATTGTTTTCAAGTCAAGTTTAGACTTAATAGAAAACATTGTTTTAAATTACTACATTAACATTAAACACTAAAATATTTCGACTGATTTAAAGTGATTTAATCTCTTAAATTTAATACTGAAGCGTCATGAAGAGATATAACTCAGTCGCAAAATTTTGCGCTTTTGTCTTTTAAACTCAATTTTCGCCTTCATAAAGGTTTACAGGATAGGAAAGATTTGAAACTTTTTCTTGACATTTTTGCTGTTTTTAACCTCCAAAAATCATTGACCGGTCTCGTAACACTTTAACAAAAAACGATTTGTAAAAAAGTGACATTTGTATTAACAGTTGCGAGATCACCAAAATCAGTATTTACGTATTTTGTAATCTTACGATGTTGCGAACAAGTAAACGATGAATCTCAATTTAAGCAGCGCTACATCTGGAAAAACCTTTATTGAATATTAAAAAGTGTCACAGACCCCGAATTCAATTTTTATTTTTTCCGTTTTTATGCCGTTTGATAGAAAAAATGACCCTTTTGCCTTGCCTTGGGTTTTTCGCTCTTTCTAACCTTTGAATTTTTTCCACGCCGTATAGGCCCCCAGAATTCGGGCTGTGCCCGTGTATGTATGTGCTTGTTGGGCCTAAAAAACTGCAGTATTTTGTTTCACATTTTATTCATTTGGATGCGTTTACGTAGATTGCGGTGGAAAAGTGGGCAGAGTCACCACAGATTGATTCTCGCTGATGAAACTGGCGTACTCACACCAAATATTGAAGCTCATCAGCGACAACCTAGAAGAAGTGGACAACGAACTATCAGCTACAGTCAGCTGCCACCGTCGCAACTTGGATGACTTTTGATAGTTTTATTTGCTGTATTGTATAAACGATTTGAAATATGTATATAAATGCGAAATGATTCTTGTATATTGATTTGCTCTAATGGCTGTTTTGTCGTCCAGATTTAAATTTGGGGTATCGACGAAAGTCCGCGGGATGTACCTAAGATACGGGTCCAAAAAAGAAAGTTTTATAGATGGTTTTGGCGTACAGTGCTCAGCGATTGCCAAAGAGCGTTACTCTGTTGAGCGTATATTTTTCAAAACATATTGAATAGTGAGAGTATTTTATATGTAGTAGGGTTCGCTTGACGACCCCGATTCGTTTATACATTGGCATGTGCAGATTGAGGTTTAGGGTCACGCATGGAATAGGATGAAATTCTGAAGCATTTATAAAAATTGCTTATGATTGGTAAAGAGCCAAAAATTGATTTTTTTTAAGCAAATGAGGGGCGGAAAATCGCGCGTTTCGACGTTAATGCTAAACGAACTAATGTTTGTATTATAGCTATACTTGCTCGTTGTGTGTGCCCGAGTGGCTTTGGTGTCTATTGCAATAAAGGCAATATTTGATTTTTACAAGAAACTATAGTCTGTTTCACGTAATTTTTAAAAACTTGAGTAGCGAGCGACCGAATTCTGGGATTTCTAGATGGGGTCGAAATGCCAAGAATATAATTCTCGGAGCCTACCGTAATCTGCGGTAGTTATTTTTGATTCTCGGGCGGGGGTCTCTAAAACACGCGCATCCAAATATGGTTATAAGCATGGTGTTAGTCATGCACGGTTGTCAGGGGTTTGGGGTTTACAACCCAGAATCTGAACCCCGCTGCAAAAATCGAGTAAAATTGAATTTTTTGCATGCTTTTTGGGGATTTTTGCTGGTTTTGACTAGTGTTGTAAAAGATACGGATTTTTTGCAAGATGAAAGAAAAATATAAACTGAAAATTTCAAAATTCAGAAGATAAAGGAATAAAAACTTAAGAAAGATAAAGATAATTTGCAAGATAAAGGAACCAAAAGGATAAAGATAAAGATAAAGTGTACATATGTAAATATGGTCGCCTGGACCCAGGAGAATGATGTTTGTGGAGTGCAATAAACGAGAGTGGGTGATGTAAAGCAGCCAACTGAATGCTCTAATTTTTACACCTTAGATCAAAGAGGTGATAGGCATTAAGCACACGTAAATGTAGGTTTGGGGGTTTGCCCGCGGTATCTGACTGACCCACGCTACTACTACTACTACTGGCAGACAGGAAGTCACTTCATTCTTTTCACAAGCATCAAAACCTTGCTCTGTGCGCCTGTACAAAGAATAGTCACAACAGTTATTGATTTTTTCAAACTTCTCTACGTTGGCTTGGACTCAGATTAACGTGGGTGCTAGTAGTAGTACTCCCGCCTAGATTGGCATCACTTCCGCTTACTTATGTTGATATACAGGCATTAGTTTGGGCCGCACGCCATAGGGTTTAAACAATCGTTTTCTTTTCTTTTCTTGTATCAGTAGAACTTGAATGCTCCTAAATGTATTTCACGTCAAACCCTGCATTTTGGATTACATGCTACTTATGTACATACTTCATCTTTTTTGCAATATAAATTCCTATCAAAAAGATTCGTCAAGATAAGGATAAAGATCTTTATCTTCATTTTTCTAAAAAGATGAAGATATAGATATCTTTTACAACACTAGTTTTGACCCCCCATCCCCGAATTAGGCTGCTGCCCATGCATGGTGTAAGTAAACATGCTTGTCAAAGTTCACTCCGAGCTAGCTTAGATTTTTTGGGTGAGCAGTGAGCACCACACATGGGGATGGGGTTTAACACCCCTCAAAATCCGGTAACCCCCGAAAATCATAAACCCCCTAGAATTGAATTTTTGGCGTGTTTTTACGGGAATTTTCGCCTCTCTCCCAGAATTTGGCTGATGTCCATGTATGGTGCCTTTTTTGGGCTACAAAATGGTGAGTACATGTCAAAAACACTGTTCTTGACGTTTCGGACGATGATCGTTCTTTTTAGGATATAAAAACATGAAATTTCGGAAAAATTTGAAAGAAATTGAGTACCTAAATTGAACAAAATTTAGTCAAAAAATGAGTATATTACGCGAAGCGCCGAAAATTTGAGATTTTCGAGCCAAAAGTGAGATAAAACGCTTAAAAAGCACATTTTTAACAATTTTTACGAAAAATTGGCAATTCCGTGGGGCGTCGCTTAGCAGCCATTTTGCGGGGGTCAGTTGCTATTCTGGTGCTCAAAACCCTCCTCTCCGAGAACACGTACGGTGAGCAGAGCACTGATCTGTGCGGGTTTGTTCCCCAGACATCGACCAGTGGCATAGTACGAAGCTGCCCAGTAGGAGGCTCGTTTCGCCAGAGGACCTCTTTGTCAACAGGGAGTGGTGAATATACATGGACGTAAGGTAGTCCGGTCTGGACCCCCGAGAATCTGGCCTACTCCCATCTCTTGAAAATCGATAGACCTGTTGTAGAATTGTTTATTCTGTCCCATCGGACCCCTCCAGAATTTGGTGCTCCTATGGAGATGAAGCTTGGCGCTGCCACTGGTCAGTGTCAGCCCGGAGTGCATGTATCTGCACCAGACTTTAATAAAGAAAGCCATGTAAAACAGCTCTCAGTCCGATGAGCCCGTTACTCTGCTCGCCTCACCACACCGCGGGCGCTAGCATTTTTGAAGGTAAAAAAGTAAGAACCGGAAAATTTATAACAGGGGGACGTCCATTATTGAGACTGGCGTCAAAAAAACTTAAAATTTAATGCAGGGGTTCAGAACCCAAAGCCCACATACATACATGGGCGACCTCTTCCGTCGGTTAAAGTGAATGTGACCGCAAGCTTATGAGAAACAGACTAATGAGTCATCCTCGAGCCAGGTGGTTTCAGTGAGCTACATAGGTAAGTTAGATCTATATTTTAAAGCACTTTATAAACAAAAACGTTAGATCCTTGCTCGCTCTGGGCTTTAGTCCTTTAAGTTTTGTGAATCCGTCTGTTTATAAACCGTCTTTATTGAACAAAAAGCTAAAGAACAAAGGAAAAACAAATCATGTCAGGATACAATTATCCGTTTTCTTTGCTCAGTTCTAAATTTCCCATTCTTGGATATCCGCCTTTCCGGCTCGGCACCTTTTCGTTCAGAGAGTTCAGTTTTTCTCGAAGCCAATAAACTACTCCGCTGCCGCAGATTTCGCGCTATGCTCTTCCTCTTCTTCCTAACTGCCTGTTAAATAATTTGAGTAACATTTTGATATGAGTAATGTACTACAAACAACCAGACAAACGCGAAATACCCCCATTAGAATTTGACAGAACCCCCAGTTTTTAACTCTTCCACTAAATTTTTGCTGCCAATGGATCCAGCCATGCATAGGTAGCAACGAAATTCTGGGGGGGGCTGTGATGGAGAAAGAAAACCAAAAGTAGCACAAAAATTCAATTCTGGGGTCTATCGATTTTTCGAAGTTTTTCAGATTCCAGGAGGTCCAGACACTCTCACATCCATGTGTGGAAACAGCTCGATGATAAATACTCGAAAATGGCGTACTCTTGCATGCAACAGGGGGACCGGGGATCCCTCCACTTGTCCCTTCACCCCCCCCCCAAAGCAAAAAAATTTTTGAACCCCCGATTTTTGGAAAAAATTGAATTTGTTGACCGTCTTTAGGTGTTTTTTGGCTAAAAATTGGAGGTCATTTACCTCTCCCCTAAAAATGGTCGGGGACCCCAAGCCAAAATTTAAAGCTGTCTCATGTATGCCCCTACAGTGAATTTTTCGCCATTTTTCGACCTATAGATTCATTTGAACAACCCAGAATTCGGTCACCGCAAACAAAGAAAATTAGATAGAGATTATAGTGTTTCATTTATTCGAGAGCTTTTTCAGTAGATTTTTCTAAAGGCTACAGTATGCCTAACTAGGTGATTCGCTGTAACTTGACAGAAAAGTTGAGTGGAGGCGAGCGGCCGTTATTCTTTCATTTTTAATGCACTAAACCGTCCATATATGTAGACTCAATTCATGCATCTAAACAGTGCTGTGACATACTACAGTTAATGCGCTAAATAAAAATCTTGCGGCAGGAATCGAACCTGTGTTGCTTCGACGACAATCAGACGTTCTACCACTACGCTATGCGGAAATTTTCGGTTATCTTTAAAATGCTAGTCTATTATGTTTAACGGTCGATTTATAACAAGCTAAATGCGCATATTCCATTCGCATGTTGTATGATTACGAGAATAAATTATGCCGTAGGAAATTTGATTGAAAACCCTTTCCTTCCTATGTAGCTACATAGATCTCTAAATGACCTACAGTAAGTAGGAAACATAGAGTTACTGTAGCCTCGAAAAAGATTTGCTGAAAAAGCTCTCGGATGAATAAAACAGGCTGTAGGTACTTCGCATTTGAATATATTATGTTAGCGAAACGCATTTTCTAATTAAAGGAAAAGAGCGTAAAATTTGTAGTAAACAAAAGACGAAAGACTAGAAAAAACTAGTCCATTTCTCAGAAATATTACTATAGCCTATTTCAACGAAAGCTTGTACATGAAAATCAATTTTTTTACAACAAATAAACTTTTTTCCACGTACGCACACACAACTCGAAATTAAAAAAGCACAAAAAAAGTTTCTAAGCAGTCTACAGTATACAATTTTGCCCAGTAAATTTCCATATGACTAAAAATTACTAAGCTCAGTCTCGTGATTGTTGCCTGAATTTAAACCGCTTTTGTAATCGATTTACACTAACTCGAAAATTGTGATCCATACACAAAGTTAAGTGAAATACATAGATTATAGATGCGTACCTTTTGCAACGAAGGTCTCAATTTCGACCATTTATCTCGTACCACTTCAAGGCTTTGCGTTCGGTAGAATTTGTCGCCGACTAAAACATGAAGATTCCCTACAGCATTGATAGAAAAACTAATAAAAATTTTGCAATATACTGTATTCTTTCAAATATACAAGCTGAACCAATCTAAAGAGCGAGTGAAAATTAGTCTAATTTTCACCATGATTCGAAAAGCTTGACTTTTAGCTTAATCATAAAAAATTACTGGTCACAAACGAACCTGAGTGTGAGGCTATGCACACCCTAAATGCGCCACTTCTATGTTACAACAACAGAACAGACCATTAAAAATACTGCAATTAAATATAAATGGTTTAAAAGGCAAAATACCAGAGCTCATGAACTTTTTGAAAGAACAGGTCGTTGCCATTGGTGTGTTGCAAGAGACTAAGCTCAACCCCAGCATCAAAGATCCTAAAACATACGGCTATCGCTTACTTCGCAAAGATCGCATCACCCCAATGTTGGTGGTGGTATTGGCTTTCTCATCCGCGAAGACACTGTGGCAAAAAATATCGACATCCCTGTCTTATGCAATGATGGTACGATGGAATCAGCGGCAATTTCAATCGCAACGTCAAACGGCGACATCACTGTGGTCAATATCTATATTCCTCCTGTCTCAAGCTGCCCTCCTGGCTATGAGCCGCCTCTGGCTGCTATTTTTGACATGGACAGAGTAGTTGTATTGGGCGATTTCAATGCACACAATAAATTGTGGCATTCACCATCTAATGATGGTCGTGGCAATTTTGTCACTGACCTAATCGATCAATCCGACCTACTGCTGCTGAATGAGAAACAAGCTACCCGTCTGCCAGTCGCAGCCAATCAACGACCAACTTCGCCCGATTTGTCCCTTGCTTCTTCTGAACTTGCACCGCTTATACAATGGAACACAAAAAACACCCTGTCATCCGACCATAAGCCTATCATACTTAAAATAGATACGAAACAAGAGCTGATCATATCGCAAAAGAAGACTTTCGTTAACTTCAACAAAGCCAACTGGTCCCTTTTCACCGTCGAAGTGGAAAATAAAGTGTCGTCGCTCACGTTGAACAATAACCTCTCAGTGCATCAACGCGAAGTCATGCTTAGACGTATCATTATAGCCGCCGCCAAGAAAAGCATACCATTTGGTCGTCGCAAACTCTATGATCCAAGCCTATCTGACCGTGCTAATGAGCTGATAAAGGAACGTGATACCATCAGAAGCATCGACCCTACTTCGAACAGACTAGCCGACCTGACCAAAACGCTCAATCAAGTCTGCAATGAGGAAAAAACCAGGAAATGGCGAGAATTTGTTGGCAACCTGAACAATCGTCCTTCAAACACAAAAAGACTTTGGTCCACCATAAAAGCACTTGACGGCAAAAATCGCGGCGTTGACAACGCACCCATTCGTTTCTCTACCAGTGAAGAAACTGACAGCAATCGTATTGCCAACAAATTGCTGAAACAGTTCACAGCGGTTCGCCAACACACCTCATTGCCCGACACCCGACGTGTTATACGCCAGATTCACAAAAAACAACTTAGCCAAGTGCAGTTTAATATCAACGATGTCAAAAAAGCGATTAAAGAAGCCAAAAACTCAAAGGCGTTTGGTCCAGATGAAATTGCAATGCCGTACCTAAAACACCTCGGCCCTTTTGGTCTGCAGTTCCTTACCAATTTGTTCAATTTGTCTGCCTCGACCGCTATTTTGCCTTTGATTTGGAAACGTTCGATCATAATCGCCTTGCCTAAACCTGGCAAAGATCCTAATACTGCATCATCATACCGACCTATCTCACTTTTATGCCCTTCTGCAAAAATAATGGAACGCCTACTCTTGCCACACATTATCAATCATTTACCGCCTGCCTTACACCAGCACGGCTTCAGACCTGGCCATTCAACTACGTCTGCCCTCTTGCACCTTACAACGGCAGTATGCCAAGGTTTCAACCAACCAAAACCAGCAAAAAGAACAATAGCAGTAGCACTGGATCTGAGCAAAGCCTATGATTCTGTGGATCACACTATGCTGCTGAAAACTCTGGCCGACTCGACCTTACCTGGCTGGACCTGCCGCTGGTTGGCAGCTTATTTACGAGGAAGAGAAGCAATATGTACTTTCCGCAATGTGAGATCCAAAAGTACAATCACTAGAATGGGTGTGCCTCAAGGCTCTGTGATTTCACCAGCCTTATTCAATGCATATATCCGCGACTTGCCAACACCATCACCGGAAATCCAAGTGATTTCGTATGCGGATGATATAACCATGTTCACGAGCAACCCAACAATCAAAATCATGGAAAACCGGTTGAACAACTATCTACCTCTACTCGCCACCTTCCTCAAAAACCGCCATCTCACAATTTCTACCGAAAAATCAACAAGTACACTATTTACTCCTGAAACCAAACAACATTCGCTGCAACTCAACATCTCCATCAACAACGTACATCTGCCAACCGAAAAATATCCAAAAATTTTAGGTGTTACGTTTGACCCTAGCCTATCGTTCAACCGCCATACCGAGACGATCAAACAAAAAGTTCAAAAACGCAACAACATCTTGAAAGCGTTAACTGGACGAACATGGGGTGCACAAAAAGAAACGATTCTTCTAACATACAAGGCCATTGGCCGTTCAATTTTGAATTATGCTGCACCAGTTTGGACGCCGTCAATTAAAACATCTAATTTTGGAAAACTGCAAAGCTGTCAAAATACGGCACTCCGTTTGGCTACCGGTTGCCTTCAACTCACGTCAATCGACCACCTGCATAGCGAAACCAGAATGCTATCTGTATCAGATCACAACCGACTCTTGGCTGACCAATATTTCGTCGCATGCCTGCATAACAACCATCCATGCAGGCAGTTATTCGGCTGTCCTGGACCACCTTGCCGACGTCAAAGAAATTTCCGGCTCAAACCTACACTTAAAATGTACTCAGAAACTAGAGTTCAACGCCGTTTAAGAAATCTACCTCCACCTACGACACTTCACCAATGTCAAAACAATCTCCACAAGAAGGCAGTGATCGCCAGCCGTCACCGCTTCATCAAACCAAACCCTTTCATATTCCGTCGCCCACCAAACATCGCCGCACAAGAAACAAATCTCCCACGTTGCTCCCGAGCCAAACTTGCACAACTAAGGAGCGGATACAGCTACATATTGGCATCGACTCGCAGCCGACTAGACAACACTGGCCAAACATCTGATCTTTGCCCTTACTGCCTGGCGGCGACAGAAGATACACTACACCTCTTCAACTGCCCGTCACGGCCTTTACAAGCAAATATCATCGAACTATGGGGGAAACCAGCAAATATAGCAACCGCATTAAACATTTGATCGATGGTACCATGTCCGGCAAATACAACAACAACAGGCTATGCACCCCCCAGAATTTAATTTTTAAAATTTTTGTTGTTGTATTTTTCACAATTTTTTGATTGCAATGGATAGTGTCTCGATGAGGAACGTTGAAAAATGGTGTTTTTCGCCATATCACCACTTTTAAGGCCATTTTTCGACCTTTGAAAAAATCTTGCACCCCCAGAACTCTGGTGCCGCCCATCTATGGTCACAATGAGGTAAGAGAGGCGCACGTTGTATGTACACTGTACAGCGTGAAACGGCTAAAATTAGTTGAGGAAAGGCTAAGCATTTTCAGAGGGCAAAGAAAAGGCGTAAATGACCCATTTCTAGTCAAAAATGATTAGACAATAATTTAAAAAGGCACACATGAGTGATTTTTTACCCAAAAGTCAGGGAGGGAAACAAAATATCAACTTTTACGGGAATGAAAATCCCATTCAACCATAGGTCAGCAGCACCGAAATTCTGGGGAAGGGGATGCAAGATTTTTTAGAGGTCAAAAAATGGTCCTAAAAATGGTAATATGTCAAGAACACCATTTTTCAACGTTTCTCATCGAGCACTATCCATTGACATCAAAAAATGACGGAAAAAAACAAGAAAAATTTCAAAAATTGAATTTCGGGGAGGGGGTATTTTGATTTTTGGGGGTATTCGGCCTTCTAGGGGGTGCATACGCCCCACGCCCACGTGTGCATTCAACTATGTACGAACTGAGAAGGCAGGAAACTTGGGCCGATTAATACACTATTTCCGTCTTATATTTACTTAAGGCATTATCCTATACTAATATATATAGGATCATAAAATATTTGTTATTATTCACATTATCATTATCAATCAGAATTGCTTGTTACCACGAAAATCACTTTCTTCAAAGTAATAATACGCAGCAGTTGTCATCGATTCAAAGGTTCCATTCTGAAGATCTTCCTATTTTACAAGAAAAAATGTTTGATAATCATTCATTGGCCTTACTTTCAACGAAAAAAATAGCAGCGACTTAGTGTTTGCCAAAAAGTAGCAAGTTGACCGCATGTATTTTACAATTATTGCTATGCTTTTTCGAACGAATTATTTTTACCTTACATTGGCAGCACCAAAATTCTGCGGGGGTCAGGATGGGTCAAATCGCCAAAAATTTCACTAAAAACAGAATTATGGGGGTCTCTACAGTAATCTGCGAGGGTTTTTAACTTCTGAGGGTACAAACCACGCAAACCCCAAAGCACGTAGCTGGCCCTCCTATCCTGGGTGCAAAACCAATTCTTGGGGGAATTAAGCCCAAAAAGGCCAAAAATAGCACAAAACAACATTTAAAAAGTCATATTTCTCCGATTTTCCTGAATTTCGGGGGTCCGAACAACCCCCCATTCCCCCAGAGATACGTGCCTGCACACCCCCCACTCCCATGTGTGATTTCTACCCATTTCATACACAAAAATGAGCAGATCCGCACCTTCCATCTGTTTTTCGTCTTCGTAGAAGAAAAACAAAGTCCGTTTGTTAATTTCGTCATTGTGCGGTTTTTGCGTATCACTATGACCCTCATTTTTTTCGTCATGATTCAATTCAGCTCGCTCGCTCTCATCGTCGTTCGATTCGCTTTTATCACTGCCGCTCAACTCGCGGCGAATTTTTCTGCACATTTTCGGATTCACCAGCTCCATTTTCCAATGGGCCATTTGATTGTCCTGTTTTTGATTGTTGTTCACCTGGACGGCTTTCGAACCACTCGCTACAAATAATACATAATCGGTAATAATACTGAGACAACTTATAACTATATGTATACGCCTACGATACCACATACGGACGTGAGGGTGTAAACCCCCTGAAACCACCTGCACCAAAAATTGGTAAACCCCAAAATTGAATTTTGATGCCATTTTTGGCGATTTGGCCCCATCGGCGGACCCCAGAATTTGGTTGCTGCCCATGTATGTATGGTACGACCCATATGTTCACATATGTAGGGTGAGAGAGAGGACATTATCAGACATGCGATAGTTCAATATTTTAGGATGGCATGGTCGATGAATTCAGGGGTTATCAATTTTTGGCCAAAAACGGCAAAAAACACCCAAAAATGGCCGAAACCGAAACTTCTTGCCAAAATGGAGAGGAGGCTAAACAACTTCTGACCTTGGGGGATGGGGGACGAGCAACTTTGGGCGGAGAGCTTCCCAATACCCCTATAATGCATGTATATATGGGTATTAACCCTGTTCAAGGGTCCGGAATTCAGGCACTAATGAACGATTTTCCAAAAATTCCGAATTCGACCCCTATTTAACCACAGGTTCAGGATTTAATCCCTTCCTGGTCACCTGCGTCTATAAAACAGCCGCTACTAAATATCAGTGCTTGAACTAGGTATTTAACAGAATAAGGTTGATAGCTATAAAAAGGAGGATCCGTTTATTTCAAAAAGTACTTAAGTTAAACAAAATTAACAAAAACAGCAAAATAGTGTATTAAACAAAAACACACCAATTTTTTTGATCAAAAACCGAAGAAAAAACAGCTGATCAGGAATTCATGAATAAGTAAGCAGGTATATACCAAAAAATCATGAATCAGTCAAGGTCAGCCGACTTAAATTTTTGGCAACTATTACACGATTTTTTTGTATTCGGCAAAGATTTTCCCCGATTTGCAGAGACTATTCAGGACCGTCTTCGTACATGACAAAGATTTTTGAAAAGAACAGAACTGTAAAAAGATGGAAAATCCTCAAATTTTTGGCGCTTCGCGCCGAAAGAGTAATTGTCGGTCCTATATATCTTTAAAATGGCAGAATTTGCATTTAGAATAGAAAAATTTCAAATTCGTCGGCGCTTCGCGCCGTTTTGAGACAATAATTTTTGGCGTCAGAAACACAGAAATTAGCTAAATACACTACCAAAGGTCGAAAAACCCCGTTTTACCACACTGAAATCGCTACTGTACCATATTGTAGAATACAAAAATTTGTATGTGCAAAATGTACAAAGACTTTTGGGGACCATATTAGTACATGTACAAACGGACCTTCTACAAAAAACACTGATTTATTATTAGAAAACCACATTTTTTATATTAGTCAAAAGATGCAGTATAAATGTCGTCATTTGAAATAAAAGTAGAGGGACATCTAGCGATAACAAGAAGGACAAAATGAGCACTAAGATATATGTATTAGAAACTCGCCTATTAGACTATAAGTC
Source organism: Mermis nigrescens (assembly GCA_036768485.1). Taxonomy (NCBI): domain Eukaryota; kingdom Metazoa; phylum Nematoda; class Enoplea; order Mermithida; family Mermithidae; genus Mermis; species Mermis nigrescens. The sequence continues at coordinate 479,379 of JAVLUZ010000556.1, forward strand.
GCAGCTGACCTGCTCCCATTGCATATACTTTATACATGTAAAGCAATCTCTTTAAGACGCATGGCTAAAAGACGAGGGAATATCGGCTATAAAACGCGATTACTTCAACTAATCGATACATGTCGTGGACAAAGGTGAAATTCTGTACAACTTTTTCTGCAAATAAGGTTACATTTAAAAGGAGTGTGAAGTGCAATGTTTGAATGTTTGCCTGCGTCCAGTACCGATGTTGACTTTTGCTTAGGTTTGTCTGCTATAATACACATAGCATTATCACGAAAAATCATTGAAACAAGCATTGATAACTTCCACTGAATTCCTTACCTACCTTTATAATATATTTTTCAAGTAAACCATAACCTGTCTTACAAGACACACTCTGCTATAAGACGCATTTAAGCCCGGTCCCGACGGGGTGTCTTATATCCGAGTACGACTGTATATTTGACAGAAGAAATTTCGCTCGTACTGACATTTTCGGAGATCTTTGAACGCCAAAAGAGCCTAATACAAGGAAATTGTGGCTCTTTAACACGATTTTTTTGAATTCGGCAAAGATTTTTCCCGATGTACAAAGATTTTTGGGAATACAAAATCTGTAAAAAGGTGTAAAATTCAAAAAAAAATTCTGGCGCTTCGCGCCGAAATGTGTAATTGTCTGTCCTATATATCTTCAAATGGTAGAATTTACATTTAGAATGAAAAATGTCATATTTATCGGCGCTTCGCGCCGTTTTAGACAATTTTCAGTAATTTTTGACGTTAGAAACCCAGAAATCAGCTAAAATACTAGGGATGCAACGGGTCCAGATTTTTTGGAATATCGGGTCCGGGTCCGGGTCTCAAATTTTTCAGATAACGGGTCCGGGTCCGGGTCGGGTCTAGAAAAAATAACGGGTTCGGGTCCGGGTCCGGGTCTACGAGAATTTATGAATTATGACGTCTCATATGAACAACTTGGTCCTATTATTCATATACAGCTAATTTGTGAATGCACTCAGATTGCGTGATTGCTTCTTATTTTCAGAATGTCAGTCAACAAGAAGTTAAAGTTCCTGAATAAGTTATCTAAATAATTATTTATAAGATCAAGGTGATATATTGCCTCGCCTGTACAGTAGCGCGTTTAGATATTAAAATAATTGCAATACTCTCGTTTCGTTTTTTTCAAATTTACAACAGAAGGAGACTCTGAAAATGGAACCAACATCTATCTATTGAATAAAATACAGACAGAAAATATGCAGACATGTTACTTCGCATTAGAATATATGACGCCAAAGATGGAAATTGGATATTAAAGGGTGATGTCTCAACAGCCCCACCAGTCCCAACAGCCCCACCCGTCCCAGCCCCACCATCCCAACAGCCCCACCGATAATCTCAACAGCCCCACCAATCCCAACAGCCCCACCAATCCCAACAGCCCCACCAATCCCAACAGCCCCACAAATCCTAACAGCCCAACAATCCCAACAGCCCCACCGTCCCAACAGCCCCACCGTCCCAACAGCCCCACTAGTAATCCCAGCAGCCCCACCATTACTGCAATCGCTATTATATGATATAATAAAATCAGGCAATATTAATTTTTTATGAAAGATATTTTTTAACTATTTTCGATTTCATATATTTCATCAAGACCATACACGAGCGTGCAGGTTTACATTTTCAGAATATCTCTACCTGAGAAACTGGTAGACCCGCCAGAATTGAAGCTTCAGCATTTTTGCGCAATCCGGATTTTGCCTCATTCGAGTCATCTTGCAAGATTAGATTCCTGCTCATTATGGTCTACTCTACATTGCCAGAAAAAAAAAGAAAAATGTTCTAGTGAAAAAAGAAAAGATAAATGTTAAGATTAAATTAAAATCAAGACTTTCACTCTAATCTGGTTCAAAATAGCCAGAAAATGTGGATTAGCTTAGTTTTTACGCTATTTTGACATTCATACCAGTTTTGAGGTCATTTTTGGCTCAAAACTCCTTCTCCAGACCAGTCGTGCTGTGCATCTATGATCATGACAATGGGGCAGTTGGAACCAACATTGGCAGCTAACAAATTCTGTGGGTATGGTGGGGTAAAGTGACCGAGAAATGTGCTAAAAATAGAATTCTGGGGGTCTAACATAATTTGGGGATTTCCAGAATTTAGGGTTGGGGGCTAGACTCTAAACATCCCCTCCCCCTCGCTTATGTGTGGTTGGGACAGTGCGACTGTTGGAACGGTAGGACTGTTAAAGGGTAGGACTGCTGGAACGGTGGAACTGATGGGATTGGTGGGGCTCTTGGGACTGGTGGGGCTGATGGGATTATTGGTGGGGCTGTTAAGAAGGTGGGGCTGTTGGGACTAATACTTTATTCGGAAAAAACACAAGGGTAAAACAAAAGTCGCAAGGAAAATAAAATAAAATGCGAAAGTGGGGTTGTTGCGACGGTGGGGCTGTTGGGATTAGTGGGGCTGTTGGGATTAGTGGGGCTGTTGGGATTAGTGGGGCTGTTGGGACGGTGGGGCTATTGGGACTGGTGGGGCTGTCGGGTATTTTGGTGGGGCTGTTGGGACTGGTGGGGCTGTTGAGACATAATCTATTGAAGACTGAGATTCTGAAGGCAAAATGAATACAATACTTTTGTCAAAAAATACCCTAATTTGAATATGTATGAGCTTGCTTTCTCAATTTTTGCCGCAGATAGATAAACACAACATAAGTCACGTGCAGTAATACAGGCGCGTCAGACTACACTTTTATTTGTAACACCATTTGTAGGTTAAGGTCGGATTTTAGCGAAAATGCCGAAACCTTGCACTAGCCTTTTATGCAGAGGCGTAGCAAGGATTTTGGTTGGGGGCATAAACAAACATTTTCTAATACTACTTGTGCATTGAATGCCATTTACGTTATGTATAGTGAAACTGAGTTTTTCGACCTTGAGTAGTGTAGCCTAGCTAATTTATGGGTTTCTGACGATCAAAAACACAAAAAGTGTAAAGCTGCGCAAAGTGCCAAAATTCTTTGGAATGTCTACAGTTTTCATGTAGGATTTACGGCCTTTCTATTGACAAACACTTCGGAAATCATAGGTGGCGCAAATGGCCAAGAAATTTAGTCATTTTTACCGCCCCCAACGTTTTGTAGCTTTGACAGAGCAAAAAATTATCAAATTTGTACAAAACAATTTTGACAGTTCAAGCTTCTAACAAGAAAACTGCAAATTATTAACTTTGTCTGAAAATATTTTGAGTGATTCAGGCATTTAAACGCAATGCTGGAGCTTTACAAAAAGAAAGAACAGTAACTGGCGGCGCTATGCGCTGGAAAAATTTGTCATTTTGCACTGTAAAATGAATTTATACCGCTTCAATCATACGAAAAAGACAAATTATTGCCGGCGCGAAACGCCGGAAATTTTTAGAAATTCCTAATTCTTTTACCTGGCTTGTTCTCCCTAATTTTTTTAAGATTTTACGGTTGCGTGGGGGTCTGGGGTGGTGCGCTCAAGCGTTCCCAGTGGGGTCCAGGGCAGAGTCCCGGAAGATTTTGTAAAATAAAACATTTTAATGTTAGATAGTAATGTTAAATTTTCGCGAAATCGGCTAAATCTAGGTCCTGAATCAAGCCCAAAAACACTTAAAATTGATGAACTCCTATATTGCACAAAACTTTTACGACCGTTGCTAATTACATAGCGCAGCAACGGGACGCTGTCAATAAGATATGGAAAAAAGTATCAATGAAAATTTTGTTCTTCCCTCTTACCGTTTTCAGGCCCTTTCGTGAAGTGCTGGATTGTTTTGGCTGAATCAAGCTTATAAATTCATTTGATCTAAATAACAATAATTAATAATGACTCGGTGCGAAGCGCCGGAAAATTTTGACGTTTTTGCCTTTTTGAACTCAGTTTTCTGGACACACATTATTGCAACAGAAAACTCAACAATATTTCTGAAAAATTTCGATGGATGGCATGTGCCCCAATGCCCCCCTACGCCTAGGCTTTTATGGGATTATTTTGAAATTACTAGCGATAATAAATAATAACCGCCCGTCGGTTCCTTGCAGCACCGCCAACTAGCGTGCCTTCTGAATAACTCTTTAGTAGGGCAGGCATTGTGTACGATCCGTTAAGATCTCGACTCAGTGGCGATTTATGTGAAAAGTTATTGTTTTTGAAATACAATCTGGTATTAATAAAGATTTAGAAGTTGGAAATAAAGTCTTTAGCCACAATTCAACTCTTTCATCTTTCACATCTTTTTAAATTTTTTTTAATACCCGTTACCCGTTATTTTTCAAGCAAAATTTTATCGGGTCCGGGTCCGGGTCTCAAAAATTTTCAATAGCGGGTCCGGGTCCGGGTCCAAAAAAAGAACCGGGTAATAACGGGTCCGGGTCCGGGTACCCGTTGCATCCCTATAAAATACACTACCAAAGGTCGAAAAACCCTGTTTTACCACACGAAAATCGCTACAGTAACATATTATAGATACAAAAATTTGCATGTACAAAATGTACAAAGACTTTTGGGGACCATCTTTGTACATGTACAAACGGACCTTGTACAAAAACACTGTCTGTATATTATGCCACAATTTGCAGAAACACTAATCACGCTCGTACCTTCCTCTTCATGATCCTCTTGTTGACGCCCTAGGGCCAGAAGCAGACTGAATCCTTGTTTTTGACACTCGTCCTGCGACTTATTGCTTTGAAGTTTATCACGAAGTCGCATCGAAAAACCAGAATCAACGTCGTAAGATTTTGCTGCAATATTAGATGCTATTGGTGGTAAACACTTCGTTTTCTCCCCTTTAACCGTCATCGTTTTATCATTTCGGTCCATGTTTTCCAGAATTTTTTCGACATTTTGTAATTCTTCCTTCTTGCTTTTCGCGTCAGCAACCTCCGCTTTCGAGTCGGTAGATTTTGCGTTCCTCTTGAATCGGTAGTGATCCGGATTTTCCGGATCGAAGCGAACCATAAACGCGGAGCCCGGTTTATGTTTTTTGCTTTTGTGAGCATCGGTGCCGGATATTTCTTTACTAGCGACTCTTTTCGGATCGAGATAAAGAGTTTTTCCTAAAACTTTTTCCAAAATATTGACCTGTTGGCCCCGCTCACACGCGATTCCGTCATCATCATCATCGATCGTACTATTGTCGATCGGTGGGTCTGGGTCTGCTGAATCGTCCAAAAATTTTTCGTCGATTTTAAATCTGCTATCCAATCCAACTTGTGATCGAAGAGTGAGCAGCTGCGAAAAATTTTTGCAATACAGAATAGAATGGGTCAATATTCATCATTTTAGGGACGAATAAAGTAAAAACTCTGGGATTTTTATTCGCAAAATTTTAACATGGATTGCTCGAATGCTATACAAGCGTACATATCTTAGGGGTTTCTTTAGCCCCCCCGACAAGAAACATTTTTACCTTCAAGGAGTTTTAAATTTTTGTAAAAAAACATCGTAGAAAAGGTGTAGCGATCATTTAACTCAAAAGTGTCGATTTTTTATGTTTTTATGTTCTAGAAGGGAAGAGCATCGTCAGGAAAGCCTACAAATGGTGTTTTTGACATATCTGTCGTTTTTAAAACCCCAAACAGGCACTTCAGAACAAATTTTTGGAACATCCGTGCAATTTGTTCTCGGCGCTTCGCGCTGAAATGAGTAATTCTTTGTCCTATAAATCTTTAAAATGGCAGAATTTGCATTTAGAATGGAAAAATGTCAAATTTGAGACAACTTTTAGAAATTTTTGGCGTCAGAAACCCTGAAATTAGCTAAAATACACTACCAAAAGCCGAAAAACTCTGTTTTACCACACTGAAATCGCTACTGTACCATATTATAGTACGCAAAAATTAGCATGTACAAAATGTACAAAGACTTTTGGGAATCATCTTTGTACATATACTAACGGAGCTTGTACACAAAAAACACTGGTCTGGACCCCCTTCCGAGAATCCGGCGGACCCCCAAAAAATAAATAGACCCCAAGAATTTAAATTTTTAGTGTTATTCTTGGCAATTTTGCCCTATCGGACCCCCCAGAATTTGGTCGCTGCCCATGTATGTTTGTGAGTACTTTGCTTTATTTGGTATGCAAAAAATTATACATTCTTTACAGATCATCGAAATTTCAAGAGGGAAAGAGAGCATTCTATTTCTTAATTACCTACATACCTGTTATATTTCTGATAAAAAGATCAAATTCAAGAAGCACGACTTTCATTTAAAGAATGAGGGATCCGTCTTTTCTAATTAAAGCTGTAAAATCAAGAAAATTGAATTCTTATGAAAAATTTCGATGAAGAAATGTATAAGATAAATATGTATTTAAATGACATGTGAGAAAAATCGAAATTAAAAAATCTGAATGGCTGATAACGTGTCGCCGACAAATCCATCTCATAGTCTATGATAGATGGGTGTGAGCATACATGGGCAGCGATCTAATTCTGGGAGGGGGTCCGATTGGGGCAAAATTGCCAAAAATAGCACAAAAATTCAATTCTGGGGGTTTTATCGATTTTGGGGGGGGTCCGTCAGATTCTCGGGGGGTCCAGATCCCCACGCCCATGTGTGGTGTGGACCGACTTCGTAAAATTAAAAAAGACAAATTTTGATGCAAGGATTTGAGGAAGAACATTTACCGAAGTCGTTATTGGATGCATAAAACAATCAAACTAGATGGAACAGCCGATGCTGAATAAAGATTCATCTATTAAACTTTAAACCGCATAATACATACATATTATAATCATCAACTTATTCACACGGGGAATAAAAAAATAAAAAGGCAGTAAATTCCGTCCCTATATTAAGCTATTCCCCACATATTTTTAAGTAAAAAGTATATTCATCTATCTTTATAGTATTTTTCCAATTTTAAATCAAAGACTGAGCAATCTTGTTCTAGAACAATAATCGAACTTCATTTCTCAAGCTTTTAATTTAAATTTTGTAAACTTTCAACTTTCATTCAAGGTTTGGAAAAATCAATCCCTGACAGTTAAGTCCCATAATTCCAATAAAAATTTTGTTACGTAAGCGTCTGATTTAAATCACTAAGAATAATACCTCTTGCTCTGCATTTCTGTTATTTGAAGGTAAATCAAAATTAATGACGGAAACATTGTCATCATCGTTGTCACCAAAAAGCGCATCTTTCTTGTCCCCTTTCTCATCTCCGTTAAGAATTTCACGCTCATCTGAATCAAACTTCGTTACTTTGTTCAACCTTTGACCTTGATCCTAGGCAACAATAATAATTTATTGACTAAAAATAATAGGCACTGAAGCAAAGTACCAACTTACTAAATGCATATTATTTTGACAACCATACATGATCTTAAAGAAGGGTTGGGGAGGGTTTCACCCCCCCCTCCAAAAAATTTTTCACCCCCTTCCCCCGCATAAATTTTTCCACCCCCTCCCCTCAGAATTCACGATTTTACGTAAGTTCCCAAAAATTTTCTAAAAATTAGTAGAAAGGTGCTTTTTTAAGCGTTTTCAGTTATGTACCTCTTTGCTAAAAAAGGCATTTTCGGCGTCGCGCCATTATAATCATGTGTTGACTATATTTTATTCAATTTCGTCAACTCTTTTTATTTTTTTCAAATTTTTTTTTAAATTTTTGGGCGAAAGTTAGTTACAGTACTTTGTAGCAGTGTTTGTCCTGATTGAACAAGATAACACTATTTTCCATTAGCGACTTCGTGCAATTTCCACTCCAACCCACGGTTTTTTTGTATTCGACAAAGATTTTTCCCTATGTACAAAGACTTACCGGGACCGTCGTATATATATATATATATATATATATATATATATATATATATATATATATATATATATATATATATATATATATATTAGGAAAACAAAATTGCAAAAAAGGACTGAAATTCGTAAAAATTTCCGGCGCTTAGCGCCAAAATGAGTAATTGTGTGTTCTATATATCCATATAATGGCAGAAATTGCATTTCAAAAGGAAAAATGTAAAATTTTTCGGCGTTTCGCGCCATTTAAAGACGATTCATACTGATTTTTGCCCTAAGAGACCCAGAAATTAATTAAAATTCACTACTAAGTCGAACAACTCTGTTTTACCACACTAAAATCGCTACTGTGCCATACTAAAGTACCCGAAAATTTGTGTGTACACGACTTTTTGGGACCATCTTTGTACATGTACAAACGGACCTTGTAAAAAAAGTACTGCTCTAACCTAATCTGTAATACCATTTATTGAACCGAAACTGCGATTCTTTAACTCTTAAGTAATCATTAGTTGTTTTGTAGATTTTGTTCTGAACAATCTGCATGAAGATTACACAGGATCGGATAAAGGATTTTCTGACCGAAAGGCGCAGTGGAATCTTAATTTTTCCCAATAGAGACGAAGAATAGTGCGAAAAATCCCTTCGTTATTCATAGAGTAGCGGTTTTTCTAATTCTTTTAATATGAAAAATCATTTCTGATGCTAAAAATTTTAAAAACTTCCAAAATTAAGACCCACAGAACATAGATTGCACAAGGTCAAGGTCGGCGGGGGGATAGGGTAAAATTCCAGAAATATAGAACTGAAAATTTAGTGTTATGATTTTTCTGCTAATCCAACGACGAAAACGGTCAATAAAAGCTTTTTTGTGGTAAAACCGCGTTTTTAGTTCATTTGACTGCATTATATCGCTTTTAACTCTATAGAACAGACGAATTGATCGATTTTTGGCGCTTTTGGACCAAAAGCACATAAAAACATTTATCCGGCGCGAAGCTCCGGAAAATTTTTGACATTATTATTGCTTTTTTGTCCTAAAAAATGATGCAGAAAACGTTCCGTCAGCTCAAACTCGCCGGACAATACCTGTCTGGCTGACCCTTCAGCGAAGGGTCTTCCCTCATACATGCACATAGAGGAGGTGAGGGGTATTAACCCTCGCTGAAGGGTCAGCCGGACAGGTACTGTCCAGCGATTTTGAGCTGATGGAACGTTTTTCGCGACCTTTCTTTGAGGTCAAAAGCAGTAATAAAATGTCAAAAATTTTCCGGCGCCTGATTAGTGCTTTTGTGTACTTTTTAATCAGAAAGCGAGTGCTTTTATGTACTTTTTACTCAAAAAGCGCCCAAAATTCATCAATGTTTGCATTTTTAATATTAAAAGTGATATAATAAGTCAAAGTAGACTAAGAATGCGTAAAATGCGATATTACGACAAAAAACGTTTTATATTTTGACCATTTGATCTTTCAAACAACAATAAAAATCGTGAACCTCAAATTTCTTGTTTTGGATTTTTAGGATTTCACCTCCTGCCAACCCTGACCTTGTGCACCTATGTCTCCCCTCTCACCCCCTATCTGCATGCATGCGGAGCCGTATTTAAGGAAGGCGGGGTGGCCGTCCCCCTTGCACAAAAAACGAGTTGGAAGGCAAGATAATGCACGGAAGGATGGAAAAATTGCATGTCTTTGACGTAAAATCTTTAATTTTCGGCAATTAGGGCCTGATATGAAGTATTTTTCACAATTTTAGCTCAGGCGCAATCAAAAAACGACACCCTTTATAGCCTTTTGTATGGGAATAAATTATCTCGAAAAACGTCAAAAAAGGTTATTTTTCGAGCTATTCTCCGAAATATAGACAGCTTTAATGTTATGTAGGTCCGCCTTCCCTTGGCCAAATCCTGGATACGGGCCTGCATGTATGCCACATAATCTTTTTTTGTACAAAAACTACTCCTCTGCTGATGCGGAAATAAGATTTTTCGAAGCGCCAAGAAGATCAGTAAATGTCACTAATGAGTAGCAGTCCAAATTTGAGATATTATGGTAGAAATGTTAAAAATAATCGGAAAATACATATCTATTGTTCATTGCGTCAACAATTTTTAGGTGACGAATGACCCTTGCCTTCCTAAATTCACCCTAGCACAGCATTATCTAACGAGAGAGAGAGACCTAAAGAAACACTGTTCATCGATGATGTATTATTTCCAAAATATACAGAGTAGCAGTGGCCTTTCATTTGTTCAAGAGCCGCATCTTTCATTCGTTTTACGAATAATCAGATATTCGTTTTACGAATAATCAGATGAATAGATGATATAACGAAAGTAACTATAAAAATGCCACAAATCCTGTTCGAAATGGAGAAAAATAATGCTAGACGTGTTCATACCTACTGCTTGCAAATCACTGCCACTAATGGGCTGAAATTCGGTAAGTAAAAATTCATTTGTATGGACTTTTTCAATTTGTATTATATTATTACCGTAAAATACTTTTATTATCTGCTTTAATTTCACGTTATAATTTTTATCATTTACTTATAAATACATGGAACACCCTAAGCTTTGAATAAAAATGCAATACAACTTTTTCTGATGCCAGAAGTCTAATCTGATCCAGAGGGATTGTTCGAAAAATAAAAAAAATTAGATCTGGTTACAGGCAGTCAAAGTTCTGCCACAGTAAATGGATGAATAATCATGGAGCAATATTGCCTATTTAATGTTGCATCAAAAAGAAATATATAAATATCGTTAATGCCTCAACTAAATAAAATTCAAATGCCCTTACCGCATGCTTTAATGCTTGCCGAATAGCATCCTCGCGATTTCTGACCAGCAATTTAGTTTTTCTTAATGCATCGAGCCGTTTCTGATTCGCTTGTTCTTTCTTTTTCACTTTTCTTTTTGAGATCGTTACGTTCGACGAATGGTCCATTTGTGAATCAATTAAATACGCACATGAACTATGTTTTAGAAGCAGTGGTAATCTTAAAAACCTAATAAAAATTCAGATACATAATTTAATATTAGATCTAGTCCTGCTCCAGCAGAAGACTCGGGTTCATATTAAAGGAAGAAGACTGTTAGCAATAAATTATTGTATGTAGCATTGTATTTCAGGAGAAATCTAGGCAAAATTAGGAAATGTGTATATCTGATGAAAATTAAGTGATTATAAATTAAGTGATTCGGTAAAAACGTTGACATTTTCATTTTTTAAGAGCTTTCTAAAGATAAGCCATGCAGAAAATTATATATGCTGCAAAGCATCGAGAAATTTCAAAAAAGTTATCGCTTTAAAGCTTACTTTTTCACCGTTCTGAAAATAATAAATGCATAAAAATTGATCAGAAAAATTGGAATAATTAGTTAATGGCGCTTGCACTGGACAATATTAATGAAGCAAAACGCTGAAAATTTGGGCATTTCAAAGGTGGTGAATTCCAAAAACTATAAATACAGTTTTTACTCTAAGTTGAGAAAAAAATTTAAGGATGGAGAGTCCCTTTTACACGTCTAGATACGGGAATCTTATCATAATACGTAGGAGGACCGACTCTCTAAAAGGTAAAATCGATACATTTTTCAAAAAAAGAATAGCGCTCTTCCGCCTAAATAATAAACTATATTTTACTCTAATCGGGATACAACGGGTACCCGAATCCTAATACTCGGGTATCCGAACAAAATTTAGGACCCGAACCCGAATAGACTGAACTCGACTACCCGAACCACCCGAATAAATTTATTTTGACTACACGAACCCGAACTAGAGCTGCACGCGGGTACCCGAGTACCCGGGTAGAAAATAATTTTACTACCCGGGTACCCGAATCCCCTAATATAAAATGTAAAATTAGCACTGCATTTATGCAATATGTGCTAAGAATTGAATTAGAAACCTAGAAACATATTGCTTCTAAAGTGCGATTGAATCACAATGTAAATGTGATTCGGTATAATCAACCATAAAATGTTAAATAAGCGAGTCTGTTAATCTTTCCTATTGCCACAATATATCGCGCATACAGTCAACGCGAATTCCATTATTCAGCTCTTTAGTTACATTATTTCATTTGTGCCAAATTAAACAAATTTAAACAAGAAATTGTCTGCTAGCGACGCTTTTTTCTAATGCATTTACTTTTGTGACTATTATATAAATTTAAACTGCAACTTTTATTCACATCGTGCGCGCAACTGTTTTAGTTAGACCCAGTGTTTTTTGTATTCGGCAAAGATTTTTCCCGATGTACAAAGCATTTATTGCAACGTCTGGGAAAAAACACACAATTGTCGATATAAATGCTGCAATTGGTGAGGCGCACGCGGCTTAAAAATCACTAACAAAACAAGTATTTGAATTAAATCATTGAAAATTATGAAGTTTTACCTCTCTAAACCGCATTTTTGCATTACTAAAATTTTCCACAATTGCTAACCAAGCCCAAATTTTTTTTCCATTTTTCAAAATTTTGGTTCACAAATGGACCAAAAAGTGAATACCACGTTGCAGAATAGCATCATGCAACCATATTGCTCAGTTCCTGAACACGTCAAAATTTTCCCCATGGGAGATTCTCCCCGTCCCCTGGCTACGCTAGTATTCCCCCTCCTATCACCTCTGGCCGGCCACTGGCGTAGCGAGCTCCTGAGAAGCATCAGATGTCACAGTAAAGATTATATGTTAGTTATTTAGGCGACTGGAATTTCTTGACAATCAATTATGCATCTAAGTTTAAATTTCTTATTCTGCAGACAACATTTTCGCAGTTTACAACGCAGACGGTAATAAAAAAGCATTCCTTCCCACTCTTAGGAAATTAATGCAAAAAGAAACTTCTAAAGATTTCGTTTCGCTTCATCAAAAAATCTTACTTTGTTAAAGAGACGTCTTTAGGAGAATCATTTATTGAATCGTATGGGGAATACTTAATTTCATCTTTATAATATGTACATATAGGTATCTTCATTCGGGGGTAGATTGTCACCCATAGGTGTACTTTGTCGTCACCCCGAAACACGAAATATTTGCTGTTATTTCAAAAATAATTGCTTATAACAGGTTATGTATGTACGTGTCAGCTTTCAATAAGTTTTTCTACTGTACATATCTGGTATCGGATAGCAGAGGACTGGCATACCTGCTGATGTGGTTGAAGATTTCTGTTTGCTTTTCTAGGCACTACTTTGATTGGGACAAATTACGTCAAGTCCCAAGTGCCAAGCTTACCTCTTGTCAGAACTTCTTTTTCGTGTTTTTTGTACAAAACAGGATGTTTTACGTGTCCAATGACCCCATTTCGTGACTTTGGTTCCATATAAAATGTGTAGTCAACTGTAGAAGATAATGTTCCTAAGTGAGTACAATCAATTGTCTTGACCGATTTATACGCTTCTTATTTAATTTTTTTGTGTTTATGCATTGCAATGAGCAATTTTTATTGTTTTGTTTAACGGTCATCCCTTTCTAAGTGCACTTGTTTAAAAGTTCAAAGGGTGGCAACCATACGTGGGCAGCAAGAAAATTCTGGGGGGGTGCAAGATTTTTTTGAAGGTCGAAAAATGGTCTTAAAAATGGTGGTATGGTGATAAAAACACCATTTTTCGACGTTTCTCGTCAAGCACTATCCATTGGCATCAAAAAATTGCGAAAAAAACAAGAAAATTTCAAAAATTGAATTCTGGGGAGGGGGTATTTTGATTTTTGGGGGTATTCGGCCTTCTAGGGGTGCATACGCCCCACGCCCACGTGTGCATTCAAGTATGTACGAACTGAGAATTTCTGGGGGGGGGTATTTTGGTTTCTGGGGGGTGCATACCCCCCAAACCCCCACGCCCAGGTGTGGTGGCAACTAACAATGTTACCCATCAATCTAATCGGCAATTGTCGGTTCTACAATTATTCAATCAGCTTTGCTCAAAATTAGGACGAAACAGCTGAATAATGTGTAGAAAATGAAGCTTTATGATTTGGCAAAAAATCTGCACTGGCAAACTGCTATTTAATTAACTAGAAAGGAAAAAAGCTTAGAAATAGGACAATCTAGCCCGAATGACCGAATTACGGTATCTATATATTTCCTATTGACAGCATACGATATTAGATACGTTTTACTTAACAAGATTATGACTTTCTGATAATAACTTTTCAAGTCGTTGTTGTTATTGCTCTTTTAATGCTGTTATTGTTGTTGTTTTTAATGTTGCTTTCCTATTTAGTCATTTGTGTAAGCCTAATGATTACTATGATGCACAAGATATCGTGAGATACCTAATGTTGAAGCAATTGATGGAAATTGCAATTTTGCTAGTACTTTAATTATTGCAGGTATAAATTTCTCTGTTTTGTAGTCAAAATATTCTGTTACTGTAGGTTACAATAAATATGAATGATCGAATGCGCTTAACTTTTTGAATATATAACCTACCTAACGCTTCGACTCATTTCATCGTGCTTTAACAGCCTGAAGTGCTAAACGTCAAAAACTATCGCCCGTGAATGCTGTTGGCAGTAAGTTACCTGCATTGATTGTAGAATGTTGGCACAGCATAGGAATTCTCTGAGGGTGAAATTTTAAAGTGCCTTTTCTGGGCTCAAAGAAGTGGAATCGTGTCAAAAACATAATTTTTCGACTTTTCTGACGATGCTCTATATTTCTAGAGCGTAAAAACATCAAGCAATTTTGAAAAATGCAAGAAAAATTTGAGAACTGAACTAAAATGTTTTATCCTGAATTTTTGGTTTTTCAAATTTCATGTCAAAAAAAAGAAAGAAGATTGATTTTCTGTTATTTGTGAATACCTACCTATATTACTTACCTATAAAAATGGATCAGTTTATAACTTGTTGGTGCTCAATAAATCGATGTCTTGAAACTGCGAGGATTCGAAAAATTGGTTTTTTCAATGACTAATTTATGTGATTATGTTGCAAATGCGCGATCAACCCAGATATATATATATATATATATATATATATATATATATATATATATATATATATATATATATATATATATATATATATATATATATATATATATATATATATATATATATATATATATATATATATATATATATATATATATATATATATATATATATAATATACTAATACTAATACTTTATTCGGAAAAAACAATAAAACAAAGGCGCAAGAAAAATAAAATAGCATAGTGAAATCAACCTTTTTGAAATTTCTCTAAATTCCTCTTAAACTTTCGGCACGTGTGGACTTCAATTTCGTGTATTTTTCTGGACAATACATATTTTGTCTATCTTGTACAATAAAAATTTTCAATTTTTTTTTAATTTGGTGAAATGTGGTGAATTTTCATATGCTGATCCCGAAGATGACATCCATTCTGATCGCAGACCATTAGTTTTCGGATCCTGAGACAATTGGGGCAAAATTGCGAAGCGAGCGGAGCAATTTTCGCCCATGGGCAGCACCAAAATTCTGGGGGTTAACATAATTTTTTGTATCTTTTTAGGAAAAAAGTTTATTTTTCTTCAATTTTGACAAAAAAAATTTTATGCAAAAGCCCCCATTTTTAACATTTCTACATTAAGGTTACGACGTTAAAAAAGCGTAAAAACACTGTTTTTGGGGAAATTGAGACAAAACCATATTAGAAAAAGTTCCGTTGCAGCTCGCTCGTTCGCTCTGCTCACTGCAACCCCATTAGCTCAGGCTTATTTTTTTGGCTGGTACCAACATGAATGCACATACTCTAAGCCTAAGCGTAGATGTGAATTATAAACAGTCTGATTCTCAATCCGAAGATTGATTTCAGTTCAGTTCAATAAGGCTTGGGCTTGGTTATATGCATTCGTGTTAATACCAGGCAAACAAATAAACCTGTGCTAATGGGGTTGCAGCATAGGTGCATAAGGTCAGGGTCGGCAAAAGGGGGGGGAAATCTCTAAAATCCAGAACAGTTAATTTAAGGTTCACGTTTTTTTGCTTTTTTAACGATCAAAATAGTCAAAATAGCCCATAAAACGTTTTTTCGTAGTAATGTCGTATTTTAAAAGCATTCTTAGTCCATTTTGACTGCATTATATCTTTTTTAACACTAATAAATGCAAAAATTTATCAATTCCGGGCGTTGAGTAAAAAATACTTAAAAGTACTAATCTGGCGCTGGAAAAATTTTGACGTTTTTACTGCTCTTGACCTTAAAAATGATGCAAAAAAACATTCCATCAGCTCAAAATCGCCGGACAGTACCTGTCCGGCTACCCTTCAGGAAGGTTAATACCCCCTCACCCCCTATGTACATAACTCCACATTAGCTCTGGCTTATTTTTTGCCTGATATCAATATGAATCGGCACACAACATATGGGATGATTTTTGAAAAATACAATGGTCTGCGATGAAAATCGACGTTAAATTCGTGATCTACGCATGAAAATTGACCACAAGCACCAAAATTAGTAAAAAATTATAAAATGTTGTATTTTATTTCAAAAAAGCAATTTTAAAATTTGAATAAACGAAGAATTCATTTTCTTCGTCTGAAACGTATGTCATATTTTTTATCAGCGAAAAAATTGACCATAATTTAAAAGAATCAGAAAGGACCGAAAAAATTAAAAATTCATTAAAAAAATTGAAATTAGAATATCTCGAAAACTGATAATCAACGATCAAAATAAATGTCATATTCGTGATCAGCATATATAAATTGACCATATATATTTCATCAAGAATCAGAAAAAATTGAAAATTTTGTTTCGTACCTCCTAAACTCCACAAGTGCCGGAGTTTCGTAAGGAGGATCCAAAAAGTTTTTATGTCAAATACCCATGAAAATGGGCGGGGGAAAAATGCTTATAATGCGCGCGAAGCGATAAGTTTTTTACTTTTCCTGCAATAAAACGATTTTCCAACCCTGCGAGGAATACAAAAAGTATGATGAAAACGTATATTCAATAAAGCGAAAGACGTAAAGCAAAGGGAAGCAAACGAGTCACAATAATGACGATTTTTCACGCTTTAATTAGTCGACGTGAGTTAGCCTAGATTTAATACCTAAAACAAACAAACAAAGTAAGGCTACTCCAAGAAAAACAGGGTAACGATGAAAACAATACAATAAAAAAGGCGTTGAGTTACAAATGACACATATGAACAAAATATCAGCAATAGAGACACACGCAGTCACAAAAGAATGACATCTTACGCGTGCCTCTAAAAAATACAGATAAATCGAAAATACTTACTGAGTTTGCGTTTAAAAACTTTCAAACTAGGTGAATTTACGATATCATTTGGAAGTGAATTTCACAGATTTGCGTATCTATGGCTGAAACCATTGGTATTCGAGGATATCGGAACGAGCCTCAGGAACAATTAGTATAAAATTTTTAACTGAGCGAGGCGAGTACACTTGTAACTAAAAGCAAAACTCGTCTTAAATATTTTGAGACTGACTAGTAATAATTTGGAAGTCCAAGCACAAAGCGAAACGAATACGGCGCAGGGGCCTCAAATGGTAGAGCAATATTCGGACGGAATGTAGAATAACCGTAAAATACATCGAGCAGCTATACATCGACTACGCGGGAGCAATCAGCAGTGTTGACTTAAGCAACCTAAAGCACTTTCTTAGATATACTATGCCTTAGCCAACGCATAATATAAGCAGAAACTTGAATTACATTGCAAACTGGAGAAATTCGAATAAATTGAACAAAATATAGTCAAGAAATGATTATTTGGCGTGACTTTTTTGGGCAAGCAGATAGCTAAAAACCCTGAAAAACTCAAAAAACTTAAACTAACGAATTTTTTAAAAAATTGCGAGTTTTGGGGGATTTGGAAAGTTTTCAGGGGTGTTGAAAAGTTTTTCGGGCTTGACCCCCAGAAGAAGTATATATGGTCTTCTAGCTCAATATCTAGACACAAAAAATGAGTACTAAGTAGACATGCACAGCATGGGTCATTAGCGGCCGGCACAAATGGGGGTGGCGCTAGAAAAATTCCTTATAATACTTATAATGCTTATGTATGTGCATCGTGTCAACTTCGATTACGTTTCATGTTTTGTTTAAGTAACATAACCGCTCTCACAAGTTCTTTTAGGCATTCGATGTCTAAGTGGACGAACACTGAAAGCAACGGAAATAATTTGTCGCCGCCGCCTACAAAGAAACCGAAAGTTCTGGCAAATACTGTTCAGCAAGATCCGTCAGAGTCGGTAATATCTTCTTAAAGTTACTTTTGCTCTATACACTATGCGAATAAACCAATTTTATGTATATACTTTCTCATTGAGATCACTACTATACTGATGTGTGTATGTGTGTCCTGGTTTTGCGCTATACATAGTCTTTGCTTGTAAAACGGTAAATGACGTAGTGCCAAAAAGAGCGACATTTCAGTTTTATTTACATACTTTTCGAATTTGAATTTATTTAAATATTTACTCACGTCTAGTCTATTTACTCGTCTAATTATTTATGTTTATCTTGAAAATACTGATTTTTTAATTATCTGCATGTTTATTTAATTGCTCGTTTGCTCATTTATCTGTTTACAGTGCTTTTCTTATGATTGCTTTATGCTAGCGCGCTTTTTCCTGCAACGTGCAAAGCCTCAATGTTTTATTATGTAAGTTACGGATAATCGACTTTCAAACGTTAATTGATTGCATGTTTTAGTCCATGCTAGCTTAGCGCCTTAATAGTCCTACATGCTTTCGATTCTGCTCGCTTATGAACTAGATTTGCTCAAAACTGCGGAGCGTGCTTATGTGGCTTTCTAAACGCTGTTTAAAAACTTTATTTTCTGTGTTTTTTTGGCGTTTTCTTGTTAAATTAGAAAATTCCTCTTCGCTTTGCTGCTAAACTAATTGTACCTCGATCATAGTGCGGCATTGACCTTTAGATGCCATTTTTGGCTCAAAAAGTCATCGAATCATTGCCTAATCTTTCAATTTATTTACAAGGGTTAAATCTCTCCCCTCACCTTTCATCTCCTCGTGGTCGTTCAAAAAGACTTTTCAGATTACTATGCCAGAGACTTCGCAAGCCGGTGACAAAGAGCTGCAATGCAAAATGCGTTTTGTCGATGGCAGTGTAACGGTAGATATTTTTCTTGGCTTTATACTGTGTATTATATCGCATACGATGAGCAAATTTTTTAGTGTGACGCAATTTTATAACAAGAATGTCTGTAACTGTATATCGTATATTTTCTGTAGCTTATGTACATGAGCGTGGTTAGCGTAGTCAGAAGAATGAAATTTGATAGGAATTAAAATTCTAGCTATTCATATTCGTCCAACCGGGATTTTTCAGTAACCGTCTTTGCTCACTTTGCATTTGCTTGAAGTAGCTCATGTGGCAAATTTTGACGATTGACGCCAAGTTTTGATGGCGGCGCAAGCGATGCAAAATTATGACAACATTGCCGCACTTTAAGGCAATGGTCGCTTTAAAACTAACTAACTTCGGTTTATTTGAAATCGTTCTAAATTACTTTTCTTTTGTATCCTAGCAGAGTTCATATCCACACATGGGCGTGGGCATGATCTAGGGGTTGGAGGTTTCAACCCCCAGAAAAATTTTCACCCCTCGCAGTAGCCTCCAGAATTCGCGATTTTTCGAAACTTTCCAAAAAATTTCCTAAAAATTCGTAATAAAGGTCATTTTTTAAAGCGTTTTCAGTTATCGATTTGCTTCAAAGTGTCAAATTTTCGGCTTTTCGCGCCATATACTCATGTTTTTACTTTATTTTGTTGAATTTATTCGACTTTTCTTATTTTTCGAAATTTTTTCATGTTTTCATGCTCTAGTAAGATAGAGCATTGTCAGAAAGACCAAAAGCTGGTGTTTTTGACGCGTACCCAGCATTTTGGTGCCCAAAAAGGCACTTGAGGATTTCAGCCCACCCCCTAGAATTCCCATGCTGTGCATGTATGGTTGGGATCTGGACCAGACATGCATTTGGGAAGTGTAGACTTCCACAATATAAAAATGGAAAATTTTGTGGGAAAAATAAGACAAAATGAAGGCCAAAAATGAATGAAAATGGAAAATTTCCTTCAAAAGTGCTTAAAATTGACCAGAAACTATGTAATACCGTAGTTTTAATGCTATTTTAGCGCTTATTGCAGTTTTTGAGGTCATTTTGGCCTAAAAAGCTCAATTATTGACCCCCCCAACCGGCTGACTTATCATCCCCCCTTCAGATCGGCCATGCTTTGCATTTGAAAGACCCTCAAAATCAATAGACCCTCAGAATTGAATTTTTTGGTGCTATTTTTGGCAATTTGGTACCATCGGACCCCTCCCAGAATTTCGTTGCTGCCCATTTATAGTCATACCCATAGGTTGGCAGCACCAAAATTCTGAGGGGGGTGCAAGATCTTTCAAAGGTAAAAAAATGGTCTTGAAAATGGTGGTAAGACGAAAAAACAATTTATAAACGTTTCTCATCGAGCACTATCCATTGGCATCAAAAAATTTCGAAAAGATCAATAAATATTCAAAATTTGAATTTTTTGGGGGTATTCGAACTTCTGGGGGTGCATACTCCCCACGCCCACGTATGGTCATACCCTGTCTAACCCGTCCCTATGTGCACATATGTGACCCCTTTCGAACGAACTACATGATAATATTCTGTGTAGTAGACTTTTTATATCCGAAACAACGCCTTAATTTAACGTTTTGTTCTACTATTGCATGAAAATATAATCGGAATCTAATACTGGCATGGCAATGTCGATAAATTTAAACAGGGTAGCTCAAAAATGCAGGACTGGACCGACTTTCACCAGATTTCATAAGTTCTGCATCGGCTAACAAGATACCGTGCTATGAGTAAAATAGCACATGACTCTTGATTATGAAAAGCGGTTTATCAAATCATTTATCAGCTATTTGATACTAAAGCAGCAAGGCGCTTATTGTCGATGACATAATCTACTTCAAATTCTTAAAATTCTTAGGCGAATGATTCGACAGCATTTAATTCAATTCACGATGTCGTAAAATCAGGTTATTTAGGTGTAATTTTATTTTTATTTTCAATTTGATCCTGTGAAGTAGTTTTCGAAATAATCCATCTTATTATTTCAAGTAGAGATGTAGCGACAGAACAGTTCCTTGTACGGAAATCAGATCGTCACAGACCAATGATTGCTCTAAATATTGCGAATTTCATCCTCATGAACATTTCGTTATGGATCACTTGTTGTATATGTATTTATGTTTGGATAAATAAACTAGATATAGAAAAACTGAATACGGGGCTGCTCGCTTGCTTGTTAAAATAAGAGGTAATTAATTACTGGTTATTGTTTTGACTCTTTTTACTTTAAAATCGTCATGCAGCATATCGTGTATACGCTCAATTAATCTTATTTTTTAGCGACAAGGCCAGTGAAAGTCTTTTTCGTGTATAACTAAGACTGCAACGAGCTATTTTTCGGCATATACGAGGGTTGTTCATTAAGTTCATTTCACCAGACTAATAACTTTTTTCTGTATAAGATATAGTGCTGTCCTCTAAAAAAACCCATTTTTTACTTTTTTGTGCAATTTCTCTTTACATATCACCCCCGGCATCTTGTTTTTTGGCTTGTTTATTGTGGCTACACCATGGTCAGATACTCCATTTTTCACTTTGATTCAGTATTTCTTCGTTATCTCAATATTTTCAAATAGTGCAACTTCAAAAAAAACCCACTGATATCTAAAAAACCCCATTGTGTCGCAAAAAAACCATTGTTCAAACATTTTTTCTCGAATTAATCAAGCATTTATCCGAGGTTAGAAAAATTTTTCCGGGTATTGTTTTGTCACCTAAAAAACCAAATGGTCCTGACAAGAACCCACACGTTTTCAAGCCTTTTCATGGAAGCTCTTTTTTCTCAAAGCTGCGTTGCGCCTTAACTTTTTTTACTATATTTTAGCAACTTAAGAGCGTAGCAAAGGACATACAAAAGCTGGATACTGTATATATGCCAATGGCAAGTCAAGTTAGGGGTGGGTTTTTGGGATACAAATGCGCTTGGGTTTTTTTATAGGACAGCACTATATCAACATGCGGTCTTTAACACGTGGTATTACAACTTCTGCATTACATCTTTAAAAGCACCAATTCTTCGTATTTTTCTTTCCCTTTCCTGGAAAAATTGTTGAAATTAACTCGCTTTTCTAGTTACAAAAACAATATTTCGTCACAGTGTAGACACTGATTAATGTTCGGTCTCAAAATTTCTGGAAAACAAGAATGGTTTGCGATTTTCATTTATGCACTTTCATAAATCCCATTGCTTTTCATGTTCTCTTTCTAACGCTGAATTTTTGCCCAAACTCAACTGCTCCTGTTTTTAGTCAAAAATTAACCTAATCACAAATGCACATTTTAGGAACAAAAGTCAGTCTAAAAAGAGCTTTATAATGTTGGAGTATCAGACGAAACATTAGCCTTATTCCTTGAAAAGTGAACTAATTGGGCCTTCTCGTTTTAAGCTGTTTTTCAGTGTCTTTTAACCTATGATACAATAAATTTTTTCATTGGATATCATCTGGGAAAAGAGGTAGACAGAAATGGTGAGTTCAGAGATGTTAAGTAGATGTTCAATAACCACATGCAAAAAGATGTTATTTCATACACAACGAAAGTTTAGTAGACTAGTGAAACGAACCTAGTGAACAACCTTCGTATTTAAACTCACGAAAGTTAAACTCAGAATGGGCTGGTCCGCAACTTGTGTATTGCGAGACAGACGTATCCAGACCTGTAGCCTGGATTTTATTTCGGGGGAGAGCAAAATATTTTGAAGGTCAGATATCTCGAGAACCACAAAAATAAAGGCATTTTTGAACGTTTCTCAACGAGCTCTACTTGATGGAAAAGATAATTTTTCAAAAAAACATACATTTATTAGCTTCTTACATACTCGCACGCAAAAAATCTATTGCTTAAACTATATGCGCATCTGATTTATCATCATCCAGTCCATAAATAATTTCTTGACTTTTCGTATTTGTATTCACTCTTCGTGCTCTGTAGAAAAAAACAAACAGAAAATTAGTGATTCGCGCAGGAAAAATTTGACGTGTTCTCCATGTCTTACTCAAATTTGAGTGGTTTGAAAGTTGAAACATGTACAGAAACAATTAAACCGGCGCAAAGTGCCGCAAAATTTTACGTTTACTAGCTCAAAAGTACGAAAAACTCTGTTTTGGCGACCTTTTAAATGCACTTCTAGAATTTTTCATTCCTTCTTTTGGGGACTTGTGAGCAACAAGAAATTTTTTTCCGTTTCAGGGGACAAGTGCCCTTTGCCCCCTTGGTTACGGGCCTGGATGTACCTGTTTAACACGTATATGTAAGATATCCACCCGAGGCCAAAATTCCTGTCTTCAAAAATTGTGATTTACTATGTACTTCTTTAGATTGTCGGATAAAAACTTATTCTTTAGGTTTATTTTTATGGTTTTTTTCAATTTCTCATAAAAAATGATTACTTAGTCGATTTATAAATAATGTTTTTAGGTCATAAAAATATAGAACTCGCTGTTTTTTTCTTATTAGTCGCCAGCTATTGCCTCAACTGAAATCTCGATTACTGGCTATTACATGTATAATTACAGGAACCGTTATAATTTAGTCGACTTCTACATACTGGCAGATTTGATCGATTACAGTGCTTTATCCGATTTTTTCTATTTTGATACTTCCTTCATTTCACTTTAGTCCCCATCCATGCGCATATTTCCTGCATAAATTTATTTTATACTCGTAATTGCACGCGGACTGTTTACCACAAAGTTTCCATAATAAGTAAATTATCGTATTAGCTGTTGCCAGGCTACATGTGCGAATAAAATTTGATGTGGTCATTGTGATAGCCTTTATTGCTTGGAATGTATTTCAGCGGTGTTGCTACAAATTAGGAATGCCTTTTTCATAACAATCTTATCTTATATAACGTCATTGGCATCGTCGCATTGCAGACATTTGTACTGATGCTTTTTACTGCCTTCTCATCTATCCTAAACCTTAATTAGGTAAAAAAGCTTTTGCTTTTGAATTTGCTTCATCTACTAAGAATCTCTTTACAAAAAATGACGATTGAGGTGCACGAAGCAAACTGATGCGGTACGTATGTGCTCGGATCTGTTTTTTACGAACCTGTTTGCTTAGATCCGCAATTTGCCGTTCACTTCGCTATTAATACAAAGCTCATTTGCTTCTATATGCTTTTCATCATATCGTAGAGATTTTTTCATAACATGGCTGCAAAATTCACATCTGGAACCCTTCTTAGTTCATGTGGTTGCGGCACAGTTTTCACATATTATCCTAGCTTCTGCAAACCAACGTAAAGATAATCACGAAATTCTCAAACTTTGTAAATCAAAGCCTAAGTGGTAATCTGGATAAATTTAGTCATGTTTTCACTAATTGCTCTAGATGATTTCTTGGAAAACTCAAAATGTGCCCAAAATTCTTACGCACCTTTGCGTGCTTATGTCTGACTAGTCGCACTTAGCGCGGTAAAGCTTTCCACTCTTTTTAATTATTCCATTGGAAAGTTGGGACTTATTACCAAATTGACGATTCTGATGATCTGGTTGCTTGATAAAACACATCGATATATAAAAAATAAATGTGAATCATCATGAAAAGGTTAGTATACGGATAAGAAATTCGGTGTGAAGTCAATCAATCTTTAGAATGCACACTCGTACTTAGGGATGTGAGAGCCGCAAATTCTTTCTGGATTGACCTTAGGATGGGGCTTTATCGATTTGACTGTTTTTCTATTTCAGCTAATGTCTTAGATGATGTGCCGTTTGTGGAAAATAACAGAATCGTAACCTCATTTGATGTTAAATTTGATTTGTGATAACGATAAATTTGTGTTCTGTGAAATTATCTCCGAATTGTATTTAAAATCAAATTATACACAAGTCTTACTTTACCTATTATCATTTTTATTTAATTTATTAATGTTTATTTTGAAAGAATCCATCTGATCATATTCAAACTCATTCCCTTTTAAAGAATTTCACCATGCAGTTATATATCGGACTGTTCTGTAATTCATCACCTAATTTAGAAGAAAAATTCTAGTCATTAATTGGATAGCACGATTAAAAAGAACAGATTAGTTTGTGAGACAAATAAAAACTGATTTCCAAATCAACAAGCGAGCAGCTAACCTGATTTTGCCAAAGTTCAATAAGCCTTTCTTCTTATAAAAAAGCTAAGATTGTGAATAAAAAAGAACAACGACTTCTGAGAGCTTCCATATATTGCTTTTATTGTCAGACCAGGGAGTGCTTGTAATTGCGGCCATGTTCACAAATAGTATTGAACTTGAATACTAACTAATCCCATTGTGTTGTGCACACCTAGTTTCGATTGTGTCTCGACAGCCCCAACAGCCCCACCACCGTCCCAACAGCCCCGCCATCCCAACAGCCCCACCATCCCAACATCCCCACCAAAAATCCCAACAGCCCCACCAAAATCCCAACAGCCCCACCAAAAATCCCAACAGCCCCACTCGTCCCAACAGCCCCACCAATAATCCCAACAGCCCCACCAATAATCCCAACAGCCCCACCAATAATCCCAACAGCCCCACCAATAATCCCAACAGCCCCACCAATAATCCCAACAGCCCCACCAATAATCCCAACAGCCCCACCAATAATCCCAACAGTCCCACCAATAATCCCAACAACCCCACCAATCTCAACAGCCCCACCAATCCCAACAGCCCCACCGTCCCAACAACCCCACCGTCCCAACAGCCCACCGTTTTAACAGCCCCACCAATAATCCCAACAGCCCCACCAGTCCCAAGAGCCCCACCAATCCCAGCAGTTCCACCGTTCCAGCAGTCCTACCGTTCCAACAGTCGCACTGTCTAAACCACACATAAGCGTGGAGGAGGGGATGTTTAGAGTTTAACCCCCCAACCCGAAATTCCGGAAATCCCTCAAATTATGGTAGACTTCCAGAATTCTATTTAAGCACATTTCGCGGTCACTTTACCCGACCAGACACATAATTTGTTCGCTGCCAATGTTGGTGCCAACTGCCCCACTGTTATAATCATAGATGCACAGCACGACCGGTCTGGAGAAGGAGTTTTGAGCCAAAAATGACCTCAAAACTGGTATGAATGTTAAAATAGCGTAAAAACTACGCTAATCCACATTTTCTGTCTATTTTGAAGCAGATCAGCGTGAAAGTTTTGATTTGCATTTAATTTTAACACTTATCTTTCCTTTTTTCACGAGAACATTTTTCATTTTTGTCTGGCAGTCTAGACTAGACCATAATGAAGAGGAATCTAATCTTGCGAGATGACTCGAATGAGGCAAAATCCCGGATTGCGCTAAAATGTTGAAGCTTCAATTCTGGCGGGTCTACCAGTTTCTCAGGTGGAGTTATTCTGAAAATGTACATCTGCACGCTCGCGTATGGTCTTGATGAAATATACGAAGTCGAAAAATGGTCAAAAATTATCTTTCCTAAAAAATTATTATTGCCTGATTTTATTATATATAATAACATGTACCTAAGATAATACATGTATCTGTTGTTTAGTTCGTGTACATCGATCTATGCATGCAGCATGCAGCTACATTTGGGCGGTACGTACTTTCATACCTAAATTGTACGTTACATGCTGTTATTTTATCACACATGCACATAGGGGGTGAGGGGGTATTACCCCCCTGAGGGGTCAGCTAGGCCGGTACTGTCCGGCGATTTTGAGCAAACAGGTCTTGTTCTGCGTTATTTTTGACATCAAAATCAGTAAAAATGTCAAAATTTTTCCGGCGCTTCGCGCCAGATTAGTACTTTTGAGTACTTTTTACTCAAAAAGCGCTCAAAATTGATAAATTTTTGCATTTTTAGTGTTAAAAGTGATATAATGCAATCAAAATGGACTAAAAATGCTTTTAAAATGTGTTATTAATACGAAAAAACGTTTTATAGGCTATTTTGACCATTTTGATCATTAAAACAGCAAAAAAATCGTGAACATTAAATTTACTGTTTTAGATTTTTGGCATTTCACCCCCCTGCCGACCCTGACCTTGTGGACCTATTTATTTTATGATCAAACAGAGCTCGTATAAGTTCTATGTTTCGAAAGTACATCCGCCAAACGCATTTCTCATATAATAGCGATTGCAGTAATGGTGGGGCTGCTGGGATTACTGGTGGGGCTGTTGGGACGGTGGGGCTGTTGGGACGGTGGGGCTGTTGGAACGGTGGGGCTGTTAGGATTGGTGGGGCTGTTGGGATTGGTGGGTTGTTGGGATTATTGGTGGGTTGTTGGGACGGTGGGGCTGTTGAGATTTTTGGTGGGGCTGTTGAGACATCACCCTAGTTTCGCTCTTTAGAGGCTTTAAGACTTCAAGTCTATATAATAAAGAATATTGAAACTTCTGCTGTTTTTACGTAGTTTTAAAAAATGGCATTAAAATCAGCGATCACTGACGGTGACGACTACGAAAATCAGCATCTCAAAATGATTCATGTTGTGCTGTCTTGTTTTCCATCGCATCTTTTGCTTACTTCCTTCCCTCCTGACAACTTTTTTATTCGATGACTAGTTTTTTGGCGGTAACTTCGCTTGACCGTTCTTCGTACCCACAGACAGTAAAGTAATGAACAGTGTTTCGATTTAAGTGCATTGTTTGTTTTCGTCGAAGTGAATATAAATGTCTCCCGTTTTCTTCTGTTGAATATTTCTGTTGTTAAGTTCGAGCTCGTTATATACATAGAATAGCTTGAGCATACATTCTTGTCTAATCCCATATACGTCGATCGATATAATTCATTGGTGCTAAGTTTATCAAGTTATCTTCCTTTGCCACAGTTTAAGCTTCCTTTGTGGTACTTGTCTTTATTCGCTTTTCTGAACTACTTCGTTGCATATTTTTTTGATCGTGTGACATATTTATTCAAGCACTTGTCTTGAACCTTACTGCGCTGCGTTAAGAAACAGATTTTTCTCTATTTACCGATCGATAAGGAAAAAGACTATTAATACGTACTTACTTAGGCTCGATTTATTTTCTTAACGAATTGTGCAGGTCAACATGCTTGTAAATGGACTTAATTTCAGGGTCTTTAGTAGTTTTTTCCCCGAATTGCCCAAGCTTCATTTGCTTTTATAACTCGTGCCTGCCGGTATTCATATTATCAATTGAAATGCGCTTACTTAAACATGCATAGATATTTTGATGTATAGGAAGCATTTATTGACGATCGGCTTTTCCAGCTTAGAATCTGACGGAAAAGTACAATTTTTCGCTAAAGCTTGTGATTCTATATAACACGCTTATAATAGATGTTCAGCTTGAATGTTTTACACTGGAGTATAATAAACAAGTCGTGAATTCGTAACTTGGAAAAAAATTACGTTCAATCCTAATACAAGTCTAGCAGAATCCAGAAAGAAGAATTTAATTTAGAAAAAGACTGATAAAGGATAATTTAGCAAAATTATTCTGGTGTCAATCAATTTTGTAATCTTTCTCTGAACTATTTTTAGTCAGTGTTACTGTCAAAATAAATAAGGATTTAGTCTTATGAAATCAGTGCACACAAGCGCTTAGCATTCGTATGATGAAATGGGTATCATCAATCATCATATTATTGAGGAAAACTTTGTTTCTGCCAGGCAATTTAGGTAATAGTCTATGATTTGCTAATTTTCCTGGTATCTTCATATTTATTGCTAGTACTATAGATTCAATTGCTGTACAATGTTGTTCTTAGTAAGCTTAGGTGTCGGTTGACGAAAAAAGGCTTATTAGCTGTATGTAAATAAAATATTTTTGACGTCATACTTGTAGATTGTCGTCATTATTTCGATTTTTGTATTACATTCAGTGTTTCTTTTTCTTTGACTGCTTTTTTGTTGCTTGAACAGAATTAGTACACAGTTGGTCGATCACTTTTGAGGGAATGTTGATATATTGTAATTTAAAATCGTATAACTTGTCGAGTTTTATTGTTATCGTTTCATTTCTATAGAGCCTTTCTGTGTCGGTTAATTTCGTTCTTCCCACATCGATGTGTCTAAAAATAAATTCACATTCAGTTTTTTATTCAACAAGGTCGTTGAACTCAAGTTTTTTGCTGTAAATAAGTGAATAGTTTCTAGTCAGCAGGCGAACTGACACGCTTCTCGTCTTGTGATATTGCTTCTTTGTCAATTCTGCTTTTTTGCTGAATAATCGCTGCTGCTTTCTGGCTCCCGTTGCTTTATTGCTTTGCATTGCTTGATTTGTGCTCTATGCGTATTGTTACCACTGTGTGTGTAACACGGCCTAGTTGATTAGAAGCACATAACTCAGATTTTTATCGATAACCTGTTTATTTTAGTTTTTTTATACTAACGATGTATAAGCCGGACGTAGAAATGACACAGCCAACTTCTAATTGATTTAAGCACTTCCTTCTAATGCCAATTTTTTCAAATTAGGTTGTTTTATGGATGCTAAAAATGCTTTCGATCATGCGTGTTTAATTGAATAGCCTAAAATATTGAGTGGGCAAAATTGCGACTAGACATGCGCGGTATTAGTGTATTACGTGCACAGTTCCCAAGAATTGTGAACAGTGCACAGGCCCACAGGTGCAGTACGTGCAGTTCAGGTAACGGTACTTGGGTACTTGTTCACTTTAGGCCCTACCGGATGTTTTTTGTTTTTCAACATTAGTTTGCCGGGTTTTTGGATCCTCAGACCTCTCGCTCTACAGAGCAATGTGTTCATCAATTGCCTACGTCGACGAATTTCGAGAGTAAGTAACAAAGTAATAAGTGAACTATTTAAGTATATCACGTTTCACAAACAACACAAAAAGCTAGAAAGCAGAGTAGAAAAAGCGAATTTGATTTTCATTTTCGTAATCAGGGTATAGGGACTACTGCGTAAGTGCCCTTTTTTGTATGCATACTAATTAGGAAAGAACCTCAAAATAATTTAGCTTTAAGCAGACAAATCCGACAAGACAACATAAACTACTATATTATTTATTATACGTTCGCACGTACTGCACCTGCGGGCCTGTACGCTGTTCACAGTTTTGGGGAACTGTGCACGTAATACACTTATACCGACATGCACGTTGGGGTTCGGGGTCTCTAGACTCCTTCCAGAATGTAAAACAGGAAAATTTTGTGGAGCAAATAAAGCAAAATGAATGCCAAAAAATTGATGAAAATGAAAATCGTTGTGCAAAGGTGCTTCCAAATGATTAGAAACTGTGAATTAACGTAATTTTTAAGCTATTTTAGTATGTATAACAGCTTTTGATATCATCTTGACTCAAAAAAGCTCTGGTTGACCCTCTTAGATCGGCCGTGTTGTGCATTTATGGTTGCTTTGCGACCGTTTTCGAGAATAGTTGCGTGGTTTTATTATAAAATTAACTGAAAATTGTTTTGTCTTGTCCACCCGTTTTAAAGTGGACCTTGTTCATGAGTATATTTTTTTAAAGTAGTTTAGCTTTCGATAAAGCAGAAATTATCTGAAATGATTGAAAATATTAGAATTTTATCCGGAATCCAGGAGGTGGGGTTTCTTTTTGCCCGGCCCTCATTCGCGTGCAAGCAAATAAAATTGAGGGTAATTGGTAAGTTAAGCAAAAAAGTCAGATTATAAGTTCGAGATAGGTACTCTTCTTTCCAAATTACCTATTAGATATATTGATGTTTCGCCATTTTCCGTATTATTTCGGGGGAAATTTGAACAACGCAATTAATTCGGCAAGATTTTGAGAATTTCATGCATACATGCACCTAGGGTTGAGATGGGCATTACCCCTGTGGAGTCAGACAGACAGGTATATACTGTCTGCCTAGTATCAGCTGCATGTTTGCCATTAGCTTAAATTATATGTAAGCTCTAAATAGTTCTTATTTTATTCAAGAATATCTAACAGTCTTTTGGCATGTTTACTCTAATTCATTTCCACCGCATTTTTCCTATATCTATGAACATTTTCATGTTAATACTGTCATTAGGGTTTTGTTTACTCAACTACTTATTGACTAATTATCTTCGTAGACTCTATCCCTACATAGCGAAATAGCCGAAAAAAATGCGGTACTTATAGGAGAAATGCGGTGGTGTTAAATTAGCGGAAAAGTTACTTTTGGTTTTTAGTATCACACAATTTTTCCTGTAAAAGGCAACGTCTATACATATGGGATGCATGCAGCTGTTCTAGGATTCGAAAATTTTCATCGTGTTTTTAAGCATTAAGTTCAGAGATACATTACTGCTGTGTAGTATAAGATTTTTTTAGTTTAACTTTGTTGACACTGTATCTGAACCAGTGTCGGCTACTGGTTCGGCTAATAACATGGTATCACCCGGGGTGCAAACTAGTGCGCAAAAGTGTGCAACTTCAACGAATGCGGAAAATGGTGAAATGAACGGGAATGCGCCGAAGCATAACGATGGTGATTTCGATGCCAATCTGTACTCCAGGCAGCTGTAAGCTGAATTTGTTTGTTGTGTGATAATGCGTTAAGATGTGATTAGGACTCGAAAAGTTCAATTTTTTGAGAATTTTTGATCTGATTTTTTAAATTCTGATTAAAAATTTAATAAGCGCTAACGAACTAAAGCCATCTCCAAAAAGAAGGTAGCTTGGAAATATTGGTCGGACTGACGCTCAGGCCTTCATTTCGTTGACATTTTAGAACTTAATTTGGATTATCTGGCTACATAATTTAAATGGCCTCGTCATATGCTCGTAAATCGCAATCAAACATCTTATTGCTTTGCTGCATAATAAATCTTATTACTGATAATTATATATTTCTTATAACAATTTTGTCCCCTTTCTAAATCTGAAACGCTGGTCGCATTAGCGTTGATCTTAAAATTTAAATATAGATATCAGGTAAGCTGTTGGAAATCCTCAGCTTATCATATTAATTTTGAACGTCATTGCCTTACAATTTTGTATTTTTTCTTCTCTGTCTTATTCTTTCTGAATCTACTAACGTTTTGCATTCATCAGGCAGTCAGTTGAAATGACCTGTAAATGAAAAGCTGCTAGTGTGAGTACTTCAAATACTGCTTTGCACCATTTAAACGTCCATGTGGATTCAAGTCGAGGTTCTTAAGACTGTAAAGCTCGCAGAATTTAAAAAATCCAAAAAGCTAAGAAAATATGCTACTTTGAACATGTTAAAAGCGTGAAATTCTTAGTGCTTCTAGCGATTTTCGCCTTAAAAGCGTCCAGTTATATCGTCCTTTTCATGAAAATTTTTTTCTATTTTGCTTTACATTATACAAAGAAAGGGCATCGTTAAATCGTCGAAAAATAATATTTATTGTGATATTTAACTTTGCGAATTTTTCCCCCGAATTTGCTTGAGGAAATTTTCTTGTGATTGGCACAAGATTTCTTCTTATGCGTAATTAATTTGTTAACTCAAGGATCTCTTGTTGATTTAAAAAATTAGGGCTGTTACGAATAGTTAGACTATGCCATCCTTAGTCGTTTTTGGATGAAATAGTAATTCATATTGAGCATTTTTAACTCGACTCATATATAAAGCACAGCTTGTTTTTTCTACATTCAGCGTTTCACTAGCTTTTTATAAAAGTATAAATGTTTTCTAGTTATACATTTGGCGAAACAGCCATGCGTCGTTTGAGATGTTCTCAAGTACTGATCAGTGGTTTGGGAGGTTTGGGCGTTGAGATTGCAAAAAATCTTATTTTGGCCGGCATACGTCATGTCACTATTCATGACACTAAGGTCGCGGATTACTTCGACCTTTCTAGCCAGGTACAGTGGTTTTACTCTATTCCGTCATCTAATTTTTGGGGAAATATTGCCTGTCTATTCAATGTGGATGAATAATAATTAATTATTGACCGAAATAGCATAATAATCTTAATATTGATTTTTATTTTTGTTTAAGATGTTCCTTCTATGCCAATACTTTTTCGCTTGCATTTATAACACATTGTGATGCTGACCTTGAGTCAGTATATTGTAGTACATAACAACTTCTTACCATCTCAAAACATGAAAATATCTGACTAATATTATTGAATAAAACTTATGTTAGATTAAAAAGCTTACTTATATTCAAGAAGCACTGGCATTAGCAAGCGGTAACAGCAACAACAGAAAAAACGGGGTTCCTCTGCATGAATTACTCATTTCGCATAGTACAAATTGAATTTTTAAGCAAGCAAAAAAATTTTCGAGACCTAAAGCAAATACAAAATCTCAGACACTTCCTTACATTGTTTCTATTCACAGTCTTGGGATATCTTAAATTAAGTCAGCTTGCAATGTATTCCGTTTAGTTTAACTTAAATTTATATAACACTTCCAATATTGGGAAATTTCGTGTGGCACACGCATTTGCGCAGGGATGAGGAGAGATCTATTTAATCCTTGCCTAAAAGGGCGGAAAATCAGATAGGTACTGTTCGGCAATTTCAGGAAAATACCAGATGATGATGGAGAATTTTTTGAGCTTATTATGGAAAAATCCGAGTCCGAAACACTAGGAAGAGAGAAAAGAGTTTTTATTGAAAAGTTACACTAAATCAGGATTAAGATTATGCTTATAGGTTTTTATCTTAAAATTCTTGAAGTCATCTGAAATTTGATCTAAGTCAGTTCTTTTTAGTATCCTAAAACTCGATATCCAAAAATTGAATTTGTATAGGTTCTCGGCCAGACATGCAAAGCATGGAAATTTTGGAGAGGAGGGTTAAATTTTAAAATGCCTTTTTTGGGCCCAAAATTGGTGGGTGCGCGTCAAAAACATCGTTTTCGGCGTTTCTGACGATGCTCTATCTTTCTGGGGCGTAAAGACATAAAAAATTTGAAAAAAAAATCAAAAAATTAGAACAAATTGAACAAAATATAGTCAAAACATGAGTACGAGCAGGCTCGCAGCCAAGCGGGGGGGAGGGGCAATCGCCCCAGCGAAAAACATTTTTGTTTCTCAAAAAGGTCGCCCAAAGCAAGAAATAAAAAATTCTTGAAGTGTATTTAAAAGGTCGCCAAAACAGGTTTTTTGCGTTCTATTGAGCTAGTACACATAACATTTTGCGGCGCTTCGCGCCGGATTAATTGTTTCTATATTATTTTTGTCTTTTAAAATGTTTAAATTTGAGTTTGACATAAGGAAAATAATAAATTTTTCCGGCGCTTCGCGCCGAATCACTCATTTTCTGGTTGTTTTTGCAGAGCTCAAAGATTGAGTACAAATAAGGAAAGTATGAAATTATCTATGTGCTGGACGATGTGAAATCAATTACGCAGATAGTTCAAGCGATACCTAATTTTTTGTGTACAAGTACAAGTATGTAATAAACTGAAAAATGTTCAATTTTTTCGAATTTTTTTCGCTAATGTGTAGAGCTCGTTGAGGAACGTTCAAAAATGCCCTTATTTTCGACTACCTTCTAATGGTTCTCGAGGTATCTGACTTTCATAGGTGGGCAAGGTAGGGATGGCCAGGGAAGGGTGAAATTAACAAATGTCACATAGTAAACATATGTAGGTCATAACATGCGGTTTTACCAGGCAATATATTGATATTATCAACTTAAGCATATTAAAATGTCATTCTTGAAGTCAGAAGGTGATGAATTCAATTTTAAAATGTGATTTTCAAAAAAATTTATATTTTAAGTAACGCATTTAGTGGAAATTTGACTATTAGGTAGCTATGTGATAAAAATATGCAAAAGTGTATGACTATTGAAAAATAATACTTTTGTGGTACATTGATCAGGCTGGCTGATATATTTGTCAAGTGAATTGTATTCTTCCACTATAAATTAAAATTTTCCTAGTATCAATTTATGTTTCACCAAAATCGCCTGACAGTACCCAGTTTTTTTCAAAATCTGAAGGAGGGTTAATGCCCCCTCTCTTTTCTTCCTATGCCCTTGTGTGCTGACTTTCAAATTTTTTGCCCCCCCTCTCTGAAATAAAATCCTGGCTACGGGCCTGAGTACGAGTGTGTATTGAGCAAATAGATGCGCTTAAAGAAGCACTTTTTTACGAATTTTTTGGAAAATTTTGAAAACTCCAAAAAATTGCGAATTCTGGAGGTGAAAACCCATCCTCCAAGATCTTGATTTTTAGTTTTAGATTTGGATTAAAATTAAACTGCGGGAATTATATGGGCAAGTATTAAAGTTGACAATTTATGTCTGATGCTTTATTCCCTGATGTTACGTACGTGACGTCAATTTATATTATTTATCAGCTTGAGTTTTTTCCATCTAGTATTATCTTTCCGAAAAATCCATCGGCCAAAATAGAGCTACTGCTTGTCACAGCGCTCTTGTCGAATTAAATGATAGCGTGACGGTTGATTGCCGTATCGATCCATTGACTCAAGATTATGTGCAGCAATTTGACGTAAGCTTTCGTCACTATACATTTTTCAACGCTTTTTTTGTAATTTTAAAAATTTTATAATAGGTAGGTGTACTGTTTTTTTTAAATATAGCGTTCTCTAGTTTCCTAAATAAGATTTCGGATATGTTTTTTTGCAGACAGTTAAATTTTATTGTACTTTAAATTATGGAACGGTGTGGCCCGAAATTAAGGGTACCTACTCAATGCTTTGATCATTAAACATATTGCAAAGCTTTAAACATTTTTCAAAAGCACAAATAAGATACAACGAAATTATGAAGTTTCATTGAGTCACGTTTGTTGTTAAGTTTTTGGTTTACACTTTTGTAAATATTACTTTTTCAGAAATATACATCAAAAAACTTGTTAACTAGTCCCACAAAGGGTACATGAATAAACTCCTCTTTATAACTTTTTTCTGTATAACTTGAAGCATTACGACTTACATAAATCGTTTAAGAGAAAAAGCTTTTGCTACAAGACCTTTAAGTAATGGTCTCTGATTGCCACATAGAATTCGTCTCATACGACGCATTTCTGTAAACGCAATTTTTTTGGAATACACTACTTGGCATGAATGTTGACGCCCTAATATGCCTCAGAGGATGATAGAGCTTACTAAAGGATATATCTTTTACACGTCAATCCTGTTTCCGCCCACGCATGATCGACATGTTGAACATATACCCTTTCACATGCTCTAGCAACCTGTGAAGCATATTAGAGCATTAACACCCATGGCAAGCACTGTACATACACAATAAAAGTGTAACAGGATGAAAAACTCACAAAACTGAAATAAAACGAACAAGAAAATTAACAGTTCTGAAACAAGAACATTAAACAATAGTGTAAACATGCTTTAATGGCTATTCTAACAGAAAAAATCATGTTGACGCTTCAAGCAGAGATTTATCAATTAACACTCCTAATTACAGTCCTTCTTGTTGTGATTTATTTGAAGAGTGGTGTTAACGAAAGTGTAAGCCAAAAACGAATAACAAAGAGTGTTCGATGAAGCTTTACCATCTTGTCTCCTATATTTGTATTTTTGAAGAACGTTTGCAATTTTTTAATGTGTCAAATAAATCTAAAATTATGATTAAAATATTTTTTACCCTTTTTTTGGGCCACCCTGTATATAGACTTACGGACATGTTGGCATTCACGTGTCTTTTTCTGATTTTTATTACATTTCTTGAGCGTTTGGCCAGCTATGACGATAAGGCAAAATTGTCGAGTGCCGTAGAGGGGTGGGAATCCACGCCCGAAGCCGGCCGCTCCCCATTGCCCCCATAAGTTCATAATCCTTACCCACTCTCCCTATTTTTTGGACAAAAACTTAATATTATTTTTATACAATTTTATCAAAACAAAAACTTAAATGTGATTTGGGTTAATTATTTTGGAGGGAGGTTTTCCCTACAATACTAGTCATATTAATTCTAAGTCATCTTTGCGTAATTTTCGCCATTTTCGGCCAAAAGTATAAGTCTATCCCCGAATAGCCGACTATTATCCTATCCGGAATTTCGAGTCATTATATGCAGTGTTTTTTTTGTACTCGGCAAAGATTTTTCCCGATGTACAAAGACTTTTCGGGACCGTCTTTGTACAGTGCAAAGATTTTTGGGAAGACAAAAACGGCAAAAAAGGTCTAAAATTCGCAAAAATTTTCGGCGCTTCTCACCGAAATGAGTAATTGTGTATCTATATATCTTTATAATGACAGAAATTGCGATTCAAAAGGAAATATGTCAAATTTTTCTGCGCTTCGCGCCATTTTAAGACGATTCTTAATGATTTTTGCCCTTATAGACCCAGAAATTAGCTAAATTACACTACCAAAAGTCGAACAACTCTGTTTTTACTACACTAAATCGCTACTGTATCATATAATAGTACCCAAAATTCGTGTGTACAAAATGTACAAAGACTTTTGGGGACCATCTTTGTACATGTACAAACGGACCTTGTACAAAAATAAACACTGTTTGCAGGTGGTTGTGCTGACCGATTGCACTTTGGATCAGCAAATCTTAATCAACAAATGGACGAGATCCGCTGGCAAAAAGTTCATTTCGGCCGATTGTTTTGGCCTGTTCGGTTGTATTTTTAATGATTTCAATGAAGATCACGTGATCGAAGATCCCAACGGAGAAGCCTGTGTCGAAGTGTACGTTGAAAATATCGAGAAGGTGCGAAATTTTGTTACTCAATCCATAGATTATCTTTTTTTGACGCAACAACGTGCCGCGCTTTTGGGGGAAGAATAATTGTATCGATTTTTTATGCATTTTTAGGAATTTTGAGAAAAAAATTTTCGACGCTTTAGGCTCTCTTAAACAAATTGTCGCGAATAAAATTTTTCGCTGGCAGAAAATACTTAAGCTTACGTACTTTAAGTCTGAATTAAGAGCACGCGTAAATAATGCAATTTTTGGGTTCATCCTTCCGTTGCCGTTATACTTGTAGCGCAGGTTCCTTCAGGTCGCGTGATTGTGTTTAAAATCGAATCAGATTTTTTGGAATTTTAATGTAGAAATTCATACATTTTCAGCAAAAGAAATACATATTTGGCATCGCGTTAATTCTTATGAAATGCATTTTTGTCAGGTTTTATCCGGTTTCATTCCGGCGTTGTCTGTATAGTGCAATTTTTTAACAATACTTAATGATTTAACAAGCTTTAATACGTATGTTATGTGCAAACAAGGAAGTACGCAGGATTTTTTAAGGGTGTGGTCCTAAATTGGGGACCCTATATTTCGGGGTATGTGTGTCGGGGCACAAAATAAAGTGCGTTCCTGATGTTTCCGAACGTGCTCTATTCATTGAGCTTTTAAAATTCTTTTTTTCCCGAAGAAATTTTATTTTCTCTATATAAGCAAGGAAAAGTGACGGCGCGAAACGCCTTGAATTTTGACATTTTTCGACAAAAAGATGCTAATTTTCTGTGTTTTTCAATGCATTATCTTATCTTTCAAATATTACTTTGGGCCTATGGGGGCGGCCGCCTACGCGTGCATATTAGAAGAACCATCTATGCCCCAAAATACTTAAAAGACATGTAGATGTGCAGCGTATTTTAGCTACATATCTCAAAACCTCTCAATGATGCAAAAAGGAACATGTATTATATGACGTGTTTGTTGCACGATTTTTGCGCGAATTGGCTTGGCTTCTCTTGCGCTCACCGAGAAAAAGGGTTGGCTCTTTCACGTAACTCAAATCCACTTGTTTTTTCTAAGATCGTGGTAACAATACTTGGGCGATAGTGACCGGCTGAAGGGTTTATTTGGACGAGTTGATTTGGATTGAAAAACAGGAAAAAAACACTTAAAAATAAAACAAAATGGCTTTTTTAAACCCATTTTCATCCTATGTAGCTAGGGGACCACCCAACCTTTGTGGACGGGCTGAAGTTTTGGCTATTGCCAGATATTAACTGAATGACTGTAATTCTTCAACGTTAATAAGTGCTGTAATGGCGTATGAGGAAGCAAATACTATTTATAGACGCTGAAATTACTTAATAAATGTAATGTGCCGTTTTTAGACTTGTCTGGAGTAGAGCTGCACACTTTGCAAATTTTACTACCCGGGTACCCGGCTATTTCATTACCCGGGTAATTCGAGTACCCGGGTATACCCGGGTAGGACCTTAGATAAAAGAGAGTGCAGTGAGCATCGTTTATTTACGGTTGACAGTGAGGTCTAGGGCAAAGTGATATTTAAGCAGTAAAATTATTGAAAAATTAATGCAAGATTAAATAGAATCAAGGCTTTAATCTGAAGAATTCGTATGCATTTAATGAAGTTTGAGTCATTTTCATAATTCAAAGCAAAAAATTGTGAAGTAGGTTTTGTATCTTCATAGTGTCATTAAAACATTTGCAGCAGGAAAACACATTGACGAAAAGCAATTTTGAAATCAACCGGAAATGAAAATATTTATTCAAAAACAAGTCAAAGTCTATCTGGAGCTGACTGCAGAGACGTAGTCAGAATTTCGGTTCGGAGGGCATAAACGTTTTTATGTAGAAT
The DNA here is from genome assembly GCA_036768485.1 of Mermis nigrescens. NCBI lineage: Eukaryota > Metazoa > Nematoda > Enoplea > Mermithida > Mermithidae > Mermis > Mermis nigrescens. The sequence goes on from JAVLUZ010000556.1 coordinate 518,660, forward strand.
TTACGGCCTTTCTATTAACAAACAGTTCGGAATTCATAAGTGGCGCAAAAGTGCCAAGAAATTTAGTCATTTTTTCCACCCTTAACAGTTTAAAGCTCTGAATACTAATAATCTGATAGAGCAGAAAATTACCAAATTTGTACAAAACAGTTTTGACAATTCAAGCTTCTAACAAGAAAACAGTGAATTACTAACTTTGACTGAAGATATTTTGAGTGATTCAGGCTTTTAAACGCAATGCTAGAGCTTTACAAAAAGAAAGAAGAGTAACTGGCGGCGCTATGCGCTGGAAAATTTTGCCGTTTTTGCACATTAAACTCAATTTATACCGCTTAAATCATACAAAACAGACAAATTAATGCCGGCGCGAAACGCCGGAAATTTTTAGAAATTCCTAAACCTTTTACCTGGCTTGTCCTCCCTAAAATCTCGCTGCACATGTACAACGAGATTTTATGGGCTGCGGGACGTCTGAGGTGGCGAGCGGGATCCGGGCAGAGTCCCGGAAAATTTTGTAAAAAAACATTTTAATGTTATATAGTAACGTTAAAATTTTCGCAAAATCGGCCAAATCTCGGTTCGGAAGCAAGCCCAAAAACATTTAAAATTGATGAACTCCTACATTGCACAAACTGATCTGAAATGCGCTTTTCGACCTCTGCTGGGTACATAGCGCAGCAACGGGTCGCTGCCAATAAGACATAGAAAGATGTATCCATAAAAATTTTGTTCTTACCGTTTTCAGGCCCATTTGTGGCCTTCTAATTAACAAAGTGCAGTTCATAGAACAAGAAATGCGCAAAAACATAAGAAAATTTGGCCATTCCTTCCAAATAAAATAGGATTATGTGTCCTTGTAAAGAAAGATAAACGAAACGAAGAATAGACAAACTGGTACACAAAAGACAAACAAAGCAGAGAATATACAAACTGGTTCACAATCATTTTCGAACTTTTACTATCATGCTCAACAAGCATGCGCAGTTTCATTCAACGAACAAATAAAGCATTAAATTACTAAAGTGATGTGGAGTGCTGGATTATTCTTAGCTGATTCAAGCTTTTAAATTTGTTGGATCTATATAGCAATAAATAATAATGACTCGGCGCGGAAAATTTTGAAGTTTTTGCCTTTTTGAACTTAGTTTTCTGGGCATATATTATTGCAACAAAAAAATCATTAATATTTCTGAAAAATTTCGGGGGCAGGTACCCCTAATGCCCCCTGGCTACGCCTATGGCTGACTGCATTTGGAACATATAGGCTTTGAACCAGGTCTAACTAAAACAGTTGCGCGCACGATGTGAATAAAAGTTGCAGTTTAAATTTATATAATGGTCACAGAAGTGAATGAATAATGAAAAAGCGTCGCTAACAGATAATTTCTTGTTTAAATTTGTTTACAATGAAGAATAAGAAGAATTCGGCACAAATAAAATAATGTAACTAAAGAGCTGAATAATGGAATATGCCTAGACCATATGCGCGATATATTGTGATAATAGGAAATATTAACAGACTCGCTTATTTAACATTCTACGGTTGATTATACCAAATCACATTTACATTGTGATTCAGTCGCACTTTAGAAGCAATATGTTTCTAGGTTTCTAATTCAATTCTTAGCACATATTGCATAACTGCAGTGCTAATTTTCCATTTTATATTAGGATCGGGTCCGGGTATACCGGTACCGTACCGGTAGTAAAATTATTTTCTACCGGTACTCGGGTACCCGTTCGGGTACCCGCGTGCAGCTCTAGTCTGGAGTGAGTTGTTTTAAATTGACATAAGATGATCAGGGCTGGTCGTCCCCTACCATTTATCCAGCATGATGATTGACTGCAAAAGTTTTGAATTGACTCCGTAATGGTAGTCACGTCATGACGTATGTAGTCTCTGTCTGAATTTTGCTCGTTTTAGGCAACTGGCGATGTAATTTGCCTGGAAGAAACCAGACACGGTTTACAAAACGGTGATTACGTTACATTCAGTGAAGTAAAGGGGATGACCGAGCTTAATGGCTGTGCTCCACGACAAGTTCGAATTATTAGTAAGTTTAAGGCTATTTTGGCGCGAATGTTCCATCTTGCTTTCTGCGATAGGAAGTTATTTTTGTTGGTGTAACATTATATTGGGTTCCAAAATTTTTAGAGGTCCGGCCATTTATTCATTCTACATAGTCGCCAAGTTTCTTATTCCTTTCTTAACATTAAAATGGCTTTTATTGTTGCATTAAAAGTCTGAAAAAGTTTACTCTCTTCCGGAATCTAAGGAACAGTTATCTAACAAAGCGGAATAGAATTATACCAGTCTTTAATTTTTTGGGTAGGGCGGCCGACTCGTTGTTGAAGCTTTGTCGAGGTTTTTATTTTAACTTTACCTTCCGAAATTTTAAAATGTCCATTCTTATCATGAATTTGAAAATACTTTTACTTTTTTACCATTACGAAAATAGTTTTGTGTTCATATTTCTTGGCGAGAGCTGTATACCTATTTTTTGTATTACCTTTTAAGGAAATCAATTATCTAGCTTCTATTATCCTAATGCTTACAGATCCAGTGAAATTCAATGTCGGTGATCTGAGCGAATTTTCTGATTATATAGAAGGTGGCAAGGCGAAACAAGTTAAAATGCCAATTAAAGTATCACACGTAAGTGCTCATACATATTTGCTGTAACAACACGTACATTGTACATACATCCTTAGCATAAAACGAATGAAATTGACCTAAATTTGAAAATAACATTAAAATTGATTAAATTAGTTGCTAATATTAAAGAAATTGATTGAAATTAAACTTGTATATTAATGCTTGTGTAAGTGTCATTTTTTGCAGAATTCGATTTGAGACAGATTCATCAAGATTTTAAAAGTTAATATTCTACATAAGAACCGCATAATGTGCTCAACTTTTTTATACTTCTTTTATCCATACATATCGTACATTTGAGGGTAACTTTTGAACAATTATTTCGCCCCGTGCGATTCTGTTTGCAGCTGAAAGATTTTACGACTCGTAGCCCTACATCATGCTTTTGGTGTACTTCGGGGGTTCGACCTCAGAATAGGCTGACTTCTCGCAAAATATTAGCACGCTAGTTTTTTACCTGTGTTATACCTAACATGTCAGTAATCACGCGTGAGGGGGTTTGGGGTATGCAACTCCCCCCAGAAACCAAAATACCCCCAGAATTCAATTTTTTGATTTTTTTTGCAATTTTTGACGCCAATGGATAGTGCTCGATGAGAAACGTTGAAAATTTGTGTTTTTCCGTCATATCACCATTTTAAAAACCATTTTTCGACTTTTGAAAAATCTTGGCAACCCCAGAATTTTGATGCTGCTCACCTATGTCAGTAATGCATGTCCTTCTTTTTTAATATATGTAGCTGTTTGGGAATGCCATGATATTCTGAAGATCAATATTTTTCGCTAGATTCAAATAAATCTAAAAATTCATGCTAAATTACAATTATTGGCTTCCAATTGCTCAAAAAACTCAGAAAGCTGACACCTTTGTAGCTATTACAGCATCATACCTGATAATGCGATTGCTATAATTTAATCTGACGGCAAACGCTACAGCGCTATTGCATTGAATAATCGATAAACATGAAGCTAATTATGTTTTCGGACAACAGAAAACAGTGCAAAATCGTGAACAAATAGACGAGATGAATGTATAATCTTTTATACTGTACAATGATTTTGGAGTGCTTAAATCGGGCGCTTGAGGCTAAATGACCAGGACGTATAACTCTCGGCGCGAGGCGCCGGAGATCTTTCGGGGTTTTTGCTGATAATACGTAAAAAAGCTTTAAAATTACTACACTCTTGCCCAAAAAGGTCTTTGTATCCATTAGCACGTCGTGCTAATGGCCAAAATTTCCATTAGCACGGGGCAACTTACATTAGTGTGGTGCTAAAAACCGTAGTTCTCGCAGAATTTTGACTTTCCCGAAAAATTCAATAAAATATGCTTTTTTGAAGTGTTTAAACGATTTTGGTATCGTGGAACTCGGCGTCAGATAGCCATTTTTATCGTATGTTATTCAGTTTCCTTGGATTTCAAGAAAATTTCTTCTGCTTTTTATGTACCTATATCTTCTAGAAAGGAATATTATCGTCAAAAACTTCGGAAATGGTGTTTTCGACTTGAACTCAATTTCACTAGTGTATTCGAATGTACAAATGATATTTTAATGCAAATTTATCAGGCTAATTGTCTTGCCTTAATTGTAATTTTCAAATCATAAGTGGGCAACAGTATTCATCATTGTTTTTTTGTATTCGGCAAAGATTTTTCCCGATGTACAAAGACTTTTCAGGACCGTCTTTGTACATGTACAAAGATTTTCGGGAAGACAAAAACTGTAAAAAGGTGTAAAATTCCAAAAATTTTCGGCGCTTCGCGCCGAAATGTGTAATTGTTTGTCCTATATATCTTCAGAATGGCAGAATTTGCATTTAAATGTCAAATTTTTCGGCGTTCCGCGCCGTTTTGGGACAATTTTTAGTAATCTTTGGCGTCAGAAACTCAGAAATCAGCTAAAATACACTACCAAAGATCGAAAAACCCTATTTCACCACACTAAAATCGTTACTGTACCATATTATAGTACATAAAAATTTGCATGTACAAAATGTACAAAGACTTTTGGGGACCCTCTTCGTACATGTACAAACAGATCTTGTACAAAAAAACACTGATATTCATTTTTTGGCTGCATTTTTCAGAAGCCTCTGGCAAAATCTTTGGAAGAACCCGAATTTTTAATCTCGGATTTCGCTAAAATGGAGCGACCGAATCAACATCACATATTTCTTCAAGCCTTACACAGATTCAGAAAACAACACGGACGCCTGCCTAATAGTCATGATTTGGTAAGAAATTCTGCATTGTTATCATTTGGATAATCTTATATTTATTTTCTTCTATTTTATTTCATTTCAGTGTGTGTAAATTACATAGATGGCAAGGTAGAGGTGGTCAGAGGGGGGTTAAATTCGAAGAAATAGTCATATAGTAAATTTTGTTCATTTGTTATTGTACAAAATCTCTTTGAACATGTACAAAGACGGTCCCAAAAGTCGAGGCACATGCTGTGAATGTATAACTGGGTTTCTTGACTCTTCTTAATAAAGTTTCGCCAATTTATGCGATAAAAAATACACAAATACATACCCGGAAAATGTCGGTAAAAAATGCACACCGGAAAATGTCGGTACTTTTACCGTTTTCATTTAGAATTTTCGGTCTTTTTCCATAATTATCTCGGAAATTGTACCGCCGCACCTTTCGTTTTCTCAAAATTGCCTGACAGCACTTTATTTTTTCAAAACCTGAAGTAGGGGTAATACCTTCTCCTTACCCCCCCCTATGCCCATGTGTGGTAAATTAAAAAAGAGGGAATTACCGGGAAACCGATCTGCGGGAATCACTTATTTATTCAGGCGTTGCTCCTTCGACTTTTGTTTAGTCGATCAAGACAGTAAATAATTATTTATGCGAGTCGAATTTTGGATCTTTACGCTTATTTTGCGAAATTGAAAATTTTTTCATAAGAATCCTATCAATTTTCAATTTCTTACACGTAACATTTATTGAATGTACATACATATTATATTGTTTATATTTTTTAAATTTTATTTATGCCTCTATGTTTTTATATTTCATTTTAACAATACTCTCCCATAATGGGAGTATATCGATTGGCATCATATTGCACTAGTATGTGTATTAGTATGTATTTTGCTCGTGTTCTAGTCCGACTCCAATGAACTTTTCGCCATGGCCGAGTCAATAAACGGGTCTACGAAGGCTAAAGTAGAACAATTAGACAAAAAGTTGTGCCAGTTGTTGTGCTTCGGGGCTAAAGGGAACCTTTGTCCTATGTCGGCCGTCATCGGAGGCATGACTGCTCAGGAAGCCGTTAAGGTAAGTACATAGGTAGCTATTTCGTCCAAATTTACGACATGCATATGAGGGCCTACTGTCAGGTAAAATTGCTTTAAATCGATCATAAACTTTGGGTGAGTAAAGATAGTTTTTGCGCCACATACTTTAAAGTGTGCGCTAAATTCCATGTCCGTTTTAGCTTAAAAGGGCTGTAAGCTCAGGCACATACACTACTCGCCACGAATGTTTACGCTTTAATAAGCTTCTAGAGCTTGTTAGGGTTATATTTTTAACATGTCGGTCCTATTTCCGCCCACGCACGACCGACGTGTTAAGCATATAAGCCTTAACAAGCTCTATCATCCTATGGAGCATATTAAAACGTAAAGATTCATGGCGAGCACTGTATCTCTGTGGGGAATGGGGGTGTCCGGACTCCCTCCTGAATTCAGAAAAATCGGAAGAATATGACTTTTTAAACGTTATTTTGTGTCATTTTTGGCCTTTTTGGGCTTAGCCCCCCAATTAGTGTTGGTCCCCCCAAAATAGGACGGCCAGCTACGTGCTTGTGTAAGCTCATCGCCCGGCCATTTTTATTTATTTTCATCAATTATTTTCCCACTTTATTATTTGTATTATGTAAGCTGTCAGCCTTTTGGGAGGTATAAAGGAACCTGCTAATTTTAGTTAGAAATCAGAGAAGGCCTTAGGAGGTACCCTTGATTTAAAAGGATTAGATAGTTTTATCCATGATCAACGGTAAGAAGAAGTGGCAAGTCTTTGTCTATAATTGAGAAACTTCTCTCAAAACAGTGGTCATCTGTGTGCAGTGGTTCTTGAAGTGGGGATCCGGACAATTGGTAGGAAAACAACTCGTAGGAGGACAACTGGTAGGATGACAATTCGTAGGAAGATAATTTGTTGTATAGGTCAATTAGTAGGATACCAACTAGTAGGTATCGTACATATGTACATAATCGGAGGTAGCAATTACGCCTTTGACGGATATGCCTGACAAAAATCAGTCCTTTAAAACATATCTCACAAAGTAACTTGCTCTGAAAACAAACGCATTTAAAGTAAACAGCACAGCAATGTTTTTAAGTACGGAACCACTTTGAAATCAATTAGCCAGGCATGTAACAAGGGGATGGGGGCATTGCCCCACCTAAGATGGGTCCGTCTACCCCACTCCCAACCGTCTGGACTCGCGAAAAACATGAGAATTTTAGCTATTTTTCGCTATTTTTGGGCCAAAATCGCACAATAATAAAAATATCCCCCAGAAGACCAATGCTATGGTCGCATTAAACCTCTCCTTCATCTGAGCATGATTTTTGTGCTGTTCGTGTATGATTAAGCTGCATATAATTTGATTTCATTTATCGTGCTTCTGCATCCTACGAATTGTCCTCCGACCAATTGTCCTATCCTACAAATTGTCATCCTACCAATTGTCCTCCTACCAGTTGTCGTTCTACGAATTGTCTTCCTACGAATCGTCCTAAGACCCCTTGAAGTGGACTGCGGTTTAATTTTCAGTCGATTTTGTTAGGATAATAATATGTTAGCTGGTAGCATTAGCACGAATGTTAGTGCTGGGTCAATGAAAATGACATAAAACAAAAACTTTGTCTCTGGTATGCCATAAAACGCGTTTTTACATATGAATAACACGTTTTTTCTGTTGCGTTTTTCCGTCGAACTCGGTGTTGGAAAATAAAAAAAATAGTACTTCAGAGCACTGTTTTTCTAGCACCCCGCTAATGAAACTGGCCGCGTGCTATTGAAAAATTTGGACCATTAGCGCAGCGCGCTTATGCAAAAAGTTTGCATATTTTAAACGTAAAATGAGTAAAAAATTAATGTTGAAAGAAACAAGAGGAGAGTAAAGTAAAAACATAATTTCTTGATCATAAGTTAACGCATCTAAACTCGCTTTGTGTACATAATCTTGCGCTAATGAGGATTTCATGGCGCTAATGGCTTCAGAATATTGTTAGCGGCTGCGCTTATGGCGATGGCGCTAAAAAAACTGCTTCAGAGTGATTTAACCACCTCCTTACTATCATCCTGTCAGTCCTTCTACGAGCTCTAACTTTTGGAATCGAGAACTTTGACCTTTCCACCAAAAAATATACCGGTTTAATTGTTTGGTTCATTTAAAACAAATTAAAATATTTCTACAATTTGATTTCTTTTACGTTTAATTATATTTTGAAACTGCAACAGGCAAAAAACGTAATATGATACATCAGAGGGCATTTTCGTTCCATTTTTTCCAGTAAATGAAAGAAATTAGTTGAATATTATTTTAAACTGTGCAGTTTCTCCTTCGTGTAGTTTTACACGAAACTTGCGTCGAAAGTTTTACGAAATTAGTTATTCGTGTAATGGTAGAGTGACTAGAATAAAACTAGCTATAATTTTAGGAATACTTGCACATACTGTGGTTGCATTGCGTCATCTTTTCTGACCTAGTTTGAAAAATTCTGAATTCATTCGCTTTGAGATTACTCCACTTGCAGCTATGTTTTTGGAGTTTTTCACCCCTGCTCATTTGTGCTTATGACCACTCAATGGCGGCCTAAACGGATAAATTTTTCACATTTTGATGTACAGGGTGTCCCATCTAACTATCCACTATGTGTTTTCTTAATATGTAACTTCATCAATTCTTAGTATTTTAGAATGATTTTTTGGATATAGTTAGAAGGTCCTACATATAGGGAAATAAATGACAAGGTTTGATCGGTTTTGCTCATTCATTGTGTAAACTGCGGAACTTAGTGTAAACCTTAGATTTTTGATAGTTAAAATTAATGTATTTTGCGATCGATGCATAGCCCACGATTCAAGGCACTCAACAAATAAAAGATAATGCATTTTGAGTATCTGAATGCTTGTGAATCAATAAAAAAATTGTTGAATGGGTTTGCACAAGTTCATGAGAAATCGCTGTCAAAAGTCAGTACGACAAGTTTTGCATAGCTGCGAAAGTGAGTTCAGTAGAATGTTACATTTTGAACAGTATATTACCAATTCATGCCAAACCTTGTCATTCGATGACCTGTTGAACATTTTGTAATCGCTCGAAAAAGTTTTTAACAATATTAAGAATTAAATGAGCTAATGCGAGATAATAGTTCGGATACTCAGGTGGGACCGCCGGTAAAAATCATGGTTTACACAAAGTCCTGTAGCTTATACCATGAACAAGCAAACGCAACCAAATCATGTCATCCAGTTTTCAATTGGACCTTACAATCATGTCGAAAAAATCATCAAAAAATATTAAGAATTAGCGGACTTATTATGAAAAAACACTGGGGATAGTTAGGTGGGACACCGTGTACATTTCTTGCCTGAATCCCTCCCCTCCAAATGCGGTCCTGAAAACGAGTATGCCAGGAAGGCAGAGCATGAGAAAATAAAAAGCTGCTGTAATGAAGTATGTTAATACATATGTATGTATTTATGCACATTATAGGGTTAGTGCATATGTACGTACACGTGTACCTGCTGCGACATGTGCAGTTAGTTGCGTACGTATTCTTTCGCATTAATAAAACCGTAATTTATGCACGCAGGTAGTTGTTTGGGTATCGTTTGGAAATATATAATGTATGTATCAAAAAATTTTCTCGTGCAATTGAAGAATAATACGCGTGTTTCGATGTCGATTTACTTCAATTATTTGCCCAATTTTTTGTTTGATGACAAATAAACTTTTGATTTGATTTTTTACGTACTTTGCGTCTTTTTCATTTTACTATTTGTATAGTGTTTTCTTTGTAGGCCGTGACAAACAAATATACGCCAATTAAGCAATGGTTCTATTTCGACGCGTTTGAGTGTCTACCGGATTCGGACAGTCCGTATATTACGTCAAACGCCAAAAGTTTTGTCCCAAGAAATAATCGCTACGACGGTCAAGCATCCGTGTTCGGCTGGCAGTTTCAGCAAGCATTAGCTAATCAAAATTGGTTTCTGGTGATTATTTGCTTTAATTTACACCGTGTTAAACTTTTTCATCAGTATATTACGTTACATTTTTATGTGATATTGTGTCTGAAATCAGCTTCTGATTAGCTCCATCGTAGCTATGTACGTATTTGATCGTAGATTTTTCCATGTATGACATAGTATGTAATTCAGAGTCTATCTCTTATTAAGGCTATTTTCACTAATGGATCGTTGTTCTGTTGATGGACCGTCTTTGCTCTTCATTGTCTGTCCATGATTCAGTTTTTAGTCTGGCAATTGCATGCAGAATGTCAATATTTAATATAATATATTTATACGTCGTACATATTTGTACATGTTTTAATATTGAGTGTTCAAGGCTGTTTAGAAGTTCAATTGTTTTCTATATTTTCCTTCAATTTTCGAATCATCGCATGTTACACGTAGAGAAAATTTAAAGCTTCACAGTTTTTAATACACCTCATTCACATGAAATAATGTGCTCATCAGGCTAGATTAGGTTTACTCTTAAATTTATGTGCAAATGATCGGATTAAATTTTGGATCATTTACTACATCAATGAGCAGGTAAATACGAATCGCTGGTTCGTTTATTATTATAATCAGGCACGTAGCTGGCTGTCCTATTTGGGGGCAACACCAATTTTAGGGGGAACTAAGCCCAAAAAGGCCAAACATAGCACAAAATAACGTTTAAAATGTCCTATTTTTCCGATTTTTATGTATTTTGGGGGTCCGAACCCTCCCCCTATTCCCCCAGAGATGCGCGCTTTATTATAGTCCTGCATAATCTGCTGCATGGTAACTTTTTCTGGTCGGCACTGGTGCGATCGGATGTGAATTAATGAAAAATTTCGCTATGATGGGACTCGCTTGCTCGCCCGAGGGCAAGCTTACCGTGACGGATATGGATCAGATTGAAATTTCAAATCTGAACCGTCAGTTTCTTTTCAGGCGCAATAATGTCGGGGTGAGGTATTACTGTGTCTAAAAATTCAAAAAACACTTTTTTTATCCCTTAGACACCGTTATGTATAAACTTCCTCTTTCAGTCGTGTAATTATTTGCTTAATTGAAAAAGGATCAAATTTAACGGACGACGAGTATGAATTTGTTCATCGAATAAAATGTATGCTCTGAATACTTCTTAAGTTAATTTTTATGATTTGAAAGAAATGCACGACGTGGCTGATTTCCTGATTTTACAGAAAATCGGCTTTATTTCAGAGAATTATATTGGATAACTGAAGTAGGTTTATAGCATAATCTCAAAAACTGCTATATCATTGAATATGACTTGACTTATGACGGAGCGGTTTTGCACTTTACCGTCATGCTTTTCTTGTTTGCTGTATTATCCCTATCATGCTTACCTGGCATCTTTAGTTACATATATTGGAAGAACTTTTGAAAAAATTACTGTACATCTAGGGAGACTTGACTTGCGCATTGTCATTTCTTCTTAATAGCTGATTAGATTCTAAATGCAGTGATCCGTATTGGAAAAGTCTTGCTAATTCTTGCTGCTACAGTATGGAGGGCTTCTCCATACGATCCCCCATTTTGACGCTGGAAACGGGATTATCGTGTCATATGTTCTGCGTCAAGGTTTAATCGTGCATACAAAAGTCCATATTATCCGCCGAGTACATCAGTTTTTGCTTCAAAAATACAAATGATTCAGTGATAAGCGGCAAAAAATCGTAGGGCTAAACCTCCACGTTGAGCTTAGTTTTAAAGTAATTTTCGTTTCCCCTAAATTTAAAGAGCCTATTTACACATCGCGCTTTCAAGTGCGCGGTGTAAAAAGTCGTTGTCTGACTATTATGCGAAAATACGATTGTTTCCAATTTCATTATGCAAAAGCTATGTTAAATATGTTAAATCGATTAATATTTTGATAAATTAATTAATATGAATATTTAAATATGTTAAACTATGTTAATTAACTATGTTAATTCATCTGTTCGTTTTCCTATATAAGATTTGGATAGTTTGCTTTAAAATATTTGTTTGTCTAGCTGATCGGATTTATTTTTACAATTTATTTGTTTAGAGTAAGAAATCTACCGTTGCAGCAAAAGCTGCACGTGATTTCAACGGCTCGCTGAACGTAGTTGCTATGTGCGAACGAGTAGGTGGTGACACGGAACATGTTTTTGATGACGTTTTTTTCGATTCTCTTCACGGAGTCGCCAATGCTTTAGACAACGTTGAAGCTCGTGAGTTCTTTCTGTTGACACATCAGTTTGACTGTACAATTGTGTTCACTGTGTCACACATACATACTGGGGTGGAGGCAGTGATCGGACCGAGGCCTCGGCCTCGGCAAGCCTCGGCGTTTTTTGGAGCCTCGGCCTCGGCGCCGAGGGCGAAGCTGAAAAGTGCCGAGGCGCCGAGGGTTAAAATCAAATTTGAATAAGTGTAATATGTTCGTTGAATATTAAGTATTTAGAATGCATCTGCAGTACAAAGGCTATTTTTTACTTATAGACTTTTCTTGTGGTTTCAGTCGCGTACCCAGTTACACAAAGTTACATACAGCAAAGTGCCAATTTATTATTCATGTGATGACTAAGTTTTAATTCTCATGCTTGCTACATGGATCGGAAACACACATTCCCGAAGGGAGGGGTGAGGGAGGTTTATTACCCCCTCTCAGGATACAAGACTCAAGTCAATGTCAGACGATTTTTGGTGAAAACCTTTTGAATATTTTTGAACCTAATTTTTACTATGGCAAAAGTGCAGCTAACTATTAAAATTTCCCGAAGTGATAGAGTATTTTTGAATGTAAGCAAGAGTAAATAGACAAACTGTCACTATAAAACATGCATGTAACAGCTCAAAATTTTCGGGAGGGGCTCCTCGGCATACATGTAACGGCTAGAAATTTCGGGTGGGGGATAAGCGACTCTAATTCTATGCCAAAAATGGCAAAAGCGCAAATTTTCGCCAAAAATGGGGAGGTACACTGTTTTTTTGTACGAGCCTCTTTGTACATGTACAAAGATCTCTGGAAAAGTCTTTATACGAGCGAAAATTTTTTTGTGCATATAACGTATAGATATACAATGAATGTGCGCATTTTTACGTACTACTAGATTGTTATCCGTGACCCGCACTCTTCGCAAAAGGTGTAACTTTGTCCTAAATTCAGCTAGTTATATTAGTTTGGCCCGAAACGCCAAAATTTTCATGAGTCTTAGGTTGAAATTACGCATAAAATTCGACTCAGCAACTTAAAATGACTTTCGTTACACAATTATAAATAATAAGCGGTTGCAATGTGCTGACTGAATCTCATAATAGACACCAATTTGCTTATGAATTTAATGCAACACAAAGATAAAAGAGTCAATTTTATCTTCAAACGGCAGAAAACAGTGCAAAGTTGTTTAATAGTTCCTTTTTCTGCATAAAATCTTTATAAAACAGTGGAAATAGATGTAAAAGATGCTTCAATCTGTACAAAGATGCTTACAGATAGATTTTTGAGTGTTAAATGCCCGCGCTTGGAGCTAAATAGAATGTAATTATGATACTCGGCGCGAAGCGCCGATAATTTCTAGAAATTTTGCTAAAAAATACTCCAAAAAACGTTAAAATTACTATTACTTTGCCCAAAAAGTCTTTGTACATTGTACAAAGATGGCTCTGAAAATCTTTGTACGAGCCTCAAAATCTTTGTCTCGTACAAAAAACAGTGGGAGGGTGGGTTGAAATTTTCTGACGTTGGAGGGAAGGGTTTTGGGAGGACGTCCAACCCTGGGTGGGTGGGGAATTCCCCAAAGCCCTTCCTGTTACACGTATGGTTTTCGGCCATTTTTATGGGAGAGGGCGCAAATGATTACGAATTTTCGGCCGAAAATCGCAAAAACGCACCTAAAAATGGCCAATAAATGCAGGTTTTGCCAAAAATCAATTTTGGCTCGCGCATTTTTTGGAGCCATTTTTATACAATGTTAAAATACTTTCTTGGACAAAGTGATATTAATTATATGGTTTTTCAGTATTTTTTTAGGAAATTTCAAAAAATTTTCGGCGCTTCGCGCAAAATATCGCTAATATACTGTATTCAGATTGAAGCAGAGGCATTAAACACTCAAAAATCAATTTTTGTGTAATCTAGGCATCTTATTTATCCTGATGTTGCATTGGATTTCTAAGCACAGTAGTGCTTATTACAAGATTTAATTGGCATATTACAATATCTGTAATATTTCTGATTTTGTAGTAGGTACAAGTTGTTTTAGCTTTCTCAGTCAAGTTTTATGTGTAAATTTCATCAAAAGCTCATAAAAATTTCGGCGCTTCGCGCCAAATAATCTTATGAACTATATCCAGGCCGAATTATCACATTTAGGACCACAGTTTTTTGTATTCGGCAAAGATTTTTCATAATGTACAGGGACTTTTCAGGACTGTCTTTGTACATGCACAAAGATTTTTGGAGAGACAAAAACTGTAAAAATGTGTAAAATTCCCGAAAATTTTTGGCGCATCAGTAATTGTCTGTCCTATATATCTTTAAAATAGTAGAATTTGCATTAAGAATGGAAAAAATGTCAAATATTCAGAGACCCAGGAATTAGCTAAGATACGCTACCGAAGGTCGAAAACCCCTGTTTTACCAGACTAAATCGCTACTGTGCCATACTATAATAGTACACAAAAATTTGCATGTACAAAATGTTCAAAGACTTTCGGATACCATTTTTGTACATATAAAAAGGTATCTTGCACAAAAAAACTGTTTAGGATTGCATGCCGATTGCAGTTCACACACTGGCAGTATGTAAAAACGTGTATGTTTAAAAATATATTTATATAAAATAAATATCTACAAAAATTTGTTCGCTCATACAAAGACACTATTTAATTTACTGGTCCCCCATTTCGGGATTTCACCCTTCCCTCAACTCTGGACCTTGGGAAACTATGATCGGAAAGTACAGTGCAGTTTCTGTCATATTACCTACCACACCATAATTGGAAGACTGAAAAAGCGTGTTTAAACATGCATTACTGCAAAAGCGAGCACAACAATGGCTACAGTTCTGTCTTTACTTAGCTTATTTCGTTTGTTCGTTTATTTCTTTGACACTGTTTTCTTATTTATGTATAGTAATAAAAGTTTTTAAGTGCTTGTTCAGCCATATTTTTTATTAACTTTTCCAAGTCTTCAACGGCAACTTGTTAAATTAAGTATGCTTTCATTCTGCTGACTTTATTCAATAAATCCTTCACACATTTAATCTACTATTATTGAAAATGACATTCGATAAAATGTTCAATATTACGATTATTCTCTAGCTCATGTGCATACAAAATATTTTAAGAGCACTATTTATGGGTATAGGTATATAAGCTTGACCCTCGGCATTACCCTCGGCCTCGGCCGAGGCAAGGATTTTAAGGCGCCTCGGCCGAGGCCGAGGGTCCAAAAAGTACCCTCGGTCCGATCACTGGGTGGGGTGGAAGGGGGTGGGGGTAATCCACCTGAAAGATTTTTTTGAAAGACATACCCCCTCTGGCTATTTTATACAAAACCTATTGTTGGAATTATAAAGGAGCGCCAAACGATGCCCAGTAGTATAATCTGAAGTATTTTCCGGGCAGTACTCTGTCCATTCTTTCATCCAAACATTTTTTGTCCATTATTTTGTGCATCCTTGATAGTCTGAGTCATTTCATCGTTCTTATTATCATTTATTTCTATGCAAACTTAATCACAAATATTCAAGAAGAGTAAAATATGACTACTTAAAGTATTTTTACTGATTATAAGGGGGGTAAGAAACGACACAAATGTCTAAAAATCAACATGAACTTATGTATCACTTCAGCGCCATAATTTGCCGTAAAAATGAATCACTTATACCCCTACGAAACTTAGTTTACCCCCTCTCCTCTCAGATCTTTGAACCGTAAGCATGTATGATTTCTCTTACGTGTTGTTTTGTGTTTTCTGCTCAACTATTGCATGCTACGCATATCAAGCTTTTTTTAATTCGAAATGTTGTTCGCTTGCTGTATGAATGGATGTTTTCTCGGTACAGGTTTCAACCCTTTGAAATATTGCTGAATTCTGAAGGGACTCGACTCCACCCTCGAAATTCTGCTAATTCTGCTCCCGCCAGTGTTTTTTCTTTGTACAAGGTCCGGTTGTACATGTACAAAGATGGTCCCCAAAAGTCTTTGTACATTTTGTACATGCAAATTTTTGTGTACTATTATATGGTAAAGTTACGATTTTAATGCGGTAAAACAGGGTTTTTTGGTCTTTGGTAGTGTATTTTAGCTAATTTCTGTGTTTCTGACGCCAAAAATTACTAAAAATTGTCTCAAAACGGCGCGCAAAAATCTTTGTACATGTACAAAGACGGTCCTGAAAAGTTTTTGTACATCGGAAAAAATGTTTGCCGAATACAAAAAGAATCTTGGCTCCCGCCGATAATTAATTTTTTTAAAAACTGTCAAAAAGTATGCTACTTTACGCATTTCTAGCGGCTTTTGACCTGAAAGGCTGTTTTTAACTGCTTCAGATCAATAAGTGAGTTTCTGTCTGAAGCGTATCAATCTATTGATTCCATGAAAAAATTTTTTCGAAACTTTTTTGTTTATATATTCTAGAACGAAAAAGCATCGTCATAGAAAGGTATAGAAATAAAATTTTTGACATGTATTCAGCGCCTTAAGCCCGAAAGACCCGCGATCTAGTAACATTTTTCGGAAGGAACCCTCTCTTGAATATTTTGTTCTATGCATGTCGAGAGATGATCGTATTAGATACGTACAAATGCTGCTGGATGTACAAATATATGTACTTACTGGTGTGCTTCAAAGTACATTCTCGCGTTGTTTACATTTCAATGCCAAAATATTATTACATTGTAATATTTTTGGTGAAGCACCTACTCTTTATTTCGGTTGATTTGAAAAAAATGTTGGAAACCCATTTTTATCTGAAGTTTCAGCTTTCTAGTCATACACGTAACGGCTCGACATTAGGGGTTGGCTGCAGTGTTTTTTTTGTTCTCGGCAAAGCTTTTTCCCGATGTACAAAGACTTTCCGGACCGTCTATGTACTTGAACAAAGATTTTTGGGAAGACAAAAATTGCAAAAAAGGTCTGAAATTCGTAAAAATTTTCGGCGCTTAGCGCCGAAATGAGTAATTGTGTGTTCTATATATCTTTATAATGGCAGAAATTGCATTTCCAAAGGAAAAGTGAAATTTTCCGGCGCTTCGCACCGTTTTAAGACGATTCTTAGTGATTTTTGCCCTTAGAAACCCAGAATTAGCTAAAATATACTACCAAAAGTCGAACAACTCTGTTTTTACCACACTAAAATCGCTAGTCGCTACTGTACCATATAATAGTACCCAGAAATTTGTATGTACGAAATGTACAAAGATTTTTGGGAAGACAAAAACTGTAAAAAGGTGTAAAATTCCCAAACGTTTTCGGCGCTTCGCGCCGAAATGAGTAATTGCTTGTCCTATATATCTTTAAAATGTCAGAATTTGCATTTAAAATGGAAAAATGTCAAATTTTTCGGCGCTTCGCTCCGTTTTGAGACAATCTTTAGTAATTTTTGGCGTCAGAAACCCAAAAATTAGCTAAAATACACTACCAAAGATCGAAAACCCTGTTTTACCACACTAAAATCGCTACTCTACTATATTATAGTACACAAAAATTTGCATGTACAAAATGTACAAAGACTTTTGCGGACCATCTTTGTAAATGTACAAACGGACCTTCTACAAAAAAACACTGGTCGGCGGTCCCCTGTCATTTCTGGATTTCTGGGGGGGGGTTAATGACCTCAAATGTTTGGCCAAAAACGGCCAAAAAAATATGTAGGAATGATCAAGAACACGACTTTTTTCGAAAATCGGGGAATAGGTAAAAATTTTTCGATGAGAGGAATTGCTTCAACTTTGGGTGGGGAAACCACCCAAACTTCCGCGTTGCATGTATATTTCTAGTTACTCAGTATACTTGCACGATTACATGGTTTAGGCTTTTGTAATACAAGCTAAAAAATTATATTACAAAAGCTTACTATAATCTTTCAATGTTAAGGTACTTACATTGATAGACGATGTGTGTTTTACCGAAAACCGTTGCTAGAAACCGGAACTCTCGGTCCGAAAGGCAACACGCAAGTCGTCTATCCTTTTCTGACAGAGTCTTACAGTAGTTCACAGGATCCGCCCGAAAAATCGATTCCTATTTGTACAGTTAAACATTTCCCGAATCAAATAGAGCACACAATACAGGTTCGTTGTTTGTGAACGTACAATGCTGTGATTTTGAAATTTTCAATAGGGGTGTTATGTACTATTTATTAATTATTTACAACTGACTGTGGCCATGCGTGTACATCATGGGGATTCTGGGGGTCGTCAGTCGGCCCTGTAAAATTTTCAATGCGTTTCTAAGGCTAAAAACGATGGGTACACGTGAAAAACACGGTTTTCTACGTGGACGATGCTATGTACATAAATCGCCTAAACGAGCACATTTTCTATAATTTCTTCGGAACATTGATTGTTCCGAGGGTCGCTGCTATTTTACGGGCAGGGGGTCAGTGTTTATTCTAGGGGACGGTATGGTAAAAATGGTAAAATCCCGTAGCAAGAAGTTACTTGATTCACCTCTGCTGTAGGTGCGGGTGCCTATTTTTCCGATACACAGCCCTAGGCCAGCGTGTCTGATTAGACCGAGTCTGGGTCACGGGGCTAGTGTGACTGCGCAGAACGCTGTTACCATCCGCCACACAAGTGCAATTACGTACATATGACTATGACTACTGCATTGTCAATTTCTTAATTTTTTCGACTGCTAGAAATAGTTTGATTTGAAGCAGACTGTCAATTGGCCAAATTAACTATTCATTTCCGTCTGTCGTGTTTATCGCGTACATTATTCATTTTATTAATTTTACGATCCTATACGTGGGTTTTTGTTAAATTTTTGACATTGGTGAACAAAAAAATCTGTTTTTTTCTTTCATTGCTATGCGACATTAAACTATTTGCATTCGGGTCTTTTCACTATTAACAACTAGTTTATTAAATATTCAACGATTTTGTATTGTTCTTATGATCTTGCTTTTATAGTGGGCTCGAGAATTGTTCAGTGGGTTATTCACTAATCCGGCCGAAATAGCTAATCAGTTTATTGAAGACCCCAGACTGTTCCACGAAAGGCTTGACAAGATGCACGCGGGCCAAAAGGTACAAAAGTGCATTTCATTATACAAAATATAAGTATGAATTGTATATGTGTACATATAAGGGAGTTTTCCTATGCTTAAGTGTTAAATGGAAATGTTAGTTTAAAATTAAAAATATAGGAAAAGTTTCATGCTAAACTACACTGCTTCTTCCGTAAGTTTTAAAAATATTATTTTGTATCACTTTAAATACTGAAAAATTTAATAATTACGAGTAAGGGGGAATTTAATTCTAGCTTATTCAGAGGAGTAGTTGATGGTTTTAGACAAGTTCAAGATTCCTGACAGATTGTAGTTGAAACTTAATGCTACGTCGGACAGAACTTGTTTTGTATGTACAAGAATGCTAAAAAAACTGTTTATTTTCGTTGTAGAAATTTATGATGTCCGAAATTTACGCCCATTTCGAAATAACATTTTTATAATGGCTCTCGGTCTAAGTATCGTTGAGATTCGGGCAAGCATGTAATTTTATGCTCATTTTACTATTTATTGCTTTTAAGCTTAGTTTGTGCTATTATTTAAATATATTTACTTCTTTACGCTTATCTTGCTTGCTCTCATTATCTTACCGTTTTCATCTGTTCTGTGCAGTACGATATGCTGAACACGGTTAAGAAAGTTTTGATCGACGATCGGCCGCCGTCCGCAGAACAATGCATCGAGTGGGCGAGGCGTGTGTTGGACGAAAATTTCGACTGGGACATTAGACAGCTGTTGCATAACTTTCCATCAGACCAAGTATATCTGAAAAATCTCATCTTTGATGGGTCCGCCATCGATTTATTTGGATCAAGTTCTAAATCCAGCTTCATTTATGCGCGTCATTCGATTCTTTCGATAAACATACAGTCTTCCCAACGAAATTTGAATAATTGAAATACATGCGTGACGATCCCTAACAATTGTTCGGTCTATGTTATAGCACGGTATCTCCTAGTATGTTTTGCATTGGTGTGTGAAACAAAGCATGACTTTGTCCAACATATTTCTTAAAGTAGGCATTGCAAATATCAATTCTTAACAACACTCAGGGATTGTTGTGTAATTCACTTTCGTGGCGTGAATTCTACTTACATACATATGTAAAGAAATTCATATTTACATACATACAAACACTTACTCATACACTTTCTTTGCTTATGTGGCGTGATACGGAACATTTTCTTAATCAATTTCTTATATATTCGTATACATTGTGTGCCTCGCAATTTTACGTATTCTGCATAGCGTATGTACATATACGCACGTAGATTCACAAGGTCAGGGGTCAGTAAATTTAGACCACTGGCAACATCATACATATGTTATTCATTTGCCTATGCTTCAAATAAACTCGTTGGAAAAAATAGCAATTTAGTGTGTTAAATAGTTCCTGCTGGATTGAACGCATTCGTTGAAATTCAATGCTAGGCTCACTTAACAATTTTATAATTTTGCTACCCGTTGTAGATAACTAGCCACGGCGTAAAATTTTGGTCGGGCACGAAACGGTGCCCTGTTCCTTTGACCTTTGACCCGAACAACGCCGAACACGTCGAGTTTGTGCTGGCTGCGTCCGTATTGCGCGCTCAGATGTATAATTTGAAACCGATCGATGACCCAATTTATGTGGCCCACGTGGCCGCCAACACAAAATTGCCCGCTTTTTCGCCAAAGTCGGGCGTACGAATCGCAGTCAATGATTCGGAATTAGATCAGGCCACGGACAGCATGTGCGGTTAGTTTAGATACCATTTTTCGTGCTTTTATAATAAAAACATTTATGCTTGTTTTAATCCGCGTTGTTTTTCATGACCTTGTTTTTTAAATTGTTTTTTTTAATTTTTAGAAAATTTGTGTCCTTTAAATTTTTTCTATACGCCAGTTTCAATTATCAGTTGTTTTTTTCGCTTAAGACGCCAGCCGTTTACAGGAACTAAATTTCGCCTTGGCTAAGCTCAAATTGGATAAGTCTCATCGTTTAACGCCGATTGACTTTGAAAAAGACGATGATTCTAATCACCACGTAGACTTCATTACTTGCGCTAGCAACCTCCGTGCAGAAAATTATTCCATACCTAAAGCCGATAAGTTGAAGGTCGGTGCAACTAAAAAACCGCAACTTTTCGTTGCCTGCACTCATAGTCATACCTGGGCGTGGGGGGTTTGGGGTATGCACCCTCCCCCAGAAACCAAAATGCTCCCAGAATTCAATTTTTAAAATTTTTTCAAAATTTTTTGATGCCGATGGATTGTTCTCGATGAGAAACCGTGGAAAATTGTGTTTTTCTGCCATACCACTATTTTAAAGCCATTTTTGACGTTTGAAAAACCTTGCACCCCCAGAACTTTAATGGCGCCCACCCTATGCTGGCAGTACTTTATTGTGACTCTGGCAATATGTAAATGCACAGAATGTAGATTGGGTGGCTTAAACCAAGAATTTTTATTAAGCGCCCTTACGGACGTAAAAACGATCAATATGCATGGAAATCAACCATTTTTAGGCATTCTGATCATGCTGTTTCTTTCTAAAACATAAAAACGGAAGATATAACAATTGAGTAAATTGAACAAAATATAGGCGCAATGATTATATGGATCAAATCGTCAAAGTTTTAACACTTAGGAAAAAAGCTCTTTAAACTATACCTTTTCTGTGATTTTTTTAGGATTAAAAATTCGGAGCCGAAAACCCCCTTCCCTTGAGGTCATCTTTCGTTTGGCTCTGGCGCTGTTTTTATGTCTATGCATTCTTACAAATATTAAAAGTTTCGATTTCTGTTTAGAAATAATATATTAATACCACATAAGGGCATAGGAATGGATAAAATAGGTTTTTGCTCTTCTTAAACTTTTTGAAAATCGTATGTTGTATGGCAATTTTGAAAAAACGTAAGGTGATTGCTAGAAATTTTTCAAACTAAAATTAACTCATTTTCCTGTACATATATAAGTACATGTACCACTTTCACAAGTGGTATATGTATTTATTAGCAGTCATCTCTAACAATCCTAAAATATTACCAAAAATAGGCATGTTTCGTTAATGTGGTTTGAAATTTAATTCGAATGCCTTATTTCGATAAAAATGGCACTTTAAGAGGCCGAAGAAAGGTCATAATAGCATAAAGTTTCAAAGAACGCTTATTAGGATCGCTGTGTACTATGTATAATTATTCCACTACTCTCTGACACGGTTTTTTGTATTCGGCAAATATTTTTGGGAAGACAAAATTTGCAGAAAGGTGTAAAATTCTCAAAAATTTTTGAGTTATTGTCTGTTTTATATATCTTTAAAATGATAGAATTTACATTTATAATGAAAAAATGTTATATTTTTCGACGCTTCTCGCCGTTTTGAGACAATCTTTAGTAATTTTTGGCGTCCGAAATCCAGAAATTAGCTACTAAAATACACTACAAAGATTGAAAAATCCTGTTTTACCACACAAAAATCGCTACTGTGCCATATTATAGTACACAAAAATGTGCATGTACAAAATGTAAAAAGACTTCTGGGGACCAGCTTTGACCGACCTTGCACAAAAAACACTGCTCTCTGACCATTTCTGCCTTCCTTGCATATCTATGATCCATACTTTCTTGCATATGCATACACATATGTACACGCTTGTAAAAAACTATCTTATTTAAATGTTTCCGTCTCTCAACAATTTCCATTTTAAAATCAAGGTTTCTTCGGGCATTTTTGATTAAAATTCTAGTGTGTATTTCAAAAAGAATAATCTTCAAATCGGAAATGCAGCCTTATCACATATCTTATTAAACAGTTTAGACCTATCTGAAGATATTGAATCCCTACATCAGTAAAGGAACATGTCCGAATGTGTGCTTATATTGATTTACTGATAAGTCATCGCATTAAGTCTAATCGCGCTAGTCCACTCAGTTATTGTTATTTTTGCGTAGACCAAGCAAATCGCCGGTAAAATAATTCCGGCTATTGCGACGACAACGGCTGCTGTAGCAGGCTTAGACTGCCTTGAGTTATATAAGGTGAGACTAATTATTGGGATTGTACGATTAATTTATTATCATTATCAATTTAATTATTTATGATTATTATTAATCTTACATATTATTAGACTTATTCCGACTAGACTTTTCGTCTAGCGATCTATTATTGTAATGGTGGTCCGTAATAATTAGATATGCATTTGATGTGTTCGTAGAATTTTTTAACTTATCGGAAGGAGAAAAAGGAGAAGGATATTTAAAAAAATGGGGCGAAATAATGGCTATGTAGCAGTTGACAAAAATCGTTATTTTTTCGACAGCCAAATAATGCATGCTTAGTTGTCAATCGCATCTGACATATGTGTTATTCAAAATTTGCGTCTTTTTTCTTGTGAACTTTAGTCCCAATCATAGGTGGGCGGCACCAAAGCTCTGAGGGGGGGTGTGCAAGATTTTTTCAACGGTCAAAAAATGGCCCTAAAAATGGTGGTATGGCGAAAAAACATCATTTTTCAACCTTTTTCGTCTAGTATTATCCATTGGCATCAAAAAATTGTTAAAAGAAACAAAAAATATATAAATTGAATTCTGGGGGTATTTTGGTTTCTGGGGGTGCATACCATCCAACCCCCCACGCCCAGGTGTGGTCCCGATTGTTTGAATCAACATTGATTTTGATTATGAGTTCTACAACGAACAAGTAACTTCCTATTCTTCAGTGAAGTAAAGTACTCCCTCCGTAGTGTACATGAAACGTCGACTTGCTTTTTAATAGACTACCTTTGTTCTTTGTTATAAAAAATTGGCTTTATAAGAGTCGTAAATGAGACGAAAGAGCAGATGCGATTTTTGTGCATATATTTTACTGCGTTATCTTGCCTTCCGAAAAATTGTCTGATTATAAGGAGGATGTGTGTTTGTATTGCAGTTCATTCTGTTTTTAGATTGTCATGGGAGACGGAAATTGCAAATTAGAGCTTTTCAAGAATGGTTTTATCGAATTAGCGCTGCCATTAGTCGCCTTCGCAGAACCTATAAAAGCTCCTAAGAAGAAGGTACAATAAGACACTTATTGCTGTCAGGCACGTAGCTGGCCGCCCTATTTTGGGGGGACCAACACTAATTTTTGGGAGGACTAAGCCTAAAAAGGCCATATTATTTTGAAATATTCTTTAAAAAGTCATATTTTTCTGAATTTTGGGGGGATACGTGCCTGATTGCTGTAGCATTCTGATTTGTGCCATTTCGAATAAACCTGTCAAAGTGGGCTTCGGTGAATTTCGCTTATAGCTTTTCGGTAGTTACATATTTGGCATATAAGCACGTGATCAGGGTGGTCAGAAATGGATAAAAATGGGTAATCTGTAGTTGGGAGGAATGAAATCATTGAATTCCGCTTTTTAGCTTCCGTTTATGAGGTATTTTTATGCGAAATTGTTCGAAAATATACTATTCAGAGCCGTCGCTCGAAGTTACTGGCTTTTTTGTATAACTTTTCGTTGATTTTGGGCAATATTTAAAATAATCAAAAAGATAGACTGATTTCTTGATTTCCGGTTCCAATAAATCAGAATGTAAATAAGGCGGGTTGATCTTGAGTGCCTCAAGCACAACTTCTATTTTAGTTCTCGGTAATCTCATCGTCAGCATTATAACGGATGGTGACCAAAATTTGAGCTAAACGCTTTAAAGTGCATAACTTTAGTCAAAAAGCTGATAATCATTCAATTTTATCGAAAAGCGATAAAAATGTATCAATTCAGGCTACTTTTGCAGCAGGTCATATGAAGATTTTACGTCTTTCAGGCAGACACCGTCCAATTTGCTAGGGATGCCATTAATGATAATGTGTATCAGTGTTTTTTTGTACATGGTCCGTTTGTACATGTACAAAGATGGTCCTTAAAGGTCTTTGTACATTTTGTACACACAAATTTTCGGATACTATAATATGGTACAGTAGCGATTTAAGTGTTGTAAAAACAGAGTCGTTCGACTTTTGGTAGTGTATTTTAGCTAATTTCTGGATCTCTAAGAGTAAAATCACTAAGAATCGTCTTAAAACGGCGCGAAGCGCCGAAAAATTTCACATTTTTCCTTTCGAAATGCAATTTCTGCCATTATAAAGATATATAAAACACACAATTACTCATTTCGGCGCCGAAAATTTCTGCAAATTTCAGACCTTTTTTCAATTTTTGTCTTCCCAAAAATCTTTGTACAGGTTACGAAGACGGTCCTCAAAAGTCTTTGTACATCGGGAAACATCTTTGCCGAATACAAAAAACACTGATTACACCCCTTTCTACTTTCTCAATCAGTTCCTCACTCATTTTAGCTCCGGATCAGTCATTTTGGCCTCCCATATACCACTACACACTAGACTTTTTCAAAATTGGCCAAAAGTTCTAAATTAGATGTCATACAGGCAAACATATGTAGAAGGTTACCTTGATTTTTGTTAAAGCGGATACCATTGTCATGAAAGTGGTTGACGACTTTTTTTGCATAATGAGACGACGTCAGGTTGGGCCAGGAGGCACAACTGTTAAGCAAATGATATTTTTAGGTTACTTATCTGTTTATATTGCACTTGTGTACACGCTCTGGCTGATAGCCATTTTTAAAGCAGCTTTGAATGGATTGTGAAATTCTGCAGGTTAAAATGGCTACCCAGACCATCGAATTTTTTCGGAAATTTCTGCCTAACTTTTTATAGAGCATATTTTAAATCTATACAAGATCTTATGATGCGATTCAAAGTTGCTCTGGGAACCGATTTAGTCATAAAACGTTTGGCAATAAAAGATTTATTGTTGTCCTAATATGCGGAAAAACAGAATTTATACACAAGCTTCTATTAGGCTAATGATGCCATTTTGATCAGCCACAATCAAATTTTACGATAGGGCAAACAAGTTTAACACATACACGCACAACATATAATGCCACAGTTACTCACTTGGATTTGCAAGTCACTTCACTTGTTTGCAAAATTGAACTGGTCACACTTTGTCTCAAATTTTTGTCATCACCCGTTACTCGCTAAAATTTGTACAGAAATTAATTTCTCACCTTTTTTTACTTTTAACCCAAAATCAGACAAAGTATTAGCAATAAATTTTAGAAAGAGACCCTTTTAAACTAGCAGGCTACGCTCGAATTATTGAAGAGCTTTATTCGTTGTATAATTTCATATATGTGAAGTTTTCTTATTTCTGCTTCAGTACTACGACACTGAATGGACTTTATGGGATCGATTTGAAATTAAGGGTCCGATGACCTTGCAGCAACTATTTGATTATATGATGGTTAGACTAATTTTTTCCATCTCAGTATCATTCGCACATGATGTTAGATCGTAATTAGTATTGATCTTGCGTCGAAAAACAGCAACAGCTCAACATTCTTCGAGCGGTATTTGGCCATTACGCGAGAGGGGGATAAATGACCTTTTATTTTTGGCCAGAAATAGAAAAAAGCACATAAAAATGGCCTGGAAACGTAAGTTTTTGTCAAAAATGACGGGGTGTAAAAATTACAGTCTTTGTATTATAGTGGGATGATCTACTTTGCGTGGGGATCTCACCTGAGCATGGGGGTGGTTCGGGGGTATGCACCTCCCCCAGAAACCAAAATAACCTCCCCCAGAATTCAATTTTTGAAATTTTATTTGTTTTTTAGCAATTTTTTGATGCCAATGGGTAGTGCTCGATGAGAAAGGTTTAAATATGGCGTTTTTTCGCCATACAACCATTTTAAGGCCATTTTTTTACCTTTGAAAAATATTGCAACCCTCAAAAAAAATTTGGTGCCGCCCACCTATGGTAGGGATCTTCTATGTTACATATATGGTTGTCTTTATGTGTGCTTTGTTTAGGATTCTTATTCAAAAAGTTGATTTTTAATATCGAATGCGCGCTTCGCTTTTATTTATTTTTTCAATTTTATTGGTCATAAACGCCCATCAATCAATCATTAATACGCTCATTATTGTAAATATGATTTATTCGCTATAAGTATTGTTTACAGAGCGCGGCTTATAGTATGGTAGCAATTACTTGAGCTTCTTTCTTTTATTGTTATTCGTTTTTTGTAACGCTCAAGTGATAATCGTTCAAATGCTATTCTTCTGAATTCTCTCCTTGATCGCCCACAAAATTTTTATTTTGCTGAATTAAATATTTGATTTAATTTGAATCTTTTGGAATGTTTCATACCTATTCATTCAGTATGGGGCGATTATCGGATTATAACCGGTTTTCCTGTCTATAAAATCTGTCCTTCGAAAGCGCTTATCTTCAAAATAGAATAAACTTATACAGAAGTTTAGTGCCACGTCATCCACACATGGGCGGGCATAATGAGTTTGGACCATAGGTGTACAGCATGGTTGATCTTCGGGGGTCAGGCGGTCTGGGGGTCAAGAATTGAGCTTGTTTGGACAAAAATGACCTCAAAAACTGATTAAGTACTAAAATAGCGTTAAAACTACACTATTAGACAGTTTCTGGTCAATTTAAAGCACTTTTAAAAATATTTTCAATTTTCATCCACTTTTGGCCTTCATTTTGCTCCATTTTTCCGAGAAAATTTCCCATTTTTCATTCTGGGGGTCCAGACCATACATGATCCTGGGGGTTAGAGGGTTTTCACCCCCAATCCCCCAGACAAATTCACGCGCCCCAGAAATTTTTTCACCGTGATTTTCCAAAAGTTTCCATAAAATGTCCTAAAAATTTGTTGAAAAGGTGCTGTTTTAAGCGTTTTTAACTATCTATTTGCTCAAAGTTAAATTTTCGGCGCTTCGCGCTATATACGCATGTTTTGACTATATTTTTTTCAATTTATTCGACTTTTTTTTATTTTTTTCGAAATTCAAATTATAATTGTAGTGTTGCGATCACACAATGGCGTAGGGGTTGCACTCACACGTGGGCATGGGGGGTTTGTGTGGGACATGCACCCCCCAGAAGGCCGAATACCCCTCTTCCCAGAAATCTAAATGCCCCCCTCAGAATTCAATTTTTTTTGTTTTTTTTCGCAATTTGTTGATGCCAATGGATAGTTCTTGTTGAAAAACGTCGAAGAATGGTGTTTTTTCGATATACCACCATTTTTAAGATTATTTTTTGACCTTTGAAAAATTTCTTCCACCCCTCCCCCCTCGCCCAGAATTTTGGTGCTGCCCACCTATGGTTGTACCCCTCAAAAGGTCGAACACTCCCCAGAAATTAATACCCCTCAGAATTCAAAGTTTGAGAATTTTTCGCAATTTTTTGATGCCAATGGATAGTGCTCGATGAGAAACGTTCAAAAATGGTTTTTTTCGCCATACCACCATTTTTAAGACCATTTTTTGACCTTTGGAACCCCCACGCAGAATTTTGGTGTTGCCCACCTGTGGTTGTGATTAGCAAAATGCCTTTCTTATTTTATAGAAAAATTATAAATTGGAAGTATCTATGATTTCGCACGGCGTTTGCATACTGTACTCGTTCTTCATGCCGCCTGGAAAACGACAGGAGCGTCTAAAGACGGAGTGAGTAGCTAAATATGAATGGCTTGCTTTTAGTCTTTAAAGAAAAACGTCCCAATTTCATTTATCTCAATAAATGTTAAAATTAAAGATTCCTTCCCTGAATAGCCTCGATGCTCATTTGGTAACGCTTCTACCTCTCATCGCGTCGACCCGGGTTCGATTCCTGCTGGAGCCGTGTTTTTCTCGGGTATCCGGCTCGGGTCAACCCAGCCTCTCATCCTTCGGTTAGGTCGATAAATGGGAGGCTACATTTGTAGCGTGGTTAACCCTCCGGGAGTCGTGTCGCGACCATACCTGAGCATTGGGGTGGGAGTATGCACCCCTCAGAAACCAAATTACCCCCTCAGAAACCTTAATTACCTCGCAGAATTCAATTTTTGAAAATTTTTCTTGTTTTTTTCGCAATTTTTTGATGCCAATGGATAGTGCCCGATGAGAAACTTTGATTAATGGTGTTTTTTAGCCATACCACCATTTTTAAGGTCATTTTTTGACTTTTGAAAAAATCGTGCGCGCCCACCTATGGTTGTTGTTGTAGCAGCGCTCAATCATTGATCAGTCGAATCCAGCCCCAGGAAGCATGCTACTTCCACTGGATGTTTCCATAGGTCGATTGCACGAAGATTGGTCGGTTTTGTAGGGCAGTGGAATAGATGGTGGACGTCATGTGGCCCATTTCCACAGTCCGGGCATAGATTGTCAATGGTTGGGTCGAGGCGTGTCAGATAGGTGTTTAGCATCCGACACCATCCTGAGCGAAGTTGAGCTAACACGGTCCTTGTGGCACGTGGAAGCCAAAGTTCGGCCGATGTTACAGGAGGTGGGTAGCCGCCCAACACCAGGTTTGGTCTGTAGCCTGCGATTCCGTCTGCAACTGCCTTGCTGTGTATATCTTTGAGGACTCCTTTGTAGTTTGCGTTGTCAGCTTTGAGTCGCTCAGTGTATGGGTCTATGTCAGGTTGGTAGTGTGAAATATCTTTGCGGATATTTCTTGGTGTACGGGCTTGTGTGATCAGGTTGTGGTTCGGGTGGTTGGTCAAATTGCATGACAGTAGATACTGTCTTGACAACATTTCGTTGTGTTGCTTAATGGGCAGCAATTTAGTTTCACTTTGCAGATGATCTGCATGGGTAATCAGATGGCAGCCAGTGATAGTTCTCATAGCTGCATTTTGTGTTGTTTGTAGGGTAGTCCAGTGGGTTGGACGGAGTTGAGGTGTCCAGATTGGGGCGGCATAGTTAGCGACAGAACGACAAACAGCTTTGTACGTTGTCAGTAGTGTTTCTTTGTCTTTGCCCCATGTACTACCCGCTAGTGACTTCAGTACATTATTGCGTGTATGGAGGCGGTTGCAAATGTAGTTTGCATGTGTTGAGAAAGTGAGCATGTTGTCAAACACAACACCCAACAGTT
Organism: Mermis nigrescens; assembly: GCA_036768485.1. Classification (NCBI taxonomy): domain Eukaryota; kingdom Metazoa; phylum Nematoda; class Enoplea; order Mermithida; family Mermithidae; genus Mermis; species Mermis nigrescens. Next base: position 548,722 of record JAVLUZ010000556.1, read on the forward strand.
TGGGATTCTTCACTGTTGGAATGCGATGTCCTGCAACTTGCACATCAAGTTCATTTTTGATTTCTGCCGACCATGTGGTGAAAAGTGTAGCCGTTGATTTTTCGGTCGAGAGATTCATGTTTCGACTAGTGAAAAACTCGTGTAGGACTTTAAGGTAGTCGTTGACTTTGATGCAGAGTTCAGCAACATTGGGACCAGTTGCAAGAACTGTGCAATCATCGGCACATGTTACAATGTTGATGCCGTTTGCTGGCGGTGGGATTTTCGATAGGTAGTGATTGAACAGTGTTGGTGACAGCACACCACCTTGTGGGACGCCTTGTTTGACTTTTCGGGAGTTCGACTTTTCGTTTCTAAATTCAACAAATGACTGTCGGCCATGTAGGTAGTTGCATAGCCAGCGTTTTATCGTGTTGGGTAGTGTAGAGACGAGAATGTCTTGCAGTAGAGTTGCATGGCTAACCGTGTCAAAGGCCTTTGACAGGTCAAGAGCAACAGCAATAGTACGATGGGCTGGTTTTCGTTGGTTAAGGCCATTTTTTATTTGGTTTGTGATGGCATGAAGTGCAGTTGTGGTGTTGTGCAGTTTCCGAAAGCCATGTTGGTGTGGCATTGTCGGCAGATGTTCATTGAGCAATGGGAGAATGAGCGATTCAAGTGTTTTGGCTACCGGCGAGAGCAAGGAAATAGGACGGTATGCTTTGCTCTGATTTGTTGGTTTTCCAGCTTTAGGTAGCGGGATGATACGCCCAATTTTCCAAATGCTGGGAATGAGCAATGACGATAGGGAAATGTTAAAAAGGTCGGTTAGGTATTTCAAACCGTTTGCACCAATGTGCTTGAGCACGATATTGGAAATGCCATCAGGGCCTATGGCTTTTGAACTTTTAGATGATTTTATCGCAGCAGCTACTTCATTGGTTGTGAACTCGATGTTTCCATTGTTGTTAAGAGCATGAAAAGCTCGAATTGTAGCGCGCCATGTTGGGTCAAGTTTAGATGGGTGTTCAACAAATTGACGATTGAATGCTTTGGCACATTTCTTGGGGTCATTTATTTCAGTGTCAGCAAAATCAATTGCAATATTATCATTGCGTATGGTAGGATTAGATAATGCCTTGACAGTTTTCCAAAGTTTCTTGACACCATGACTCAGGTTGCAATTGTTCAGGTGTTCAGACCATTTTTTCCGTCTGTGTTCATTGACCAATCTCCGTATTTCATTGTTTAGCTGCTGTATACTGGGGTCTGAAGGATCAGCTGATCTAATTGCATCACGTTCATCGGCAAGTAATGTAGCAGATGTGGGAAAGTAAGGACGAATTTTAGGAATTCGTCCAGTTGGTATGTTATGTGTCATTGATTCGCAAATGATTTTCCGGAACATGCGCTCACCATCGTAAATATTGGTGGGTGCATGTAGTGTGGAGAAATGTTTTTCAGTCTCGGTAGTAAATTATGCCCAGTCAGCTTTGTTAAAATTGACATATGTGCGGCGTTCCGAGATTGCCAAGTCAACAGCACGTTCGATGGTGATTGTGATCGGTAGATGATCAGAACCGAGTGTAAGTGCTGTGGACCAAGATATGCTGGTCAGGAGGCTGGGACTGGCGAGACTGATGTCGGGTGAACTAGAGCAGTTTCCAGAGATTCTGGTATGCTGTTTTTCGTTAAGAATGCTGAAGGTTGAGCCGTTGATTTGTCTGGCAAATTCGATACCACGTTGGTCGTTACCAAGTTTCGAGTACCAAGCATCATGATGAGCATTCAGATCACCCAGAATGAGTGCATCATTGCTGGTAAGAAGGTGTTCAATGGGCGGAATGTATCCAGGTTCACAACTGCTTACTGGTGGCACATAAACATTGTAAACGATGATATCAGTTTTGCCAGATGTAATGATGATAGCTTGTTGTTCGAGGAACTGATCATGTCTGTTCGGTGCAGGCGTGTTGATTAAACGGTATTTGACGGTTTTATGTATCATGAAAGCGAGGCCACCGCCAGCATTTGCTCTATCTTGTCGAACGACTGTATAGTTGCCAAATGATTTCAGTGTTGACCGAGCGGTCAATTTGGTTTCTTGAAGAACACCAAGCAGGATATCGTTGCGTTCAAAATAGTTGGTGATTTCTGCAATTTTATTGGATAGACCATTGCAGTTAAGTTGCAGGACACGAAAGGCTGCAGGTTGGTGTTTTATCAGGGATGGTCGATCACTGGAAGGCTGAAGGCAACATCGAGCAATGAACTTGTTGTTCCAATCAGCAGTGTTAGTTAGGCCTGAGCATTTGCGAAAATGGCACCATTTTTGGCATTTGTTACATTTTACTGATGTGCAGTTACGATTTATGTCAAGTTGGCAGACGCTGCAGGACCAAACTGGTGGACCCAGGTTGGGTTCAATAACGGCCATTAGTAGAAGCAGTTGGAGCAATCCGACCGGTGTAGAAAGCTCCACAGGCCAAAAAACGAACGATACAAATGATTGATCGCGACCACACATGGGCGTGGGGGGATCTGGGGGGTCTGGACCCCCCCAGAAACCAAAAGACCCCCAGAAATCAATTTTTGAAATTTTTTTCGTTTTTTTCGCAATTTTTTGATGCCAATGGATAGTGCTTGATGAGAAACGTCGAAAAATGGTGTTTTTATCGCCATATCACCATTTTTAAGGCCATTTTTTGACCTTCAAAAAATCTTGGACCCCCCAGAATTTTCTTGCTGCCCACGTATGATCGCGACCCCTTGCGGTATCTAGCGATGTAACACGCAGTTCTGGTGTGCAGGCGATACCTGATTACGGGTGCTTGAGCCTACTTTAACCTTAACCTAACCTTCGATTAAATTGACGTTCATCTACTTCAAGTAGCATTCAGGCTTAACTAAATAAATTGTGAGTATTTTTCTAATGCTCAATATTTAGTAAATTTTTTCGAAACACACTTTCATTCTTATCAAGTTCTAGCCTTTTTTATGCTATCTATGATTTATATGCATGTGTTCCTGTTGGGCGGGTATTTCCGTTGTCTATTCGTTTTTTTCTTTTTTTGTATGTTTTTATATTTTTATTTTCTCTTTTATTATGTTTAGTTACCTAAATTACGAATCAGAAATCCATAAAGTGCTCTCCCTCCATTGCTAGGGTTTGATGTCTCATTGTTATTTAAATTGGTTTAAGAAAACGAATGAAACTTGCAACACTTACCGCCTAGTACCGATTTAATTGTCCTTAATATATGCATGCACTACTTTTCGAAAATACTAAATATTTCATTAATAAATTACATAATAGTAAAATACTCTTTTGACTTATTTTTTACGATAAAGTCCATTTCTTATGAACATATTTTCCTCTGTTTAGCTTTGTTTAATTTTTTATGTTTTAGTAAGTTTTCACGAACTGAATTTCGCTCTATCAACGTTTTTATCGCTTTTGCAGCATTGCCAAATTAATAGAGACAGTGTCGGGGCGCCCGATTCCGAACCACGTGGTTTCTCTGGTGCTGGAGCCGATGTGTTCTGATGACAAAGGCGAAGACGTCGAAGTGCCCTACATCAATTACACGTTGCCGACGGAATAAATCGGAGCGATCGACCACTAACCTATGAAGCGAACTACTGATTTATCGATTTTTTCGATCGATATTAGCTGAATATTAATGTTTTATCCCGTTCTGGCACTTTCTTGCTCTTTAACCTCATCATCATTTTCTGTTCTGACGGTAATAAAATCGCAGTTGCATTTTTTGTAAAATGCGGGATTCAGTACGCACATGGTTGTTAGCATAGGTGGGCGATACCAAAGTTCTGGGGGCGTGTAAGATTTTTCAAAGGTCAAAAAACGGCCTTAAAAATGATGGTATGGCGAAAAACACCATTTTTCAACGTTTCTCATCGAGCACTATCCATTGGCATCAAAAAATTGCGAAAAAATCCAACAATTGAATTCTGGCGGGTATTTTGGTCTCTTGGGGTGCATACCCCCACGCCCAGGTATGGTTGTTAGTCTATATTGCCGTTTCGTGGAACTTTTTACTAATCTTGCTGCTAACAAAAGTAGATCTGAGCTTAGCAATTGAGCACTTGGGAATGAGGAGACGCAATAGTTATAATTAAGATTTTGCGCTGGTCAGTATGTAAAACAAATTTTTTTAAGACGATCACTTTTTATGAATAAATGTTGAGATTGTCGGACGTTATCACCACTTTTCTGTTCAGTGGTATAAGCTTAGACTGAATTGTGAATATTCCGCTCGGACACAGCGACGCTTGTTGAATCCTTTAAAACCCCAAGAACGGTGAAGTGGACTGCATGGTTTTATCTTTTTGCAAAACAAATGCTTAGGATATCCGGACAGCTTTTAGGCCCTCCAAAAATTAAATTTTTAATTCCTTTCTCTATTCACGATTTTTTATGCTAATGGGTAACGCTGGGTTGAAGAATTGCGTTTTGTACTTTTATGATTTTTCGGCACTTTTTTTGACGTAAAAAATTTTCAGTTCCCCCCGCCCAATAATCAAAGGTGTTCATGTTGGCATACCTATAAGCCACCATACTTGAGAGCGGGGTCTACACCATAGGTGGGCAGCACCGAAATTCTGGGGGGTGAAAAAAATTTTCAAAGGTCAAAAAATGGTCTTAAAAGTGGTCGTATGGTGAAAAAACACCATTTTTCGACGTTCCTCATCGAGCACTATCCAATGGCATCAAAAAATCGCTAAAAAAGCAAAAAAAATTCAAAATTAGAATTCTGGGGGGGTTTTGATTTCTGAGGGTACATACCCCCGAACCCCCCACGCCCATGTGTGGTCTACACCCTCCAGAATCTAAAACCCCTGCAAAAATTAATATCCCATGAATTGAGTTTTTCGGGATTTTTGCCACTTTTTATGCCCGCTCCAGAATTTGGCTGCTGCCCACTTATGCTACCACTGTTAATGAAGAGTCAGACCCGCTAGAATCGTCAGACAGATCCGATTTTCTAATTCATTACTAGGCGTCTTTCATTTAAAGCGAACAGATTTTCATGAAGTTAAATGGTTTTTTTAATTTTAGGTGCCTCGGCAGCACGAATCAGGAGTTGAGGAGCTTATTTTTGATTTTTGGGAAACTTTAAAGCCATAAATTTCAATCGAAAACAAATGACTTGTTGCCATTGTACGACAAAAAGTCACGAAAAGAGAAAATCGTGCTTGAATTTTGAGACCGCGAATCAGATTAAAAATGGCATAATAAAATGAGTTGTTTTTCAATTTTCCATGTTCGAAATCAGTCATGTTCCAAAAGAAATCTCAACTTGAAATTTGTATTGTGGTAATAACAGGATTTTTGTTTGGAGACGCACACAGAAATTTTTTATAACTGCTTTGGTTTGAAGTGTAGGTACCTGAATGGATGTTGTGCTTTGCATTACGCATGACGGGACGTCTCGCCCACAGCAGCGAATCCGGTAAAAGATTTCCAGGAAGTTGTCCAAATTTAAAAAACATCAGTTTATAGCGGGAAATTTAGCCGATCTGAGAAGAATGAATGGGAAGCCCTCTCTTCTATAGCCTGTTTCACACAACTTCGGTCATAAATTTTAAAACTAAGCCGACAAATTGCGATTATATATAGCATTGATCTGACATATAATTATCGTAACCCTCAGCTTTCTGTGAATGAAAATTTTTAGAATTTATGTGCGAAGTTATGTGAAACGAACTCTGGTGCGAATTTACGGGTGAGGCGTAGCCGTCCTCCCTTTGGCCCAAAAAGTTGACGAGATAAAGGATGGATTTATATGTACATACTTAGCGATGTTTGGCCATCGGTTATTTTAATTTTTCAAATTTTCCGGCGCGCGCCCTACGTATGTATACGTAACAGAGGCGTATTTAAGGGAGGCGGCCGCCCCCCGTCGGCCAAGAATATTTAGCGAGAGAATGAATGGATGTGCTTTGCGAGGATTTTTGGCTTACATTTTTTCGCCTGGCGGCCTGAAAACTATATTTTTGTTGTTTTCTTCCATTTTTTAACCTTTTTTTGCCTTCCGCAATGCTCCAATAGGCTTTGCTCATATACAAAAACAGGAAATAACAAAGTATTCAAGTCTGTTCAGTCGAAATTTGACCAATTTTCCAGCGCGTGTTAGCTTTACTTAATTTTTTGATCAATTTCTTGCACAAAATTGCAGAAATTTTGAAATCTTTTGCAAAATTTTTGCACCAAGAATTATTTTTTACTAAACATAAACATACAAACGTCGAAAAACACTACGCTGCACGTGAATAACCAGTTTTTAAACCTGTTTTTTACTCTATTGGAAAAAGTTGGGGGTACCGCTCTCCTTAGGAAAAACTTAGATCCATTACTACTCTACATATATTACATTTATTCACTTCTTGGAAGCCGTATTTTTCTAGTTTTCTTCCATTTTTTGCATAAGTTTAGATGCTTTATTGGACTTTTGCTTCAAATGCAGAAACATAAAATAACGAAGTAATAAGTCTGCAAAAGTCTTTCTGTCCGAATTTAATCAATTTTCCGGATCTACGCACTACTTTTTAGCTAAAGTTAAAGAAATTTAATCATTTTGCACAAAATTGCTTAAAACTGCGAAAATTTTGAAAACATTTGCACAAAAATTATTCGATCACACTTAGACAATATAAAACGGTAAAAAAGCGCAACACGAATAGCGAGTTTTTTGGCCCTATTTATGACTGTCCTGGAAAAATTGGGGTATCGCCTCCCTTACGAAAATCCTTGATTCGTCACCTGAGAAGAAGGTCGTAGCTGGCGCGTTTAAGCGTAGCCTAAAAACACTTAAAAATTATTAAATCTTACACCTATGCACAAAACACCGTCAGTGAAAGTGAAATATTTTTCGAAGTGAAATGCGTTTTTGACCTCGCTATGTGGTGCAACAACGAGTCGTTTCTAAAAAAGATATACAAAAAATATCAATGAAAACTATATTTTCACTATTTTCAGGTCTAATTTACCTTCTTATTAACAAGTTAGTTGAGAAAATAGAATATGCGCAAAATACAAGAAAGTTTGGTCATTTTACCAATAAAAATAAAATTACGTGTCGTTGTAAAAAAACACAAACGAAACGGAAAATTGCCATAACTGGCACAGAATAATTTCCAGTTTTACTATGATTTTCAACAAGACAACTTGCACTTGCAATAAATTATTAGATGGGTGTGGTGATGCGCTTAAATATGTTAGCTGATTAGAACTTCTTAACTCATCATTGCGCCATAAAAATTGAAAGAACATATAATTATATACTATAATTAATAAGGAATTTTATACTAAATATTTAATTACTGCTTTCCTCAAAAGTTATAACTTTGCTCTAGTGCTCATTCAGCAGCAGTTCGTAATAAGATTTTGGGAAAATGTAAAATCCGGAAGCGGAAACGGAAATGATGGGTAAAAGCCGGAAACGGAATCGATGGGTAATATACGGAAAGGGAAATGTATATAATTGTGAACATTTTTCCGTCGGGGGTTTCTCAGCCCTGGGGATAGTCCAAAGTGCCGGAAGCGGGGTTCATCTAGTAGGGCCCATCAGAGTGAACACCCGCAACCCCGTTTCCGGCAAAATTTCTCCCACTGAAGGGTGGTTTAGGAGCTCGGATACAGGGTACCCCATTATGCATATATGAAGCTGACCCCGATTTCGTCGGGGGTTTCTCCGCCCTAGGGGTAGTCCAAAGTGCAGGAAATAGGGTTACCCAAATAGGGCCCATCAGGATTAACACCCCTAACCCATTTCCGACAAAATTTCTCTCACTGAAGAGGGGTTTAGGGGCTCGGAAATTGGTTACCCCATTATTCGACTTTTCATCCTTGCGTTTATTCCGAATAAACTATTAGTATTGGTATTGAAAAAATTTTGCCGGAAACAGGGTTGGGGGTGTTCACTTTCATTGGCCCTACTTGGGAAACCCCGGCTCCGGCACTTTGGACTTTCCCTAGGGCGGAGAAACCCCGACGCAACCGGGGTCAGCTTCACATATGAATAATGGGGTACCCCGTTTCCGAGTCCCTAAGCCCTCCTTCAGTGATAGAAATTTTGTTGGTAACGGGTTTTTGGGTGCTTACCTGATGGCCTTACTTGGGGAACACGGTTCCGGCACTTTGGACTATGTACCCCCAGGGCAGAGAAACCCCCGACGGAATCGTGTGCACAATAAATTACGTTTCAATTTACGGATTTTAACCATCGTTTCCATTCCCGGCTTTTACCTATCGTTTCCATTTCCGTTTCCGTTTCCGGATTTTACCCACACCCTAAGATTTTTTGTGCAATCGTTAGCGTTTTGTGAAAGTAAGCAGCCCTTAATGAGAGTGCAATTTCCGAAATTCCATTAGTCAGGAGATTTGCATGCCTTTTTATAACAATTTATATGTGGCTGTTGAAAATTTAACTGGAGAGGCAGAAGTCAATCTTTCTAAAAAGCAGCTCAAATATGCAGCAAGAGGGAAATTTATTTATTTATTTAGTCAAATATTTTCACAATTTTACTTCAACTCTTCAGACGATAGTTCAACTCAACTGAAATAAACCGAAACGAGCGATGTAGGACCGCTTACGGAAATTGATCTGCTGACACTGGCAATGAAGCAATTAGAATGATCAACTGATATTGCATTACCACGTGCTTAATCGAAACCTTGTAGCCAAATTGTGCGAAGAATGTTAATGCTTTTTCTAATTAAAATCATTGAACCTTATACCGTCAGAGTGTGTGTGACGATTCGGATAAAGCTTTATTGAGTGTTTTTGTATTCAGGCGTCATTATTTCACCAAAGCAATTTGCACGTAGCTCATGTTACTCTTTCTTATTAGCTTCTTCTTGATTATAGAAAGACAGACTATAAATAAGAGTACTATGTATGTTTGATTTCAACCCATTCAAGTAAAGAATTCAACATATTTCGATTAATAGCTTATGAGTAACTATAGTCTGTTTCACACAACTTCGGTCATAAATTTTAAAACCATCTCCGACAATAAGCTGACAGATTGCGATTATAACATTGATCTAAAATATAATTATCGTAACCCTCAGCTTACTGCTGATGAAAATTCTTAGAATTTAAGCACGAAGTTATGTGAAAGACTATAAATCTTAACGTTCATTCCAGTCTCTCTCTCTCTCTCTAACGTGTTACAGTCGATTGTACCATATTTTCTTAAGTCGATAGCGTTCCGTACATTCATTATTGTAATCACTATATAAATTGCCATTTGAAAATGTTCACGTAGAATAAATTCGGTTAGATGTAGAAGGTGTCTCGATTGAGTTATGTGTACGTGCACAAAATTTTAGTCATTAACTTGATTATTTGGTCTCGTTAGCTTGGAGAATCGAGTTCCTAACTTCAGCTGAACAAATGAATATCAGGATATAGAATATCCCGAAAATCCACGTTGACTAGTGAACATAAAATCTAACCGAGTCTGATCGTCTGAAATAGTTACGAATATGATCATATCCTACTGATGATGTGATTTAAGATTCCAGTAGGTACTTATTATGATCATTAGTTGTTGCTTAGAATAATTGTGCTGTGAAAAGACGACTTTTCAGTGCTATTTATTTTATCTTTCAATCGCTGCATTTTGATTTTTGATCCCAGTGTACTTAGCATAATTATCACGATCAGGATTTTTTGTTAATTTCTAAAACCTTGCTCCATCTAGCTAATTGTTTGAACAAGCTAATTGTACAATACAAGCTAATTGTTTGAACGAATTTAAATAAATGTGACGCTAACATGGTTGCGCAACGTAATTAGAAGTTCGCGCGCATTCACAGAAAGAACCTTTTTTAATTCTATCATTAAGCTAATTTAGCTTGTCAGTTGTCAACTTCAATTATAGTCCATGAGATTACATTCAACTCGTTTTAGCAAGGAGTGCAATTTGCTAAGAATTGCATTCTTTTGAGTACCCACAGTCGATCTGGATCTTGCGTGTAGGTGCCGAAAAAAGAATTACCTATTATATTGTTGTAGCTTTTTTTACGCTATCCAGAAAATCTTTTGAAGACACATGAGTATAGGACCTGCGCTTCAAAAGATCAGTTTTAGATTATTCTGCCAATGTACAGAAACAATCGCATTTGCGAGATTTTCAGAACTAAAAGATGCAAATTGTGCGGAAGTATAATTTAAGTACAAGAATTATCTTCCAAGTTTTTTGATAAAATAATACGAGGGATTACAAATTGTCTTTTGCTTTGTTAAATAGTCTTTTTGTTAATCCGCTCGCTCATGTACATGCAGGTGTTGAAAAAGGACACTCATGTACGAATTCTTGTGATAATTGTTAGGACATGCCTCGCCTTATTGGAAATCCCAAGTATTTTTTATTTGAAAATGCAATACTGTCGTTATTATCGGACAACCTGCTAGTTAGCGTAAGATATGCACGTGGGGAGTTTGTATGGTGTAGACCATCCCCAGAAAACGGAAAAATGGTAAATTTCCTTGGAAAATGAGGCAAAATGAAGGCCAAAATCGGATTATAGATTTCAATTTTTTACAAAAAATGCTTGAAATTGATTAGAACCTGTGGAAGTGGAACAACGCAGGTTTAATGCTGTTTTAGCTATTATACAAGTTTTTAAGGTCATTTTGGCACAAAAAAGTTTAATTTTTGCCCCCCCCCCCTCAACCGGCTGACCTATCCCAGATCGGCAATACTGTGCATCTATCACGAATTTATGTCGGTATCTTACTTCAGGATAATTAGGACAAATAAAGTCCATAAAACGAACGTCTTGCCTAAAGCTATGGAGTACTGGATAAAGTCATTCTTGCTTGTTTTCTCTCTACTTAATATTGCTGTGATTGCAAAATGCAAAGTAAGTTGCCAATCAGCTAGAAAAATGTTATTTCTGTAAAAATTAAATTTGAATTGAGCTGTATAATAAGCAAAATAATGCGTAACATATTTTTATTCAAGCAGGATTGACAGCATCTACCAATGAAAAAGAATTTTTAATTCTTTTTTATGAATTCTTTCGCCCTTGCTCGTCACTTTTGAAAATCAGCATTCAAGGAAAATTGTTTTATTTTTGTTTTATTTATCTGTAAATCAGTTTTGTAATTCAACGGTTATACATTATTGTCATGATTTTTCTTTTTCTTCAATCTTTGTATTTTTCGCGAAATACGGCACATATTAGTTATTATTACGTATGCATAAGTACCTATCGAATTTTGATGCTAGAAAGTAAGACATATTTTTCAATTAATACTACCTTTGGAGTAAATCCATTTTGGAGCTGGCATAATGCCTGAAAATCAATTTACTTGATGCGAGCGATCGCGAATACGAAACTGATTACTTTTCCTTGTAGAATGGTTGACCTTTAATTTCACTTTTCTGTTTTCTTTTGCTACCGTTGACGATCCTTTGACAGTTCAAACTTTGAATCACTAAAGTTCTGAATTAATTTTTTTCTGAGTAACTTCTAAACTGAAGAACTCGAAAATTTAAAGTGAGAGCAATATAACGGGACTTGCGGTAGTTTTAGCTATGACAGGCGTGAAAAATTATACAGTTAATAATTTTACCATCAGCTTTTGCCATATTTTCGCAACATGTTTTTGAACTCACGAATTTCAAGGTGCTTGATCTTTCCTTCCTGGTCAACGCTTGAAGAGCCTAGAAAATTCATTAAGGATCGATTGCTTTATCGCACTTACTAATTAGCTCTAATTAATTATATATCTCTCTGTCTCTCTCACTCATTATTCTTACTATAAAAAGCGATAACACATTCGTAGTGGAGATACAACCTGGGTTCATAGATATCTGTTGCAATGTTTTTCATATCAGGCCAGGCTCAAATTTAAAACAAAACCTGTATGCAGTAAGACTGTGCCAGTGAATTTCACTTGAATTCCAAGCGGGAAAATTTATATGCCGAAATCATTATCCATACAGGGTGTCGAAAAAAGGTACATTATTATTTTTTTAATAACTTTCTTATTACGCAAGCAAAGTTGATAAAACTCTCAACAAATAACCTGATATATATCGTCAACCTTGTGCTAAGAGTTCATTGTCGTACTGTAGATGTAGCTGATACTACAGTGTAAATTCAAACGTGTACCTCAAGCTAGATTTGAAATACCACGTTTCGTCTAGATAAAGCCCAGTGTCGTGCAAATTTATGTAATAAATGTCAGAATTTGTTAAGTAGCTCAATAAGGTTGGTACATAGTGATATTTAAATGAAAACAATAGTAAAATGGTGCTGACAGCGAAATTTCGCTTTTAGAGTGTTTACTGATCTCAGTGTCAACGTTGTCTCAATATCGCACATTTCCTAAGAAAAAGAAATTAGACCTGGTATAAGCACGCTGCGATGTAATTTTTTCAAAATGCGTAAATATTGATTTAGAGGCATCTCTTCGAGCAAAAATAATTTATTCCAAGCAGGTTTTGGCATAAGTTTTGTGCTGTCACCGGTTTTATTAAAGTATCACACTTTTCTGCGCAAATTTCGGGGACAATTATTCGTGCAAGGATGAGTCCAAACTTTCAACGACACCTATTTCCTGATTTAAAATTACTACATAATATTCAGAGAACACCTTAAATATAAAACAAAACTCATTTAAGATCATAGTACAACTTCCTGATCAGATGTTTGGTGCAGCAGGTAGTGTACCATGTATTGTGAACATGGGAAATTTACAGAAGTAAATTCGTAGTTGAGTTTGCTTAATAAGGAGCAGGCAACTAGCACCTAGCGATATACTGCAATTTTTTTGCTAGCATAGTTATACCATAAAGTGGCAAAAAAGTTTTCACACTTTCCCATTTTTCTTAGAATTTCAACTAAACAAAATGTACCCTTTTTCCGAAACCCTGTATATTTATGAGTGGTTCTGTTCTTTAGCAATGCTAAAGCATGCAAAGGACTTTTGTAAGAGTGTAGTGATTTATAGCGCTATGTGTTCCTGAATATTTTTCGGATTTTATTTAAATTAGCTGCTATAGGAAAAATATTTAGCACTACGTTTAAATAATGCATTCAAATACGTGAGCGCTGATTTTGAAGACTATATTCAAGAAACAACGATCGATGAGACTCCGTTACTTGCGGTGTTTAGATGACGAATAGTGTTTTTCAGATAAGGAGACCGAATCTGTTATTTCCAAATCTTTTGCTAAAGCAGGCCAAGTTCAGGAATTTAGAAAACGAAAGATTTGATTATCAACCGCGGCCGAGTAACCTAATCCAAGATCTTTGGGAAAGATGCCCAGAATGTGAACAATTCGGAGGCAACTACCTACGTCCATAGCGATCGATTGAGATTAGCTTCATTGTCTATTTTTTTTGTATTTTCTGCACTATGCCGGATAAGCAGTTTATTGCCGCTTCCTTGATATTACATGACTTCATTCAGCATTTTATTGAAATGTCTTCCGTCCTCCTTGTTTTAGAGTAATTTGTAATAAAATCTCTGTTTTTCGATATATTCAATTTCAGTGCGCGCAATTGGTTTCCCTAAATTTACTTAACTTACCTACGAAATAACATTTGCATTTTTAATTTGTAGTTCCTTTTAAATTAAAGATATTCTTGATAGCTTTCTCTCGAAGCAGTTGTTTCGCTAAATTATGCTGAGAACTTCTTTCATAAATACGGTGCATCGCTGACTATGATTGACTAAACAACCTTTAGATTAGAAGATCGGATCGTAACTTTTGTGTAATGTAAAAAGACGCAAGAAAGCGGAACTTGGGCCTGAAAGTGCTAAGCTTGATAAAATTGGATATTCTAAGCGGTAGTAGGTACATAAAAGTCGTAGAGTCATAATTTTGGTTAGATGGAATACATTGGAGTAGCTGTGGGGGTATAGGAGGGCCTAGACCCTCAAAATTTTCGAAATACCCCTAAGAAAAGAATGGAAAATTCTCAAAGCTGAACTGAAAAGACCGCGTATAGATTTTAACACTCTTTTGAACTGATAAGCTTAAAATTTTCGATTGTGTCACGATTCTCCGACCTTCCCGATTCTCCGACCTTCCCGATTCTCCGACTGTCCCGATTCTCCGACCGTCCCGATTCTCCGACTTTCCCGATTCTCCGACCGTCCCGATTCTCCGCCTAATGCTAAGAGAGTTTTTTTTAAATTAGCGAGAATCTCGTTTTTCCGACCGTCCCGATTCTCCGACCATCCCGATTCTCCGACCATGGTAAGATTTGACAAGTTTGAACAAGGACTGCATTGCACGATTTATAATGCAGTACCTACGAACGCATCCCACGCATGTACATAACATTATTTGTTTTGCGTACAGATATGTACATACATATATACTTATTCGATCGACCACTTATATAGATACATGGATACCTATTCATTCGATTAACCAGCGTAACGAATACGATGAAACTCTGCTCTGACTTATAAAAATAGAAACAAAAAAATGGAAAATGCAAATTAGACAAAAATATTTAGCGTCGTTTTCATGACGTTTGACATACAAAGGTATATAACTGCATTAATACTAAAAGTCTGAGCTAGGCAAGGAGATATACTTTGATGTAACTTCTGTTTATTCTCACTTTTTAAAGTCAAAATGAAACGAAAAATTGTAATGTCAGACAAAAAAAATTACTTTCAATTTTACTGAATGACAAAAATGATACGTTATGAAAAAAATTCGTAAAATTACATAATAATTCAATCTCTAAATAAGTCCTTTATTACATGTATGTGCAACCGCTATTCAGCAGTTGATTGACATGTGGTTTATGCCACCTGTCATATTTGAATCTGTAGTCGGAGAATCGGGAAAAGTCGGAGAATCGGGACGGTCGGAGAATCGAAACGGTCGGAGAATCGGGACGGATGGAGAATCGGGACGGTCGGAGAAACGAGATTTTCGCGAATCTTAAAATAATCTCTCTTAGCATTAGGCGAAGAATCGGGACGGTCGGGAATCGGGAAAGTCGGAGAATCGGGACAGAGCGAAATTTTCGGGCGTTCGCACCTATTTATTTACATACATACAACATATTTTTCAATATAATTCGAATGAAGTTAAATTTTCAAAAAAATTTTAGTGCGTAGACCTCGCTATGAAAAGCTGAAAAACACTATTTTTTGCCTATCTACGAGTAGTCGTTGAGATAAGCGTCTTCAAAATTTTCGTCCCGCAATTAAGAAGATCAGCTACGTCCCTAGGGGCATATTATGTATACATACAATACGAGTATAACTTTTTTTGAGACAACTTTGATTTGCATTTCCACTGGATGAATTTTAAGCTTTGGTTCGCATTCCATAGGACGTCCTATCTAATTATGGATTCAGTCAAAAAATTGATGGACAGTCCGAATCTTTAAACTATTAGTTTGATTATAAATATATTAGGTAACTACCCCGCCATTTCATTATTCAGGCGATTTCGGTCCAGGGCGGGCGGAGCCCCGTAAAATGTTTCAAAAAGCGCACCTTAATATTGAATCGTAAAGTCAAAAATGTCACAAAATCAGCCAGTTTAGGTGCTGCATGTTGCCTAAAAACGTTAAAGTCTATCAACTCGTCTTTATATGTACATACAACTACAAAATTTTTTAGGTGCTTACCATTAATAAATGTGAAATGCGTTCTTAGGTGAAACGCGTTTATGAATCGCTAATAAGAATACACGAATTCACTAAAAAATTTTTATCTCACCGTTTTTAGATCGAATTTGTGGTGTTTTTAATATCAAGTATGTAGTTTAAGAAACAAAATATGTGCAAAATGAAAGAACAATTAGTCATTCTTACCGATTAAAATAAAATTATGTGTCCTTGTCGAGAAAAACAAATGAAACTGAAAATTGCCAAACTGGCACAAATGACTTTTGCAATTTTACTATGATGTTCAACAAGCATTAGAGTTTTATTCAATGGGCATATAACAAATTAAATCACTAAACTGGTGTGAAGCGCTGATATATTTTAGCTGATTCAAGCTTCTAAGCTCAAATTGATCACTGTAACGAAATAATCATTCGGCGCGAAACGCCGGAAAATTTTAATTCTGTCACCATTTCGAATTTTGGGCACAAACGACTGCACCATAAAACAAAAAAATTTTTGGAAAAACTCAGGGGTACATGCTCTCTGGCTACGCCCTTTTATGACATTCGAAGAGACGGGGCACAATCCTTCAGCCTAAACTGAAACTATAAATTATTTTAAAAGAACACGAATATGTTTTTGATGATGTTTAGATTTTTCCAACAAGCTATATAAAACTGAACCGAAGCATCATAAACTTTGTTGAATTCTAATTACTAGCTTCTTTAACAGCACATTTTTTTTCATGGTACTCCTGTACGAGTAGCTATCGAAATTTACAAATGTAGGTCATTTACTCGGAGCACGTAATTACTTCAACATATGCTTATGCAAAATTGATGACAGAAAAAATTTCAGAGAAATATACCAAATTTTATTTCTATGTGAACCGGCGACTCTACATACTTTTTCCGATCGAAGGACCTCATTATGACTCAACATTTGCAATCGAATAGTTCTTGTAAATATTAAATAAATCAGAAAGAAGCTGCACTGCTCGTGGGACATTCTTTTCAGTGCAAGCCGCACACATGATGGCGTTTCGAGAAAAGATATGGAAAAAAGGAAATTAAATTATTTGCGTAAATGTACAGAAGGAAGCAAAAAAAATGTTAGGTTATAACGCCGAACATTTGTACACTGCTTTAACGAAAGCTTGCCTCTTCTTCATTACTTATTCGTAAGCCACATATATTAAGCCGATAGACTGTGAAAAAGTCTAACATTTGCTAAATTGCCACGGAGTTCGGCTTAATTTTTCAATGGATTTTCAATAATCTAATTACCGATTCATTTTTTATAAATTAGGTAGGTACATCTACGTATGTACATTAGGCAGACACTCAACAAGTGAAGCTAACTAAATATCAACATAATTTAGTGCGCTTGAAAATGCGCGACTTAAGATGAATAACATGTTCATTCGGAAAACTCGGATTTTTCTTCCTCTTATTTTACACTTAGCTTGTCTTTCGAGAATTTGTTAAAACGCAAGCGAATCAGAATTCTTTTCAAATTTACTAAAGAACTTCGATGATGAAATTTTATCCATCATGCTTACTTCCCTACGTAAGTAGCCTCATTCACCTGTGTATCTGCACAAATAAAGCAGTAAACTTGTTCATCAACAGTGCGTTCCAATTTTTTCTGATTCTTAGTCAGAAAGATGTGGTTTATCTAAGCCTTTGGGCTTAATAAGCATTTGTGAATGTGACGCATTCATGGTTTTATTGTATGGCTTAGTATTTTTTAGTTTTTCCAAGTTTTACACACTAAAATCCTGCAGCTCTGGTGTCATAATTACATTTTTGATGATCTATTCCATGACGTGAACGCCTCATGCATCCAGAATATGTAGGTA
Organism: Mermis nigrescens; assembly: GCA_036768485.1. Taxonomy (NCBI): domain Eukaryota; kingdom Metazoa; phylum Nematoda; class Enoplea; order Mermithida; family Mermithidae; genus Mermis; species Mermis nigrescens. The sequence goes on from JAVLUZ010000556.1 coordinate 566,193, forward strand.
TGTACATATCTACATGAACCATGAGCCTGAATTATTGCTATCTTCTTGCCTGATTAAACAGTAATCTCATATATATTAGGTGTTCAGCTTCGCATAACCTCGTCAATGATGGAAAAAGTGTTATCCGTGTTGCCTAGGAACTTCAATTAAGTTTTCAATCAAATATCAAAGTCCGGTATGTTTAGCATTAAAAATTTATTAAGCTCACTTTGTGCCGCCAAAGCAATATTTTTCAGATCACAGGTATTTGTCAACACACGATAATGCGTTGACTTTGACGAAAATACGAGTCGAAAAAGTTTTTCGATTTTCGTATGCAGAATTAATTACAAAAAATTGCTTTTAGACATAAGACACTGTCAATAAATGAATTTTAATTGCTCTCATTGAACCATTATTTGCTTGTTTTTCCCTATGATGTCTTGTTGTTTTTTTAGAAGTAGATATTTTCTTAGCCATTCCAAGTACGTTTATAAAGGGCTGACATTTCTGCATTTATATCTATTAATACTTAATTTATCAGGGCTATTTCGGCGTCTTTTGACATAAGGTGCCATTTTCTGCATAGCTCACTATTTTTTTAATTTAGTCGTTTTTGAGTTGATATACTCTTGAATCTTCCAGACATAAGTTTTGTTTTCTTCTCAGCTTTCTTTATCTCTCTATTTCCATTAGAAATGTGCAAGCAAGAAAATATAAATCTTTATTAAGCGTCTGATTTTCGACCCAAAGCAACTGTTATAAGTTGGAAGCACTAGTGCAAATAATTTCTTCTTCGACTAGTTTGAGATTCCTGTATAACTGGGTCATTTGCAAACTTTATTACCGGGAAATCGAACAATTAAAATGCACTGTGCAAAAATTATGGATAGCAGGGACTTAGGTAGATATCTGAAGTTTGTGCGGAATTCTAGAAATCGTCATATGCATAAATAAATGTGATGCATGAGCGATCCTACTTGTAAAATTAGATTGTCCGCATTAGGTTTTTTATCATGTGAGCAGGAATTTCTTCCTCAAGGTGCCTAAAATTCTATAAGACATCGTATTTTTGAACTTTTATTTTCCGTACTTACTTCAATCGACAATATGGTGTAGTACAGTTTGTAGCTGAAGTCTGCACGTGTAGAAAGTGGAATCTTTTAAATTTTTTTCAGGCAAAATCATTGTTCTGAGTACATACCTTCTCATACAAAAAAAACCAGTAAGGAGTTTATAGTGTTGTTGTAAGGCATCGAGCTGACCGACTGCTGTTTCAATTGTTTGGCAGCAGATATGCAAGTCGGGGGGGGAATTTGAAGCGTAGACCCCAAAATGGAAAAATGAAATTTCCCGAGAAAAATGAAGCAAAATGTAGGCCAAAATTTGATAAAAAATCAAAACTTTCCTACACAAAAGTGATTGAAATTGAACCGAAACTGTGGATTAATATAGTTTTTATGCTACTATAGCGCTTACAATCATTTTTGAGACTATTTTGGCTCAAAAAAAGTTTCTTGGCTGACCCCGCCCAGACCGACTGACCCCTAGATCGATAATGCTGTGCATCTTTGAATGACAGTACCGGATGACCAACTGTAATGAAATTCACAGTACACTCAGCCTGCGTTCTATCGTTTGGTATTCTACCAGAGATATTAACCGACTTTGATCTTTGTTTAAAATAAAGTTTACCCTACCCTATCATACAAAAAATTTAACTCGAGGTTTCTGTCGGTTTTACCCTACTCTAGGCTGATGTTAAATTTAACCGTCTCATCTGAACCTTATTCAGTTAATTCAAATTGTTGGTAATTTATTACGTAATAAGATTTTTTATATTGAGTATATGTGACCTAATTCTATTCAAATATACGCAACATTGAACCAGATAATCATGCCAGTAAAAGACAAATGTGGACTGATATGACAGAATAAATTGCCAAAGACTTTTCAGCTTAGTGGTATTCAATTCACAATAGGGTTTCGCATGGTATTCTGCCATTTAGTCACATGATAGTCTTTGCCTTTAAATTCATGCTGATAAATAGCAGATAAAAATGAAATAAATAATGCGCTTAATTACATCATGATTAAATTCGAGAACCGTTTATTCTAACGACAATTTGATTTTTTTCAATAGTATTCGGTATTATGTTTCTTTACTCCTTTTTTCACACAGCGGGTATTTTTCTTTAGTACGGCTTAAGAATCTCCCTCATTTTCCTCTTGATTCCAAGCGCAGCCAAAACACAGTCACATTTCCAGCTTTCCTATTCATTTGTAAAAAATTTGGTTCATTATCCCGAACGTTCCTTTAATCGCATTGACACATTTTTTCGGTCATTTTCGATCTTCTGAACGCAAATGAGGAACAGTGAACAAGAATAAGAATGTGAATAAAAACTCACCGTTGTAGAATTATCATAATTTCACGCCGAACAGCTTGCGCTTCGTAAATTCACGGAAATAATCCGTTTTTTACCGATTTTAAAAATAAGTATTGGACGATTTAACAAATCTAACGAGGCAGTAAAGATGTCTCACAATAAATTTCGAGTGCACGTTAGAAGATAAAGATTATACTACTAGCAAAGAAAAATGCTCCGATGGAACAAAAAAGACGAATATATTTGGGATTGTGGATTATTAAGGATGTAAAATGAGGGGCTAGGAAAAAGCTACCCATGTATATGTCTAAAACCGCAAAATCTGCTAAAAACCGGACTTCCTCTAAGCAACGCAAAAAAATCGAAGTATATTCTGCAGCCTGCAGATTGAAATAAACTATTGAACTAAAAAACGATTGAAAAAGCAGCAAGTTAGCTATGCAGTACCTATGGAAAAGAAGATGGAGTGAGGTAGGAGCAACTTTGTAAGCCAATTGAATGAAATAGCAAAGGTCGATGTATTCAAGACAATCAAAAAAATTCTTGGCTTATAGCAGTAGGAAACGCGTAAGCTTAGGTACGCTCGCATGCCCTCAACGATTTACGCATTAAGCAATTGACGTCAGGTTTGCTTACTATAATGTCCATGAAAACAAAATAAAACACTTTTAAATACAACTGCAGATAATTTTCTATCAGTCACGATCAGGCACATAGCTCTAGGCGAATGGGGGTCTGGACCCCGAAATTCAGAAAAATCGGAAAAATATGACTTTTTAAACGTTATTTTGTGCTATTTTTGGCCTTTTTGTGCTTAATCCCCCCAAAATTGGTGTTGGTCCCCCAAAATAGGACGACCAGTTATGTGCCTGGTCACGATGTGCAGTACGTCAGCGTTGCAACTTGCAAGCAGTTTAGAAAAAGTATACATTTTAGATAATATTTATACACTCTTTTATGAAGCATTGAAAATTAATTAAAGAAGGTTACATTTCTCCAGAGGCCACAGAATATACTTCGATTTTTTTGCATTTCTAAGAGAAAGTCTGATTATTAACAGATTTTGCGACTTTAGGCATATACATAGGTAGTTTTTCCTATAGTCTGTTTCACACAAGTTTGGGCATGAATTTTAAAAATCATGTCCGACAATAAGCTGACAGATTGCGATTATAGCATTGATTTGACATATAATTATCGTAATCCGTCGGCTTACTTTCGAAAAATATTTTAAAAGTCATGCCTAAACTTATATGAAACAGACTATAGTCCCCTTTTTATATCCTTAATAATCCACAATCCCAAGTATATTCATCTTTTCTTGTTCCAGCGGAGCATTTTTCATTGCTAGTACCCTACGTTTAATTAGCCTGATTCGAGTAAATCAGTAAGTAAACACATACGGTAACATGCCACAATAATGAAAGCGGTCCAAGACGCAGAAAACAATATTGTTATGAACATCAGCATTATCTTTTTTCAACGAGACAACCTTACTTACTCAAACAGAAGTGTTTTCAGCATAAACTTTATGCAAATATTAGGTGTAAAGAACACTTAAATTCTGACCTTAAATGAAACATTTTGAAAAAAAATTAAGCTTCTGCAAGGCTCTAGAACTAAAGTTAATTTGCAGTGTAAACTTTACACAACTCCGGAGTGTAAAGAAGATTATAGTCGTATTCGTAATTCTGATATTACTCTGAATGGTCAATATTTATAAAAAAATTAAGTCTCCACAATGAGCTGAAGACAAATAAACATTAGATGTAAACTACCTTACACCACTGTTGAGTGTAAACAAACGCGCCTGACTGGCGCATCATGTTTCATTCCTGGTACATTTTTAGACTTGAGATCATGTCCAGACTCATAACCGGAGAAGTTGGCAGAAAAAACAGGACAGGAACACGCTAACACAACCAAATTTTTGACTTTATCTTTACACCTCCCGAACAAGCTAAATATTTATGTAAATCAACGCAATTTGCTGTGACGTGTACCCCTTTAGAAAGTAGTTTATTTTTATTCTATCCGACCTATCCCTAGTTCTAAACGGAGAAAGTGGCAAACAAAAAACGGACAAAAATGCGTTTTCCACCATCCACCACATTATAAACTTTAAAAATCTGAACCTTAGTTCCTATTGACTGTAAAGAAATTCGGTTTAGACCAGTTTGTAGCCATTTAATTGTAGTACGTAAGTACGTGGAAAACTTCTGTTTTGCAAAATCTTTGAGAAATTAACCAATCAAAATAGGGAAAAAACGTGTTTTTCCGCCCATTTTACTCCCTGATTTCAAACTTTACACCCCCGTAAATGACTCAATATTGAGTTTTTTAAACGCAATATAGTGCGACGTGTAGCCCTTAAAACGTACTTTATTTTTATTTTTTCAATTTATTCCGACTTATAACCGGAGAAGTTGGTGCAGAAATCTTAGACAAAACCTGTTTTTCACACCATCCACTTGTGTGTAAAGTTTAAACCCCTAGATCTATAGTCTGTTTCACGTAACTTCGTGCATAAATTTTAAGAATTTTCATCGACAGTAAGCCGAGGGTTACGATAAATATATTTCAGATCAATGCTATAATTGCAATCTGTCAGCTTATTGCCGGAGATAGCTTTAAAATTTATGACCGAAGTTGCGTGAAACAGACTATAACTCCGTATTAAATGTACAAAATTTTGCCTGGAGAGCAAAAAGTAGCCCTTAAGCCGTAGAACATTTTTATTAGAAAAACTTCCTTGGGATTCATAACTGGAGTTGTTGGCAGACATCAATAAGGCAAAAACGCAACCAAAATCTGTCTTTACAACAGCAAAGTTTTACACTCTTTACATTCCTTCTAGAGAACTAATACAAAATTTAAAAAAATAACATATTTAGAGAATTCAATTCTCTATAATTCTATACCATTAAATTCTATGAGGCATGTATGCCGAGTTGTGTTCAAGGTGGCTAAAAAACCACCAAGGATTTGTATATGTTATAACGTTACGCCAAAACCTTATACGCTCATTACACAATCGGTATTGAGTGTAAACAAAAAAGTCTGCAAAACCTTTCCTAATTATCTATCTTTAAAAGAACCGCGCCTTTCAGATGTGCCCCATTATAGCTGTAGGGGGCACAGGTGTTGGGGTACCCAAGTGTTTTATTAGGTACGCGCTAACGCGCTACCTGATAATACTCGTACTACAAGGGAAATCTATAGTTCGTTTCGCACAAGTTTGGGCATCTAAAATATTAATTTCGAGTTATCTATCTGTGTGTGTGTGTGTGTGTGTGTACAAAAAAAATTTTACCGGATAAAAGAGTGATACTCATATTTTAGCTCAATAAGTATTCCGGGTCCCTGATTCCGAATTTTCGATCAAAATATCTCGATCGGGCTCCATAAACCCAGAAACGACGAACTACTATAAAAAGTTTTGACGGCTCTTGCGGCTTATGTAAGTGCCGTAAAATAAATTTTTTACGTCACTCTTGACCCACGTTTAATGCGCTATCGACTAGTGTAAACCACTTTATACCGCTGTGTCAAATGACACACTGCATTTTTCTAAATATCTCAAATCGTAGGAGAATAATTTTTATTTAAATTTTGAACCTTACGACCTTACTGTAGAGCTTGAAGAAAATTCACGGATTTGTTTTTGAGAAACAGGAGCCCTAATGTTCTCTATCCATAATGTAAAATTTTGGGGGTTTTGTCTTTTACAGAAGCACAGCTTGGGTGTTACTTCTCAAATTTGGCCCCCGGGGTTTATTCCACCTCCGATTTTGAATAAACTACTCAAAGTGCATGATCTGGCGCCTTAAAAGACTTAGGGAACGGGTTGAACAGGAAATTAAGTAAAGTCCCGAAAAGCACGATCCCTTATGGAGAACGAGCCTGCAGCAAAGCAAGATATCAAATTATAAATGCTCTTTCGAATGATGTAAACCAACGTGTTTACAATTCAATGTGAACAAACCGAAAACAGCAAACGCATGGCTTTCGAAAATGCTGAATACGATTTTAAATATCTCTGCTTCCAGTAGCTAATTTTATTTGGAATTTTTAGCTTTTGTTTACAAATCGGCCAAACTTTTATTTTATTTTCTGAGCAGTTTACAATACCCTGTAATTGACACATTGACAATTAATTGACACACGAGCAGAAAAAAGAAGCAAGAAACATTAATAAAAAGCAAAATAAAATCAGTCGTTGTAAACAAAGAAATCTATTTAGCTAAAGTTTAACATTTTGGTGAACATGGTGATCTACAACTATTCCATTCCAAACGGCCCATTTCCGTTGAAATCTTATTACTGCATTAGTTTTTCACTGCACAAATGGCTTCTTCAAATACGTTCTCGTGGCTACAGGTTGCTTTAAACTCTTTTTATTGGTGTTTAATTTGCTTTGCTCGTTATTTGACACATTAAACAAACTGCAGTAACAACTTAACCTGTAAAATATTAATCTACAGTAATAAGCTGTAATACAAAAATGGGCCTCTTCGCATAAGACAGACTGAAGCAGTAAAATTTGAAAGGAGTAAATAAAAATAAGGTTGAAATTATAAGACAATAACAAATAAGAAATATTGATTTCTAGACAATTTTTGGCATATTGGTCAGTCTTTCAATCTTTTTTATCAGTTTTTTTTGCAAATGAGGAGTGAAGCGACCCATTTGCAAAAAATATCAAAGAGGGAAGCGAAGTGCTCCATTCCCTATAGTTTGTTTCACATAACTTCGGTCATAAATTTTGAAACTATCTACGGCAATAAGCTAACAGATTGCGATTATACCATAGATCTGATATATAAATATCGTAACCCTCAGCCTAATGTCGACGAAAATTCTTGTCATCTATGCACGAAGTTATGTGAAACAGAGTATAGTAAGTTTGACATCTCCGACAATAAGCTGACACTGCGATTATAGCATTGATCTGATATACAACTCGTGTGTAATTATCGTATCTGTCGGCTCGCTTTTGATATAAAATTCATAAAAATTATGCCCAAAATTATGTGAAGCAGATAATAAGACAATTAGAGCATTCTCCTTATAATGAGTATATTGACCATAGGTGGACAGCAAAAAAATTCTGGCAGGGGGTGCAAGATTTTTCAAAGGTCAAAAACTGATTTTAAAAATAATGGTATGACGAAAAACACCATTTTTCAGCGTTTCTCATCGAGCACTATCCTTTGGCATAAAAATCGCCAAAAAAACAAAAAAATTTCAAAAATTGGATTCTGGGGCTTCCTTTTTGGCGGGGTATTCGGCCTCCTGGGGTGCAAACCCCCATCCTTAACCCCCCACTCCCACGTGTGGTAATGACGTTTCAAGCGAATCATTCTCCAAAAGGGAGATTCTTGTTGACAAGATCGAGGATACAGACGATTCAGCGAGCTGCGTCTTTTAATTTAGCCTTTAGTCATTATAAGAAAAATTATGAAAGAATTTATGAAAGGCTAAATTATCAAATAAGATTTCTCGTGATATTGAAAGAAATTTTAAAAAACAAAGTCGACTTATTTCGAGATAGAGAAATATATATACCTATCCTTTGACATACAGAAATAAAACATTTTTATGCATTTTCGGAGTTAGAGATGCATTTATCCCATTTAGTTAAACGACTGAAATGATATACAACTTGAGTGCCCGTGTGTTCTGTTTTTTTCATTATTCCTCGAAGCCGTGTCTTAGAGCTTAATGAAAAAATACTGGAATAAAGAATAACTTGGAAATTTTTGAATTCAGAATAACTACTATAATTCCAATTGATTGATCGCCTCCTTTTTCAGTTTATTCATAGATGGTTCTTCCGATTTAAAAAAATACCGACATTCTCTGCCTAGAAATAAACTCTGAAATAGGAAGGTTGCCTATTTTTCTTTAGCAAAGCGGGAACCATGTCCCGATTTTATAGAGTCGTGTGATTCACTCTGCTCTTCACTTTTGTCTAAAAACTTTCGAAAGAATGGACATGTGAATGAGGAATATATCTGCTTACTTAATCCGTACCTATTTGATTAAAAGAGTCATCTGGCGCATTAAGATGAGCTTCTGTGTATTTTGCGTTTTTTTCCGAATAATCTTGCAGAGGTATATTGCTCCGCTTTTATCTCTGGTCGACGATGCACTGATTAAAAGTCCTAGAAACGCGTAGAACTGCTCTTTTTCAGAACAGCCGACTTCATCTAAGCCTCTGTTGGCAACTGCTTTGTGCTTTTTTGAAAGTCTAATTGGCTTCGTAAAACAAGAGATTAATGAGAACGTTCAATCTAGAAATCCGTTGCGATTCGTAACCTCGCCACAAGTGACAATTTTCTTAATTAATTTCGGGTCTTCGCCGAGTTCAGCTGTATACTCCGCTTTTGTGTTTTAAAAAATGCAAATACACATCTTTTTGGGCATTTGCGTCAAATTCTGACGACAATTTATTTGATTGCGTGTTCGCGTATAAAAAAATATATTTTTTTTATAAAAAAATTAATCAAGACGGAGGTAATTTTCGGTCATTAACTTTGCTTTTTAAATCGGAATAATCTTTACAGGGATAGCTCGCGTAACAGGTACAAAACAAACTCGTAGCTATTATATTTCATTATTTTTTACAATACTGCGCGTCAAGGAGTACAAATTTTCTCGCCATTTCTCATTCTTCGCTTTTATTATTAGAAAGCCTAATGATTGTTTGTTATTTTTGTTCGAGAAGCGCTCATCGAACCTAGCACCTTGTAGCTTAATAATAATTTTAGCAAAACAACAAATTGTTGTTAAGCTGATGGTAACTGGTAAACGAGTACTAATAGCGGACAGAAGTATTTTGTCAAAATTGCCTGCCCAATTAGTAAATTGATAAGGCTGGCCAATTTAGCATTTTTCTTTTCTTGTTATACTTTGGTGAATTTAGAAAATAGTAGGATCTCGTATTTCTAACATAGTGGAACCGACTACGGAGTGAATGAGAATGGCTTTCCACCCGTCTGGCACGAAAAAATCACCTGCGATGCTTATCAACTAAAGAGGTTTTCGTTTAAAAGTACGCAGAAAAAGCTATTACCAATTACGAACCTCTTACCTTGCTTTTTTTGCCTGTCATACACACCTGGGCGTGGGGGTTTCGGGGTATGTACCCCCCGAGAAACTAAAATACCCCCCCCCAGAAATCAAAATACCCCCAGAATTCAATTTTTAAAATTTTTTTCGTTTTTTCTCAATTTTTTGATGCCAATAGATAGTGCTCAATGAGAAACGTCGAAAAATGGTGTTGTTTTCGCCATACCACCACTTTTAAGGCCATTTTTTGACCTTTGAAAAATCTTGCACCCCCCCCAGAAAATTCTTGCTGCCCACATATGCTGTCATACTTTTGTTTACTGTGAGTTAATCGAGACTATTAACTATCTTGTATTGGCCTTATTTTTGTAAGCCAAATTGAAATAAAATACGCCGTAATAAGTAATGCTTTTGTAAATGAATCTTACGTAAATGACTTTTTGCTTTAACTGACTCAAAAAATGTCTTTCTTCAGATGCAAAACGTTTTATTGCAGTTAGGAAATTCTGAAAATATGATTGATATAAATATAATTAATGCAGAAAATATTTTAGAATGTTGTTGGCTGCACAGTGTTAAGTGGCACAAGTAATACTTGGATGGCTAAGTACTTTTAACTGAGCCCAGCAATGCCTAATAGTGCCATGCCAGCCAACTGCCAACCATAGATGCACAGCAAGGCTAACATGGGGGTTAGTCGGTCTGATGGGGAGGGGTCAAAAATTAAGCTTTTTTAGGCCAAAATAACCTTAAAAAACTGGTGCAAGCGCTAAAATAGCGTCAAAACTACGTTATTATACCGTTTCTAGTCGATTTAAAGTACTTTTGAAGAGAATTGGCCTTCATTTTGCCTCATTTTCACGAGAAAATTTAACAATTTTTTTATTCTGGGAGTCTAGATCCCAAACCCCCATGTGCATGTCTGGTGCCAATAGTCGATTTTGTGAGTGTTGTGCTTATCAATTTTTTATGTAGCTAATTTATTTTGCAGATCAGCAATAAGCACTTCTTTACATACACATGTCTACTATACAATGGTTAGTCTTGAATGAAAGCCTTAAGACTAATTGGTTTCAAGAGCAAGAAATTATTTGTTATTGGAAACAAGTCAACTTTGCATGGACTGCAACGGCAACGACTGTCATAGATTTTCTGATGATTGGGCCGATATTGACGCTGATCATTGGTAAATAACACGTGAATAAAATTTCTAGATGCACGTACAGAGTTGGAATTGTGGAGGTAGATCAGTGCTAGAATCTTTTTCTATGTGTCTATCTAGGCTCAAAAACGATGGGTACACATCAAAAACACCAATTTTCGACGTTTCTGGAAATATCCTTTTTTCTATAACATAACAGCATGAAAAATTCTCAAAAAAATTAATGAAATCGAACAAAGCCTTTGAGACGTTACCTTTACCCAAATTAAGACCTATGTAGTCTTAAATAATAATAATAATAATAATAATAATAATAATAATAATAATAATAATAATAATAATAATAATAATAATAATAATAATAATAACAATAATAATAATAATAATAATAATAATAATAATAATAATAATAATAATAATAATAATAATAATAATAATAATATTAATAATGTTAATGATGATAATAATTTATTATTATTAATAATAATATTATTATTATTATTATTACTATTATTATTATTATTATTATTATTATTGTTATTAATATTATTATTACAATTATTATCATTATTATTAATATTTTTATAATAATAATAATAATAATAATAATAATTAATAATATTATTATTATTATTATTATTATTATTATTATTATTAATATTATTATTTTTAATATTATTATTAATATTATTATTATTATTATTATTATTATTAATTAAACGGATGAAGGTTTTTGTCAAAAACAGGGAACCTCAGAATTTGTTTTCTCAAACAAAACTAATCGCCTTGGTTCCCTCGATCATGTCATAAGTGTGACAATTCAGTTGACATTACTTGTACATTTATGCAAATGCATCATATAAATTTTTTTAAAACATATTATGTCATTAATTTCTATTCGAGTTGAACATAATACTAAATCTTCCGATAGGTCCAACGAAGTTAGTTCGAAGTTGGAGATCTAGGACAAGATTTTTTATATTCTGATAAAAAATAGTAAAAATAGCAAAAAGAAAAAACAGTAAATAGAAAGAAATCAGTATCAACGGAAATCATATTAAGCGTCTAACTCGTCATTCTTGAAACTACCATCTAAAAAGGCTTCTGAAAAGCCGCAGGTTAGCTCACGAAATTTTCGCCTTCGACATTGACATTTCATGATTTTTGATCAATCGATTTTATATTTTTTATAGTTGCTGGACTATTTGGCGATCTCTTATCATTGTGCATTTTCTGGCGCACCTTATCCAGATTTTCGGTCAATTTGTACTTGTTGGCTTTGGCTGCATGGGACACTTTGTATACCGTCACATCGTTTTTCTTGTACAATTTGCCTACTCTTATTTATTCGGAAATACCGTATTTCGGCTGGACTGCTTCCGCCTACCCATTTTTGTATTATCTTAGCACAGCCGCTCGGACAGGGTCCGTTTGGACTGTATTATTTATAGCTATTGAAAGGTATTTTCATTGAGGCTTGATTGATGTATGTTTTTTAATTTTTTTCAAATTTTTTGAATTATTTTTTATATTCTTTAAATATCAGTACTCTTTATTTTTATAAACTATGTTTTTATTATTCGCATAAATTCTTGTGATTTTGGATATTCGAGGTTCTCCACTGACCCTTGAAAAACCTTCCGCTATTGTTGAATTCATTTTTATACTAAGAAATGAAGTAGTTTCAAATTGTTTGTTCAAATTTTTAACGAAATACTTGAAATAAAAAAATCAGTAGCTTAATATAGAAGGATAGTTTTTCTCGCCCTCGAGGTGGCTGTAGACTCGCTGATTTTTTAGAGGTTTATGCAATGCCTTTACATAGGCTGGAAAAGTTTAAACTGTGATGGTGCGAGCTCGAAAATCTTATCGACGTTACACAGATTCAATTTGCTTGACGGAGTCATTCTATTTTCTCTGCAACTTGTGCGTGAAATAGCTCGAACTTTTTGCAAGTTGTATCCATCTGTATTATGTTCAAAATCTGAAATCATCAAAGCATAGTTCAATTTTAATGAAGGACGAGAAGCAAGATTTTGCAGGAAGGCATGCGTGTTTGCGATTTCAAAAGCAAAACGATTTATTCAAGACGCAAAACATTCAGAAATACTAATTCAAGTAGGTATACTTCTATTTCTACCTTGCTATTGCGTCTCAATAGAAAAGCAACTAAAAACAATAAACAAAATGGGACAGCATTTAAAATGCTAAAGCCTCGAAGAGGTAAAAAAATGGAAAAGAAATGGATGATTTTCAGAGACGTTCCGGGATCTAATCTGCTCTGGAAATGCTGCGTTTTCGGGGCGAGCAGAATCCTTAAATCCTTTAGGTGGGCCTATTGAAATAAGCAAACATTTTGTGCTAAGGCATCCATCTGCACGATGGCTACTTCGTTACTTCGAAAAACGCATTATTTTTCATTTTAAATGTTTCAAAAATCATCTTATAATGGCCTTTATTAAACTTCTTTATAAAACTTTTTTTCTATACATCACAACTTTAACAATAAGCACATAATCAAATAGTACGACTGCCGAAATTCATTTAAATTGTTGCGAATCATAAGATATCAAACCTTCATTTTTTAAAAATTATTACCTTATCATCACCATCATATCATAATAATCAGCAAAAGGTGATCGGCCATGAATTTCATCTTAATTTTAAAAGCATTTGGTTAGTAAGCAATCAGAATATTATAATACATTACCTATTTTAAATTAATACTATTTTATTTTTTGATTTTTTTGGATTATCAAATATTATACTAATAAACCTGAATATAATTGCGCAAATCTGATTTTTGCAGATTCGTCGTTCTGTGTTATCCGTTTGCCTTTCGATCAATCAGCAGAGCGCGCCGCATTGGTTCAGTCTTGACTTGCATTTGCTTATTTTCGTTCAGTTATAGCAGTTTGCGATTTTTCGAGATCGAAATTCACAAGTGCACAGAATTTTTTAGCCGAGAACAAATCCCAATAGTGAGACGGACGAAACTGGAGTCGTCGTACGCTTATTGGCTGTTCTACCGCGTCATTGGCGGCAGCTTGTTCTATTCTCTAGTCCCATTTTTGGCCCTGCTCGCTTTGACGCTGCGCATTTTTTGGGAAATTCGCAAGATCAAAAGCTTAGCAACGAAAGGAACCGAATTCAGACAAATTGAATTAAGCAGGTACGTTTTTAATGCAATGTTTTTTTAAGAAAAATGGAAATATTCGTTAAAGCACTCATTCATATGCAAAATGTACTTAAAATAGCGCAAAATGCATTATGCATCAAATTAATCAATTATATACGTAATGGACTTCTGAGGCTTGTGAAGAAGAAGAAAACATTCAAAACTCGACAATTTCAGCGCTAAGTTACTTGCTACGAATGATGAACATCATTCTGGAGGTTAGCCGCAAAAATCTATTCTTAAGTGCGTATTTGGGTTTAAAAACCATAAATAGGCGTCAAAAACACTATTTTTGACGTTTCTGATGCTACTCATTCTTTGGCTAAACTTAAGAATATGGTACTTTCAGAAAAGGTGCAAAACGAATACGGAATGCCAAAATTTTTTTGCCAAAATGATAGAAGATGATAAATTGAAGCGCGGAAAGAAAATTTGGTGAAAATCTGAGCCATACTTGCAAAGTTGCAGCCAACTCTCGATTTGAGTGTTGCGTGGGACGATTAAACGACTCGATCCAAGGACTTACACATTTGTCAGAAATAAATAATATGGGCTGAAATAACGGAAGGAAGCTAAGCAATGAAGGAGAAAAAAGAAAAAAGGCGCGGAAAGCTGTTTGAAATTTTAAAAAAACTTTAAAAAATTTCATATTTTTTTTGCATGTTTTTTTCGGTTTTACTCGATAAGATATACGAAAATCTAAGTTTTTGCTTCTATTATACTCAGACTTAGGCTTAGTATATCTAAAAGGTGTTTCAAGCTGCTTAGGCCGAGGTCGCTCCCGCTTAGGTCGATGTATTGATGCTTAGGTCGATGTATAGATGCTCAGATCGATATATAGATGCTTAGGTCGATGTATAGATGCTTAGGTCGATGTATAGATGCTTAGGTCAATGTATAGATGCTTAGGTCGATGCATAGATGCTTAGGTCGACGTAAATTGGGTATCTACATGTGATTCTGCATTCAGCTGTTTGAATCTTCAAATACTTAGGTCGATAAGATGCTTGTTTAGGTCGAGAAGAGGCTAATTAAAGAAACCCATAGCTTTTGTAATATTGATCATAGACGGATGAAATTTTTTTCCGCGCTTTCTTTCAACATGTTCTAAGTACTGAGCAAAAAAACCCGCTCTTCTGAAGTTTATTTGTTAGTATTCAGAAAGTACCATATTCTTAAGTTACTCCCATTCTTTATATAACAGAAAATCATTGGAAAAATTTTAAAAATTTAAAATAAGTCGAATAGAAAATTCACTGTTTTGCGTAGCGCTTATAAATCAAAAGATTGTAAGTAAAGCTAAAAGCAGCTTGATTCTGCGGGTTTTTGAAAATCGAAACTTTTGGGGCTGAGCAGTATTTTGTGAGGTTGGCATCACACATGACAGCAGACGAATTGTGGGGGTTATGGTGGTGCAAAACTAAGGAATTCCCGAAAAGTACGTCTAAAATTTAATTCTGCTGATCTATAGATTTGTGGGGGTCTGCCGTATTGTCAAAGTGGTCTAAATCCTCCGAAGCCCCGAGTCCGCGTGTGGTTGGCAGCCATTTCAAGGGCCGGCAAGCACTGAAGCGCATATATGGTGAATAATAAAAGTCATGAAATGTGTGGATTAATCGAGAAATAAAGTAAGGGGTTTGAAATGAAAATTTGTTGTCTATTAGCACTTATCCCGGCAGCGCATCGGTGCTGAAACTGAGCGGCGCCAAAGAACGACGAACAGATTCGGCGCGAAAGCGCAATCAGCAGGATCGCACGCGGCGCAGCAAATGGATGCACGTGAGCATGATCAGCAAGTTTCTGATTTGCCACATTTTTCCAACCATCATGGACATCTGGCACCTGCTCCTTGCTTTGCCGGCGGCCACCGGACGCTACGGGCTCGACTCGGACGCCGTCCAGGCGCCCAACGACGGCTCGGCCTCCTTGGTTCTCATGTCGCACGCGGCCATGCTCCTAGTTACGTTTAATAGCTCGTGCAATTTTTTTATCTATCTGCTGACGAGCGTTCGTTTTCGTAAAGACTGTTGCTCTATTTTTGTTCATTCTTGAAATTGAATTCGTTTTTATATTTTTTTAATATAAATTTTTAAAGTGAGTCTTGATTTTGAGAAGGATGGGAATGTCGGCAAAAAAATCTGGATAAATTAAATTTGAAAATAGATTAGAATTCTTTGAAAGACGTCTGCATTGATTTTCCAAGATCTTACCAGAAACTGAAGTGAAACAACTTTGGAAACATTGTCGATTTAAAAAAAATGCTTGATTACGCTGAAAATCTGCTAACGAGCGTTCTGCTGACTAGCGTTCGTTTTCGTAGAGACTGTGGCCCTATTTTTGTTCATTCTTGAAATTATATTTGTTTTTTTTTAAATAATTTTTTTAATATAAATCTTTAAGTAAGAGTCTTAATTTCGAGCAGGATGAAAATGTCGGCACAAAAAGTCGGAGAAGATAAAAAATATAATTATAAAACGATCTGTCATGATTTTTCAAAATCTCTAGCAACTTCAAAACTTTGTCGTAAAACGATTACGCTAAAAATTAAAGCTTGCATTCGATCGCCGATCAGCCACGAGCATACCTGGGCGCAAAGGGGGGGTTTGGTGGAATGCATCCGCCAGAAACCAAAATACCCGACCCAGAATTCAATTTTTGAAATTTATTCTGTTTTTTCGCAATGTTTAATGCCAATGGATAGTGCGCGATGAGAAACGTTGAAAAATGGTGTTTTTTCGCCATGCCACAATTTTTAAGGCTCAGAATTTCTAATTCTAGTTTTAACGACCAGAACATTTCTCTTTATTTTGTAAAATAAATCTGACATTTCCTATTTGTTATTGCATCAGAAAGACTGAAATATGTACTACATCGAATTGAAGGAACGCTTTAGCAAAAACTGTTTTTAGCACGAATTTATCAGAGATTGCTTTTATTTTGAATGAATATTTATTTATATTAAAAGCTCTGATTTTGCCAATAAAAGAGCTTTGACTTCTTCTTTTGCAATATTCAAGGTGGGTTTCGCAAATTTTTTGCGAAGCCTCGGTTATTTATAAGCATAAATGTGCAGGACCAAAATTCTGAAGGTCGGAGGTCAAACAAGCATCAGAAAAATGAATGGATTAGCAAAATACACAATTTTTTGACACTTATCATCAAACTCATATAAAAAATTTCGGAAAAAACGGAATGATATGGGATCTGTAAGGGTTTCGGATTAATATTAATAATAAGGCGTGATGAGCTAATCGCGAAAAGACATCACTTCCATACGTGGGCAGCAAGAAAATTCTGGAAGGGGGTTGGAGTGCCAAATTTTTCAAAGGTCAAAACATTGCCTTAAAAATGGTGGTATGGCGAGAAAAACACCATTTTTCGACGTTTCTCATCGAGCACTATCCATTGGCATCAAAAAATTGCGAAAAAAACGAAAAAAATTTAAAAATTGAATTCTGGAGGGGAGGTATTTTGATTTCTGGGGGGGGGTATTTTGGTTTCTCGGGGGGGGTGCATACCCTCAAAACCCCCATGCCCATGTGTGATCAGTTCGAATTTAGGTTCGAGTTCGAGTTTAGGCCCTAACGCGAGACGATATTTCTTTGTTTCATAATGGAACATAATGGAGCGGTTTAGTTACGAGTAACTATCAGGCAAGCTCGAACCAGTCGATATTCTACAATTTGTTTAGAACAGTAAGTGTAGATTATAATCAGAGAAAGAAATTTTACCTGCAAAATTTCTGTTGAATATGTGCAAAAATACGTGCAGAAAACCGTCAAAATACATGCCAAAATACGTGCAAAAGTTCCACAGTTCTTAAACTTTATTCAACATCAGATTCGACATGTAGACAGCATCATTCGAACAGAAAGCTTTTATAACCAACAACAGTGATCATTTCAATGTTTTGAAATGTAAAACTACGGCGGCGGTCACTTGACATCATTTTATAATCTGAAAACGATCTTTCAACTCCGACCGAAACCAACGGTGCAACGTAGTCAACCGAAATTCGAAAAACTCAACTTTCAACACCGAGTCACATGCATCACATTTCAAAACGGATCCATCAGAAATAATAGAATCGTCCATAAATCTGGCAGCCAACGATTTGAATTTCGATGCACCGATTTTAGACATCATATAAAACAATAAAATTGCTTGTTAATCTGTAAAATACGAGGAAACTTTTAAAAAAGTTGTAAAAAATTCATCTGGATACGGAAAACTACTGAAATACGTGCAGAAAAATGAAAATTTTCTGATACGTGCAAATAGCCTAAAAAGTCGAAAATACGTGCAAATACGTGCTACAAAAAGGGGTCTTCTGTTGATAAAAACCTCATTTTTCTACGTTTCTGAATGTGGAGAATCAGAATCCGTCAATAAAAAAATTACGTGTGGCATGTAAAATTCCTTGCGCTAATTATAATGAATTCCGAAAAAATTAAAAGTGATTAATTCTAAAGACTCTTAAACTTAAAATATAAAAACTGTAAACATTTACAAAACTTAAAAGAAAAAGCATGAGTTCATGAAAGTCTCGGTAGTAAAACAATATGTTAATCAGTTGCTCGATGGTGATTTATAAGCATTAAATAATAATTTGAATAACGATGAATCTTTCATAATAACTTCTAACGGTTTACAGACAAATTACTAACAAACGTTAAGGCATAAAAGGAAAATTATAAGTCTATTATTTTTTAAAATATCGGCAATCTTTTTTCGAATGCAATAGCATTTATTTGAATTCCGTTTTATATTATGGCCAGGAGTCCTAATCGGCATCCGACTTTTATGCAAATAACTTTGTCTCAGCAAAAGTGAGAATAAAAAGATTTTTTAAACTATTGAGTCAAGAAATTTCAATCGGGGTTAACGTGTGCTTCATCCGCTCAATATTGCACAAGCGTCTGCGTCGCTGGCTCAGTTGAAAGAGCAACGATAGTAGCCGAAAATTCGGAGAGATTTTGAATGGGTTCGAAAAATTTTAAAGGTCATGCAGGATAGGAGAATTAATTGGTGGCAAGAAGGCAATTTTTCAAGGTTTCTCATTGAGCTTTATCTATTTAAATAAAAGGAAGCGGAAAACAAAAATATCCAAATTCAAATTATGAAGTTCTGCGAAGGGTTTTAAGATTCTGGCGTTTCCGACCACTCATTAACGTGAAGGGGACTTGAAGTCTAGGCCCCAAAAATGGAAAAATGGAAATTTCGGAGAAAATGAGATAAAATGAAGGCCAGGGATGAAAATCACGAATTTACCAAGTTGGCTTAAAAAAGCTCTCTGGCTGAACCTCCTAAACCGGTTGAGATGTGCATCTATAGTTCCGACCTGTACAGCGTGTCTGGTCTGGGGAAGTCATCTGGTCTCGAGGCTCTAATGTTACAGTTTCTGGTGAATTTAAAGCAATTTTGAAGAAAATTTTCGATTCATCTATTTTTGGCCTTCGTTTTGCCTCACTTCCTCTTTGCAAAAAAGTTTTCATTCTTTCATTCTATGGATCTCTGAATTATTATATTATGTACGTTTATTCCGTTGTTTGTCCATAAAAAAGTTCCAATATCTGGTTCTAACCATACGAGGGTTGATCAATAAAGATATAGCTTCTTGGTGAAAAACAACAGTATGGCAATACCAACACTCTATTTTTCAACAAAGTCATCAGATATGCTCAAACACTCAAGCCAATATTCGTATTACTTTTATGCTATCTTGCTTAAAGATTGAACTTTGACCCCAAAACCAGGGATCAACCTCACATTTCACTTTATTATCATACAAAACCTGTATTCCTTAAAACAATACCTACATTTCCGGAAGACAGGATGTCTAATGACACAAAATCAGGAGATTAGGGCGAATGATCCATTTAGTGGAGCTTGCAATCAACGCTACTTTCTTGTAAAAGCCGTACTTTGTGAGATGGTGCATTATCGTGCAAAATCAGCACTCCCCTGGACATCATCCCGTTTCCATTTTTTCGATTAATTTTTGCAAGTGGTAAGAGTTAGCAGTAATTAATGACATTTATTATTACATTGTAAGGACTGAGAATCCCAAGAAAAGTTAAATAACGTTTCTGGCTTGATTTGGAGGCCTTGGTCTTCGATGATGGTCTTGATGCCTCCCCGTCTGGCTGAATTGACTGATGTTTGGTTTTTGGATTATAGCAGTAAACCCGTATTGGCTATGCTGTACTATAATTTAAACTTAACACCGAGGCTACCGGATGCACCTCAATTCCTTTGTCTCCCCTATTAAACCATGAACAGATTGAATTTCCTCTTGGGTGATCTCAAGTTTGGGATGTCCAGTGGACCTCCCACCTTCAAAGGACGTCAAGCCAGCCGTGAAAATCGCAATTCATTTTTAGCACTGCTGAAAGCAAGGGTATAGTTTCACGAACTTCACTCGATTAGATCCGAATTTCTGTAGATTATTGACTCGTGAGAATTAGGTACCAGATGGTCTTCTGTTACTCAAAAATTCAGTTTTCGGCCAAAATTACCAGGTACAATCAATTAAAAGTGAATATCTCTAGGAAAAACTGAACAATAATCATGAAATTAGGCAAATTCACATCAGGTAAGCCCTTGAATACAAATATAAGAAAAACTTTGCTGCAGCTCAATCAGTGCCAAAAAACCACGCCTTTATTGGTCAACCCTCGTACATGAACAGCTTACAAAATCTATGGGATCCGATCATACATGGGCATAGGAATAGACCACCGAGAGTCCATTAAATCCCCAAAAATAGATTAAACCTGGAATTGAATTTCAGGCACGTTTTTCGGGGTTTTCGCCAATATTACACCACCCAGACATCCAAAATTCATCTGCTGCCCAAACATGGATACGATGGCGCAAAATCGCCAAAAATAACACAAAAAATTCAATTTTGGAGTGTGTATCGATCTTGGAGAGGTGCTTCAGATTCTTGGCTGGGGTCCAAAGACCCTCACGTCCCATGTGCGGCTCAGAGTTCAGACCCCTATACACCTACGCGCGTGTGTCGCGTGATCCACTCATCAATATTCTGAGCTCGAATTCAACACTTCGTCGGCGCCACAAAATATTTCGATTGTGTCCCAACATGGCCACTAGTCCCAACACGGCCAGCTACCCAACACAGCCACCGTCCCAACACGGCCACCGTCCCAACGCGGCCACCGTCCCAACGCGGCCACCGTCCCAACATGGCCACCGTCCCAACAAAACCACTGTATCCACTAGTATTAATAGTTAATTACAGGAAGGTAATTAGGCATGGATATACATGTGGCAGCAAATAAATTGATGACTAAAGTTAATTTTTACATGCATAAAGAATTTTGTATGCAACGAAGCATTGTTCTGCTCTGTGGTCGGGTTGCACATGTTGGGCGCATCGGAAACATTGAATATTTGTTAATAGTTTCGAAAAGCGGTAGGTAGTCGGCAGTCGGCACATAGTTACAAAACAACATACAGCTTTATTCTTATTCTGAGTCTTTTTAGGTTGTTTTCAACGCGTTTTCTCATTCTGAGTCGTTTTAGGTTGTTTTCGACGAGTTTGCTTATGCGGAGTCTTTTTAGATTGTTTTCGACGCGTTTTCTTATTCTGAGTCTTTTTGTGTTGTTTTCGCATTTTTCGCTGCATTTCAGATATGATAGATTACTTTTGCACGTGATCCCTTTGTCTATGTAATTCCAGCGGAGAAGCTTGCTACACAATAGAACAGCCTGTCTAATTTGCCGCCTCGTTAAAGAACAAATCTACGTATCAAAACTTATTAATTACCTTCCTATACTATTAATACCTACTTACGGATCCACTGATTAGAATAAATTGGTGGTGGTGGCCTTGTCGAGAAGTGGCTTTGTTGGGACGGTGGCCATGTTGGGACGGTGGCCATGCTGGGATGGTGGCCGTGTTGGGTGGGACTGGTGGCCATGTTGGGACGTTACCAATATTTCGCACCTGTACTAGTGCCTCTGAGCATATTTAAGATGCATTATCATGTAAGTATTTATGTTGTAGGTTCATCAAGGACGCTTTAGACGGACGGACCGATTAATCACTAGTTGATTAGCGACTTTAGTATTAACGGCAGCTGGCTGGCAGCGCGTTCGATCGTCTATGGAGCCGTTTAGCCATTAGGTAAAAACGGCATTTCAGCTAATCTGACTTCATCGATATCTTCATTCGTAGCAATGAGAAATTTAATTAATGCTAAAAGTGCACAATTAGCTCGACGCTATGTGCGTAAGAAACGATATGAAATAATTATAGCGCATTTTTGGAAAAATGTAACTATTAAGCCGCTAGAAATTTGAGTAAATTGCGCATATTGTAGTCTTGCCGAGGAATGAAATTTTGATGACGCGACTTTAAACGTTCCGTCGAAACAAAGCGAGCAGCGTAGGCGTAGAAGATTATTACGTTCTAAGGTGTGCGTCTAATATAATATTAATTAGACAAAGGAGCTTTGCAGCATTAATTAAATAAATACTGGCTTGACCGACTATTATTCACTTATCAATTGACTCGCGACGCTCCATTAACTCCAATATGTAGAACTTGTGCGTTTATGATGGCTTAGTGCATTCGCTTAGTTCAGAACTTTTGATTCGGTGATAATTCAGTAAGGATGAAAGTCAGAAAGTTATCCGTTTTTTTATTTATTCTGATCGGTCTGGCTATCGATACCAAGCAATATGTAACCTATAAGGTAAATTGATTATAAAACATTGCATGCATGCACGTTGGAAAAGTGAGCTCGGGTTAACAGGATGCTCCACCTCCGTAAATGTAGATTGTAGTTTCAGAGGTACGGCTGAAGTGCTATCTATTGCCAGATTTCCACACATTTTTAAAGAAAAGATCGAAGAAGACTAAGTTCCTGATCATACATGGGCAGCAGCACAATTCCGGGGGTCTGGGTGGTGTAAAACTGGCAGAAAATTAGAGATGTACCGGGGCATGGCTACGGCCCCGGTGCCGGGCTTGGGCTTAATATTGTTGTTTAGATGCAAATTGCTGTATTGATTGATAAGAAAATGATTGCAACTGATGTAATCACTCAATAGTAGTTAACATAGTTCCATCAGTCACACTTTTATTTCGTTAGATGCATTTATTTCGTTAGATGTCGACGCACTAAGGCATTTAATTCTTTCGAGACAATGTAACTGATGGATTAGATACTTAGTTCAATCAATTAAAACCAGCAAGTTTGCACCTAACAACAATCATTGCTGAATGGGCGTCGAGTTAAAACTTTCAGTCACATTTGCATTTGCATCGTATTTACAGTCTGGGGTTCACCGAGTCTTTTCGAGCTAAAACGATTTTAAAATTGACAGAAAGGTTTAAAAAGCGCAATAATTATATTAATTCTCAGGTTATCGCTTATTTCAATAATTTTCGCATAAAATGCCTTGACTTTTGCCCGTTTCTGGTCTTAATCATACCATGTATACGCCACGAAATTTTCCCTTCTCGGAACCCCACAAGCACGACTGCCTGCTGCAATGCTAGTATTAATTTCGTCGGTTTAATTTTAAGTTATTAAAGTTAATTTAATTTAATTCAATTTGATAATTTAATTTAAAAGTTAATTTAATTACACTTGCTTAATGCAATCAAAAACAACTTGCAAGCATATTTGGGCGTGAGGGGTGTTAGTTTGGGTGGTATGCACCCCCCAGAAACCAAAATACCCCTCAGAATTCAATTTTTGATTTTTTTTCGCATTTTTTTGATGCTAATGGATTGTGCTCGATGAGAAACGTTGAAAAATGGTGTTTTTTTGCCATACTACCATTTTTAAAGGCCATTTTTTTACCTTTGAAGAAAACTTGCACACCCCCCAGAGCTTTGGTGCCGCCCACCTATGCTTGCAAGTATTTACCATGTCATAGAGAAAATTTTTCAACTGAATATGATCTTAATTTGAGTAAAGGTGATAAGCATAGAAATTATAAATACTTTTATCTATCATTACATGATTATCGATATTATTATTTCATTTGTATTCTTTATCAATATGATTACGATATATATGTCACGAATGAGAACTGGACACATACATTACATAAAAAATGCCAGCAATGGGACGTCATATGACCATATTATATGGTATGCTTCTAGGCTCCGGCCAGGCCCCGGCCCTGACCCTGGCGTCGGAGCCTAGGCCCGGGCCTTGGCCGCAGCCCAGGTAAAAAAAAGGCGATCCCAGTACAGCTCTACAAAAAAATCCCAGCATGCCCAAAATTCAATTCTGGGGGTCTACCAGATTCTGGGTAGTTCTTGACTGGCTAGACAATGTCAATAGCTACTTTTTGACTAAGTTTATTTCTAACGAAGCATAAATAGTAATAAGGACAAAGGAATTATATATTATATCATTCATTGTTAAAGACTATCATCGGTATGAAAAATCTGAAAAATTGGATCTTTCAAGACAATGAGGACTCGACTTGCAAATGTAGTTTGCTGATTGTTTGTAGTAGGGAACACTGGGCGTCAGGCACAAAAACAGACGAGCCTAACTTTTTAAGAACGCTGACTAACTTATCTTGTGCTTGTCTACTACGCTCGCAAGATTTTTGTTGTCACCTATACATGTATAAAAGTTGTACACAAATTTACTAGACATAAATAAGAAGTTTTGCAGTCACCGAATTATTTTCCGCATTAGAATACATAGTAAGTTTTTCGTCATAGTTAAATTCTAGATAAGGGTTGCATTTTTCAATGGCTTTGGCTAGCATCAGAAAACGCAAGTGCATATTAATTCATTGCTCTACATTAATTTAGAGTCAATAAATTTATGGAGATTTTTTTTAAATTGAGCAAACGTTAACACCTATCAGTTTATTTCAAAATTTGATTTTTTGCTTAAGCTACATAATTGTGTTCGTGTGATTTTTTATTAGCTGTTAGAATCGTATTTTGGTTATTGGGATTTGTCATAATAATAATAATAATAATAATAATAATAATAATAATAATAATAATAATAATAATAATAATAATAATAATAATAATAATAATAATAATAATAATAATAATAATAATATTGATAATAATAATAATAATAATAATAATCTAAAAAATAATAATAAAAACAATAACAACAACAACAACAACAACAATGTAATAATAGGTTTGTTCGGATAAAATAAAAATCTGCTCTGATGGACAGTCATTCAAAATTCTTTTCTGCTTGCCTGCTATACTTATAAAATATATAGCAAAAAATGCTCCGATGGAACAAAACGGACGAATATACTTGAAATTGCGGATAATTAAAGACATAAAATGAGGGGACTCGGAAACAGTCACATATGCGCTCAAAAAATCTTAAGAATCTGCTAAGAATCAGATTTCTCTAAGCAACACAAAAAAATCATTCGGTTTACTGAATACAAGTCCGAACGACCGCTGTCGCTAATGTATTGAAGTGCTGTCAGGCACTAACCATGCGCACACAGGTTAGCACCAAAAACGTCGTCCAAACTATAAGCGCTGTATGATCCAAATTAGGTCACCACAGTATACTTTCAACATATATGCTCAGAAAACGATGTCTATTCGCCTCAAGTATGGTAATTACTACACTTGAGTAAAATACTATTACGCTATTTTGAATATGGCGCTTGTAGTTTGGATGACGTCCAAAGAATTTAGGTTACGCGGCGCAAGAAGAATTAGCAAGATAATCGTGCAAATAAATGCAATAGTGCATAACGATAGAGCGGAAATTTCAATAGCTCATTTATGCAAAATGCCGAAGCAGGAGAAAGTACCTAGCATGACACGTGTAACTGCAGAGCCATAATAAACAGCACGATACGAATGTCATAATTCACCTCTTGAGCCTTTTAAGTGAATTTGATTAAATATTGTTATGAAAATGTGATACTGATCTCAAGCTAAATCGGGTACTTTACACAGGCCAAAGTTTCCTTCCTAGCTCTTCACCAAACATCAAAGAAAAGTATTCTGAGAGAACGCCTTCTTTTTCAGAGGCCGCAGAATATAATTCGATTTTTGTGTTGTTCGGAGAAATTTGATTTTCAGCAGTTTCCTATGATTTTTTGAGCGCATAGATGACTTTTTCCTAGTCCCTCCATTTATGTCTTTAATAATCCGTTATTCCAAGTATATTCGTTCTTTTTGTTCCATCAGAGCATTTTTCTTTGTTAGTGCCCTACTTTTAATTAGCTTGATTTGAGTAAATCAGTGAGTAAACACGTACGGTTACATGCCACAATAATGACAGCGGTCCAAGAACACAGAAAACAATATTGTTCTGAACATCAGCATTATATTTTTAAAAATGATCACCTTTAACCTTCTTAAAGCAGATCAGATATTTTCAGCGTAAACTGTACGCAACTACTGGGTGTAAAGAACACTTACACTCAGATTCGTAACCATGGAACATTTTGAAAAAATTGAGCTTTGCAACGCTTTAGGACTAAAATTAATTTTCAGTGCAAACTTAGCATAACTACAGGGTGTAAAGAAAGCATGCAGCCAGATTAGTAATCCTGACCTTAAGGAACATATTCTAAAATTTACGTTTTGCAATGCTCTGGAAGTGAAATAAATTTGCAGTGTAAACATTACACATCAATAATAATTGAATAGTATAAACTTTACATAACTACAGGGTGAAGAAAAAGCTAAGAGTCAGATTCGTAATTCTGCCGTTACACAGGACATTTTTAAAAATAAAGCTTTTGTAACGCTCTAGAACTAAAATTCAATTTCCGTGTAAACTTCACACATCCATCGAGTATGAAGAAGATTCAAGTTGGATTCGTAATCCTAATATTACGATCAATATTAATGAAAAAATTAACTCTTCACAATGGTCTGAAGACAAATAAATATTAGAAGTAAACCACTTTAAACCACTGTCGAATGTAAGCAAACGCGCCCAACTGACGTATGACGTTTGACTCCTGGTACATTTTTAGACTTGCGATTATGCTTAGACACATAACCGGAGAAGTTGACAGAAAAAAACAAGACAAAAACACGTTTAACACCCACGATTTTTGACTTTACACCTCCCGAAAAAGCTTGATATTGATATAAATAAACACGATTTGCTGTGACATGTACCCCTTAGAAAGTACTTCATTTTTAATCTATTTGACATATCCCGACTGCCGAATGGAAAAAAAGCCGAACAAAAAAGGGACAAAAACGTATTTTTCTACTACTGTCCATCACATTGTAAACTCTAAAATCTGAACCTAACTCCCCATTGAGGGTAAGGGAATCATAGTACATTTGTGTGTGAAAAACTTCTGTTCCACATACGATTTGAGATGTTGACCAATCAAAAAAGGGAAAAACGTTTTTTCGTCCAATGTTACATCCTAATTTCGAACTTTACACCTCCAGAAATTACTCGATATTGAGTTTTTTAAACTTGGTTTGCTGCGACGAGTAGCCCTTTGAACGTGCTTTATTTTTATTCTACTCAACTTGTCTCAACTTACAAGCGGAGAAGTTGGCGGAAAAATCTGAGACGAACCCGTTTTTCACGCTATACTAGAGTGTAAACTTTAAACTTCTAGATCTAACTTCCTGTTCAGTGTAAAAAAAATTTGCAGGTAAGCTAAAGGTAGCCCTTAGGTCCTAGTACATTTCTATCAGAGAAAATTTTTTGGGACTTATAACCGGAGTGGTTGGCAGACCTGAACATGACAAAAATTTGACCAATATCTGTATTTACACCCGCAGACTTTTACACTCTTTACACTCCCCCTCGAGAAATAATGCGAAATTCAAAAAACAAAAAATAATATTTTAAGAGAATTTTATTTTCTCTAATTCTGTAGAATTAAATTGTATGCGGTGTTTAACGCTAAGTCGTTTAAAAATTGTTCTCGACAACCGTCAAAAGTTTTTGTACGTTATAACGTTACGCCAAAACTTTACACGTTCATTACATACCCGGTATTGAGTGTAAACAAAAAAGAAGGGTACATAATGTTTTTTATTATCGATCTTCTAAAAAAACCGCACCTTTAGAAATGCCTCAGTATTGCTGTAGGGGGGCATATGTTGGGGTACCCAAGTTTATTATACGTACGCGCCAACGCGCTATCTATGATTATTCTCACAGTCTGACATTTTGCTAATGTGTAGGTGTAGGAATATCTTGGTCTATTTGACCTATTAAACTCCTGCGGGGAATACCGATTTTAATCACAATCAATTTAATTAAAATACTGATCTACTATCATCAGGAGGTATGCGTCAGGACCAACGAGTTATATTTATTGTAAAATGTACGTCAATCTGAATAAATAATAGAAACAGAGCCTACAGGCAGGCACAAAAAAACAAAATCATTACAACAGCTGGATTGACAGCCGTTCGTTTAATTATCTTTTTTCCTAATAAATTACAAGTAATTATAAAAAAAGTAAACTGTGAGTATAAGTAGCCCGTAAACGGGCTTTATGGCTCTGAAATCAGTTTATCGGACACACGTTCAGATGTGCCTACCAAATGAAGTATTAGTTGCTCATATTGGCGTCCCTTCATGCGAGTGACATTGCCTAAACAACATTCATTCTAATACTTACCTTCTGGTCTTAGCTTGGATTTATTATTAATTATCTTATTATCTAATATAATAAGCAAAATTTAGCAAACAGGCGACTTACGTATTTACTAGGCAGGATTGTCTGAGGACGCTCTTGCTTCAGTTCCGCTTATAACTACTGAAAATGCGCATCGTTCTGCTCAAATTTCTTGTCATAATTGTATCCATTCTATCAATAATTCATGCCTTGAATAATAGAGTAAGAATGGTAAATAAGTATTTCTTAGTTTTCTGAGTACAAAATTTTTACTCAATAGTTTAATAGAGATTCGATGAATTTCATTTCAGCACCATTTTCTAGTTTAATTTATTTGTTGCGACAAAAGCGTAGCTTTACTTTTGTGTTCGTTAGAAAATCACTAATTTGCATCTTGTTTTCATAGAAAGGAATCAAAAGAGTTAATAGTTTTTCACATCGATTATGCCAATTCGAATTGCTTCTTTCTGATTCGCGCCGTCATTCAACTTTCCGTTCTTCTAAATGTAATGTCTGCAGCAATTTTATTGAAAAAGATCATTCAACTTCTGTAATGTATGTACAACGAGGGAAAAGATCTGAAGAAAGATACGCTGTACTCTGACTTTTCTTGCAATTCTCTTCATGGCGATTCCCATTTCTAATTTAAATCTAATCTGTCCGTTGAGATGTAAACAATAATCGAAATAACAGGCAAAAATTTAATCAGCACGAACTGTAAAAACTACAATTTCAGACGGAATAGTGGTCAGAGTTCCAAATAGTTCGGTAGGTGCGAAATGCACTTCTCTATTGGTACGAAATGCAGATTAGGGAGGAAAGACATAGTACACACCTAACTACTTATTATAGTTGTTGCAGTCCGAAAATGAAGGCGAATCATATTCAGGATTGCAGCGTTTGATATATCTATACATACTATTTTTTCATAGTCTGTATGATAGTGGCTTAAGTTAAATATTTTTGCACGAGATTATTTCTTGTAAAAATTTTAAGGAAATCTGAAACTCATTTCGTAGTAATGAAATTTGCAAAATAATTTCTTTTAAAGGCGCGTTATTGGAAATACTGGTTGCCTTATTTGACGTTCTGATACAAATGATTAAATGAAAGTTGTTGAATGTATAACCATTTTTATGTCTGAAGAAAGAGTAGGTTAAACTAGCGCACTGAATGAGAACTTTCGCATTTTCTCTAAATAAATATTCCATCGTTAGCCTTGCTATAATAATACATTATCTTCTGAGCAAAATTTTTGTCCGTCCATTATGCGTTAGTCTGAATAATAAATAGATGTGCAATATCTTAAATTTGAGGTCTGTAAATTTTTTAAGAGCAAAAAACGGGTCTACGAAGTTTTGGCGCCGCCGATTTGGCGCCAGCAACTTATAAATTATTCTAATTAAATTAATTTTGAAGCAATTTTGAAATAAATTATAAATTCAGAAAGCAGGTTCTACAAGCTACAAAAAAGCGTTTTGTTCTTTTTCGATTTGATGAGCAGTCATTTGTGTACGAATGAAAAACTGCAGAAAATCCAATGCATTTTTAGATGCATTGAATTATCTCACTAAATTCAAAGATATTGTAAAAGTAATTTATACCATCACGTAGAGAATTGAATGGGCTTTCAGAAATTGTATTAGACTATAATCATTAATGAAATGTAAATAATTAATAATATTGGCGCCAAAACGGCGGCGCCAAAATGTCCCATTCCGGCCAAAAACGACACGAAGTATGGCCACAAAACCCCGAATACGCATTTCCAAAAAACTTATTTTTTATTTCTGTCTCATTCCCGATCTCAAATTTGTGAATCTTAAAAAATTTGTTTTATTTTTCAAGCTAGTCTAAATATTTTAATAAGTAAAAGCAGCAGCAGCAGTAGCGGCAAATTTATTCGATGGTTCAGACTTGCATATCAGGCATAACCGATCTAAGGGGCGACAGCTCGGGAGATGTCAAAGTTATGCAAAAATAGTGTGATTTTTCAGCTGACGCAAAGCATGACTGATCTGGGGGTCACTATTCGAGATTTTTTGGTCAAAAACTGTCTTAAATGCAAAGTAGCGTTAAAATTATAGTAATCTAAGCTTTCTAGCCAATTTCAAGCATTTTTGAAGGAAAATTTTCATTTTCATCGATCGTTAATCTTCCTTTAGCCTAATTTCTCTCAGAAAATCTCCCATTTTTCTATTCTTAGGGTCGAGACCATACATGATCTGGGGGGTTAGGAATTTCAACACCTCTCCATAAAAATTGTCATCTCCCAGAAATTTTTTTAGCCATCTATAATTTGCTCAAAAGCGTCAGATTTTCGCCGCTTCGCGCCACAAATTCATGTTTTGACTATATTTTGTTTATTTTTTTCGACTTTTCAAAAATTTTTTTCGAAAATTTTTTGTTTTCGTGCTCTAAAAAGATAGTGCATCGTCAGAAACGCCGAAAAACGATGTTTTTGACGCGTATTCACCATTTTTGGCACAAAAAGGCACTTCAAAATTTCACCTCCGACAATTCCCATGCTGTGCATGTCTGGTCGAGACCACATGTCGGTGTGAGGGGTTGCACCTTCCCCCTGAACTTGAACCCCCTTCCCCGCGGGACCCATAGAATTCTATTTTTAATCATACTTGGCGATTTTTGGCGATTTCATCCAATCAGACTCCTCAGAATTTTCTTGCTGTTCACGCATGGTCGAGATTCGAAACTCCCCACACTCCCAACTTGTATGCCCGACGAAAACCTCATTCACAAAATGTGCACATATGAAGGTTGCTTATGAATTGAAGTTGGAAATGAATTTAGAGATACGATTCAAAGAAAAGATGCTTCACGAATTTTGCCAAATTTTTACCTTTTTTCGCAGGTAGAACAACCAATACCTGCGCCGAAATCACGACTAAGCTTAATGGCTTCCGGTTTTTTTGTACCACTTCATTACGTTAGGCCAATCGGCGGCGCATCTTCCGTCGAAATGAGCCCAGGCGCCTTAGACGTCGGCGGCAGCAAACGAATTTTCGCCCTCGCCGCCAAAGATCCGTCGTCGGCTTTAGACGACGGCGACGACGATAACGTCGACTTATTCGGAACGCGGCAGATTCGAAAACGCTATTGCGAGGATTGCGTCGATGGCGGTGGCGTTTATATAAGACCGTAGCGACATCGTCGTTTGTGATCGTTGCAATGATTTAGCATGTCACGAAACAGTAGTTTAGTACTAGCTGTTAATCGTTGACGATGAATGAGTTGTGGTGTTTTTGGCGAATTTAATGAAAATCGTGCTAAATAAGTTCAATCTGCTCAACAAAAGCAAATTTTAGGGCCGTTGAGGCACTCGTATCGTGTCTATACATCGGCAGCAAGAAAATTCTGGGGGTCCGGTTGGCTGAAATCGCCAAAAATCACCAAAAATGTTACTAACAATAGAATTCTCGAGGTTTATAGTGATCTATGGGGTTTTCATATTCTAGCGGTGCAATGCAACCCCTTCCACACCAATTAAAATGGTAACACTTGTTAACGGCATTTACCGAATTTCGATAATAGTTATTTTACTAAAAATACAGATTTCTTGGAGCGTGACAAAAGTTTCCTATCAAACTTACTATTAATGAAATTTCATGCTGCAAAACGCTCATGCAGCTTAAAATATCCCATCAAATTGCGAAATCTCGCTGCTTTTGAGGATAATTACGAGATTTTCTTTTTCTGCATTGTTGGAAACATGCGTGTAACATAGTGATATCATTTCTAGTCGAGCATTAATCACAAAGTGTTGTGCACCATTTACATTGGCCAATACGTTCGACATTCCAACTCTTAAATTGATTTCACGAATTTTTTTATTCTGCCCCGTCCTTGTGAAAAGTTTTGGACGAGTGCCAGATCTGAAATGGGAACGACGATTACTTATCACATTTGAAGTTGAAATGAATCAAAACCGATACTCTAATACAGAAAAACGGATATATGTAGATAGTTCATCAGAAATTAGTAAGCCATGAGTAGCCAGATATCGTATATATGTACAATGTACAAGTAGCCTATTCCTGAACAAGAGCAGATTTAAGGGGTCGCCAGCACCCTTTATTGGCCCAAAATAGTTGGCGCGATAAGTAATGGATATGTAATTTTCAATGATTTTTGGCCGTTCGTTGAAATTTCTCAAATTCTTTCGGTGTTTCGCGCCGAATAATTCTTTTTGATGACATTTATTTGCTTTCTTGCCAGCCTGAAAGTCAACATTTCGCGTTGTCAGGAATTTGCTGGAGCAGTGAACATTTTCAGGACTCCTAAAACGATTTCTGTAGCAGAAGCAGCAATTTCAGCATAGTTGCCTTTCATTTTCGAGCAAAATTTTTAAAAATTTTCGACGCTTAGCATATTTTCGCTAAGAACATTAATAATTTTTCACGTCAAAAATTTGATGATTTTTCGAGGAATGTCGAAAACGATTTACATAAACGTAGACAACGTAAAACGCCAAAAAACGCAATTTACCTCGGGAAGAGCACATTTTGGACTTATTTTCGATTGTTTTGGAAAGAGTTGGGATACTGCCCACTTACGAAAATCCTATAGTATGTTTTACATACCGTTGAACATAACTAAGAATTTTTTTGACAAAGCAAGTCGACTGATTACGAGAATTATATGAAATAGTCAATGATAAATCTGCAATCTGTCGGCTTATTGTCGGAGATAGTTTTTAAAACTTATGCCCGAACTTGTGTGAAACAGATTATAGATCCGCCACTGCTACCTTATCATAGGTAGAGCATACTTACGTACTTACATATTCGTAACTCACTTAATTATGTATTATTTATCATAGGTAGGTACTTACATACTTACGTACTTACTCAAGTAGTTACCCCCAACATACCGTGGTGGCTAATAACCTTTTGCTAGAGAGTCAGCGCTATAACTGTAAGGCATGGTATCAAACAAATATACCATAAGAAAAGGAAATTAAAAACGAATTGATTGATGCCGAATTACTTGTACCTACTGTAAATGTAGGGGCCTGCGTCTACAAGAGCGACACAGACCGGCCTAACATTACCTTCGAGATTTACCTAGGTACGTAGGTACTTAAGTCTACGCTTAGCGCTGGCCCCGATCGCGCAGCCCTGGATAGCTTTCGATCTTTGGACCCTTAGAGACCTTACGGCTTCGATCCCCTCAGCCCTAATATTGCTGGCTGCTTCTTGTCGGGTGATCTCAGCAGCTACGCCCTAAGACCTAAGGCTACCTACCTAGTCTCGGTATTTGCCGCGGAGGTCAGTTGACCTATCTCAAGCTCAAGTTGAATATTTAACTTATTTTCCAATCAGTGCCTTGTTCAGAAAGGTTTTTGGTTCCTAATACGTGTAGCACAATAGACTATGAAAACAACAACATCGAGCTCTAACCTGATCAATCATCTTTAAAAATTAGATAATATTTTTGAACAATTTTTGGCTTGAGAAATAAATTAAGATTTCCAAATAGCATAAGTAAACATATGGGATTTACCTATCCGTCCACTCAGATGAGTTGCAATCCTCGACGTAGGAGTGGCCGACCTAACCCTCGGTATATCCGAAAACCCCTGGGTAGGCTTTTCTCTATTTTATTTCGACGAAGAATTCACGGCCTGGTTGCCGGACAACAACAATAAAGCAAAAAGAAAACGAAAACGTACGGACTATACAATCGTACGACGGCCAACGAGACTGCTCAACACACTCTAACTACATTGGCCTCAAGAGACCATTACAGTAAAATAAACGAAGATCAAATTAACGTAATACTGATATCACTTTTATCTCAGATCGAATGTTCTCGATTACACAAGCGGTATGCATTAAACAATTACTATTATCATACACTTAACTCTATGCTACCGGACAAGTATCTTAATGTTTTTTATTATTGAAAATTGGGGAAATAATGGGAAGACCGAAGGCATAGCCCACAGTGCACTATCGTAGATAGCTACTAGTATTGGCTATGTTATGGCTACCGCGAACTGCTAAGGCAAGTTCGCCTACACGTGTAACTCTCGCAGTTACACTCCCCCACGTATAGAAAAAAATTTGAAACGAAGTGGAGAATTTTTTCGGGGGTACACCAACGCCACTAGCGTCTGCAACGCTTCTAGAACTCGGCACTCCGGCGTTCGCAACGCCTCTACTCTGGCGTCCGCAACGCCTCATCCTGAGCGAACGTGAAAAACGAAAATAAAAGAAC
Organism: Mermis nigrescens; assembly: GCA_036768485.1. NCBI lineage: Eukaryota > Metazoa > Nematoda > Enoplea > Mermithida > Mermithidae > Mermis > Mermis nigrescens. The sequence continues at coordinate 600,823 of JAVLUZ010000556.1, forward strand.
AAAAAAAATAACAAATAGCGATAACAAATAACGGTCAAACGCATGACCTCGTTCGCACTCAGGAAACTCTCTGAGCAACACTCTCAATGGCGCTAGGTATAACTATATTGTTGCCCGAGTAATGATGAACTCCGGTCTTGGACAACATAGCATAATATTCGATCATGCTGCCCAATTAGCCTCCTTCAGTCCCCGGGTAATGAGAAAAATTTTGAGTTGAAAAAGTTTAAAGATTGGGTATAAATTAACCCCTTGTCCGTTAAAGAGTTAAGATACCATAATAGTAACACCGCTATTTGAGCAAAAGGAAAATTAAGACACGGAATGATTAGGCAAGATTATGCTGAGCAAAGTTAAAGTCACTGACGAATTAAAACAAGAGGTAACGATAAAAACGAAAAATGGCAAATTATGCGAGATAACTGGGAAAAATAAGAGCACCGTCAAAGAAAAATTTACAGCAAGAGAAAAATGACAAGAGAAAAAATACACAGGAAATAAACGAAACGTGAAGTCCTGGAATCCACATCAGGACGAAAAACGAAAAATGACGAAAAAGCTGCTGGTCGAATTCGACGCCAATCGCAGAGTTCCAAAAAGTTCTGTACGTTGAACTTGTGAATTAATATCGATCCTGATAATTGGCCTTCGAGCCATGCGGTTTTCCGCGACGTCGTTGACATTGAAAATAGTCGCGATCCGATTCCAGGTTCGCGACGCGTATTCGAACATTCGCGATACTGGTATGGCAATTGCCTACGCCCGTACATATGTTGGCGTAAGCGTCGATGTGGATCGACTGGTCGATCGTCGTCCTCAAAATCATTGTCATCCTTGTAATCGTCCACGTAACGACGCGGTATAGATTGCACCGGAGTAAATAATTGCTCCGGAGTAAAACCAAAAGTTTGTTCGCGTGAAGATTCGCGTGGACGCTGTTGTGATTGCGTAACAGGCCACGGTTTAGGCAAAAGTGGACCTGGTTGAGGTTGTGGCGTTGTGGCTGATAGACCCCGGTGGCTGATTGACGTTGTTCCAATGGTGAGCAATACGACTGATCCCATTGCGGATGTTGACGGGATTGTGACCAGCCCCGATGAGTTCCGCGGTTCGACTGAGGCTGACGGCGATATTCATAAGGCTGCTGCTGTCGCGAGCGCGACAGATGACCAGCATCGGCCTGTGAATACGCCTCGAAATGCTCACACGATTCCGTGAATTGTTGCTGTTGCCGCGGTTGGGTCTGCGGTTGTGTATGTTGCTGTATATGTGGTTTTACTTGTGTCTGCTGTTGTACTTGTGATTGTGAGCGATGATGCGTTTGAGCATAGCGTTGCTGGGATGATTGCGGTTCTTGCCGCCTAGATCCCTTTTGGCCTAAACGAGCTCTTAATTTAGCTGCGACTTCAGCTTGAACAAGTCTTCTGACTCGTTGTTTTTCCAAATTCTTTAACCGACGCAAGGTATGCTCGGATTTGGTATCATAAAATCGATTCAATTTAGCCTTATGTTCGTCTTCCGACATATGACGAACCTCAGATGATTCAGCGAGAGAACCAAAGGCGCGTAATTTCGTCGCACGCCTTGGCATTTCTGTCGCCAAATTTTCACGATCGCGTTGCTCGATCGTTATGCGTGCTCTATGCATTTCAATCTGTGCCTCCAGAGAGAGATCGACTTCGGGCATATCAAGGCTCGCTGAGGATCCGCTTGGGTCCTGCGAGGATGCCTGCCGTCTCTCTTTTCGAATTTTCTCTAACTCACCTTGAATTCGGTGTTTGAGGTAAAACACAGATTTTTGTTGACCTCGGAAACGGTCAAATTGAACCGGAACTTCAAGTGGCGGGTCGGTTGCTAACCAAATTTGCCAAATCTTGTTATGTAAAACATGTGGACTTTCGATTCGTGCTGGTTAACTCCGGGAATTCCGGGAAAGCCTCACTTGGCGAAGGTGTGTAAGATTCGCCAAGGAAAGCTACGCGCAACATACGACGTAGCTGCTCCACCATGCGCCAGCCTATCGCGGCATTGCCGTAGGCATACGCAAAGAAGTGGAACTTCCTGTCCAAAAATTCCAAAAGCACTGTAGCGCGCATGACGCTCTATTGTAGAGAAGATCGTCATGTGTCAATACTTTGAATCGTATAACGATTGAAATTCTCGAAAAGTATCGAAAATATCGACCATCTGATGCGTCGATATTAAGATCGGCGCTAGACGATCAGGCGCTGGAGACATTCTGTGCGGATAGAACTCTGGAAGAACCTGATGTGCAACGCCATCAATCACCTCACTCGGTGCGTTGAGGTGTGGGTGCACTACCAAATACTGTAGCGGAACTTCGTACAGCATCATTCCGGTTGTAATAAAGAACCGTATGCGCACAAAATATTGGTCTGGGTAAAACAATCGGTTAAAAACGCTCATTTTGCTGATAAATCGAGGTGCGGGCGCACGATCGACATCAGCCAAAGGCTGTGCAATTGTAGACCACACTAAAGGACGCGAGGGTGTGTCAGTTGTAGCCGCGTAATGCAGATGTGCTGCGTACACCCGGTCAAAATGCACTTGGGCACTTTCGACCAACTGGTCGTACAGACGCGTTCCTGCAACTTCACCCAGATAAGAGCGTAACTCGTGCAATACGTCAGGCGCAATATAGCACGGTGCTTCACGCGTCATGGTCTCCATCATGGTGAAAAAGTGTTGCACATAACGCGAGCGATTTTGAGCTCTCGCGCTTCTCTTCTGCGGATACGCTGTTCGCGTATGGCTTGAATATGCGCAGGTACTGCGACTTCTAGATTCGACGATGGATTCTGAATAACCTGTGGTTGAATATTCGCCATGGTATTTGACACTCCCGTCATGGCCATAGGAGCCGTGAAACGAGTAGTAGGTGCCACTGAACTCGACACGCCTTGTGGCGCGGATTGGGACGCGATTTGCATGGACAACGCTGCTTGCTGTACTTCCTGTGTGGGTAGTGAGCATTGTGGTAGTGGTGGGAAGCCTATAATTTCTGTCATGATAACGTCTGGTTCAGGTTGGCGCTCTACCCAATCCGGCTGAGAAGTCGGTAAAGGTATGAGCGAACTGATCCCCAAGGGTGCCTGCTGGTCTGCCGCAAGCGATTGCAAAACAATCGGTTGCGAAATGGTAGTAGCCCCTTTTTCGAGCCATTGCCGCGCGTGTGGTTTGGCGGTGGCAACAAGTTAGCTTGTCTTTCCGCCTCAGCGTCAGATAACGCCATTACTAAACGTTTAGGAGATAAATCATCGTCCTCAGTGGAGATAGATGGTTCTATTTCAACCATAGGAGAGTCGTTAGGAATATCGGTCTGCGAGGAAATCGCAGAAGCTGGAGTACTAGAACTAGTTGGTTTGGACTTAGGTTCGGTATCAGGTGCATTAACCGGGCCCAAAACTGAGTTGGCAACGGCCTGCGAACCCTGAACTTGTAAGTCAGGATTGTCGAACACATTAGCGTGAGCCAACACTTCCGTTACAGAGGCAACGGTGGTGGCTGCGGCTATGGCCGCTGGCGGTTGCGGAGCTGGACCATAAAAGTCCTCAACTGTGATCAGCTCTCCACCATCGGAATCAACGGAAACATCAGTCGCCGTACTGGTCGACTGGCCCCGTGGTGGCTTGCGAGACAACAACGGTACACGCCGTTTAGCTTTCGCCTCGTTAGCTTTAAAGTGCGATTCATCGCCTTTAAATGAAATTGGCATAGGCTTTCTATCGTCGGTTATGCGATTATTTTGCGAGCAGCCTTCTATCAATATAAAGACATCGATAGTAATCAAGGCATCCATCGCTAAATAATGCTCCATATCCCGAGTGAGTGGTAAATTCCACGCCTGTCCAAAATTATCAGGCGCATTGGGATCAATAGCCATATCAAAGAAAAACTCAGCCAAGCGCTTTAAGGTATGTGAATGCGCTGTGATGCAGAAACGACAAGTAAACGATCTCGCCAAGGGCTGAATATCAATAAAATTCGCACTGAACGGATCTTTCCAATGCCGTTTATTGCGAATTTCGGCATCAGGAATCGCCAAAATTTCCTCAAAAGTTGGCCCGTAAACATGAAAATACGCAAGTCGGTCCTGCGTAGGGTCATAACAAACCATATATACGTTTGGTAGCCGGCCTCGACTTAAATAATTGCCGGATTCTATTGGGTAACACCTTTTATTTATCATTTCGTCCAAAATTCATAATTCCTCTTTCGAACCAAAAACCTATAAAAATTATTACATAATTTTTATAGTAGATGACAGCCCGGATAAGAGCTCTTTGCTGTTGTGATTTAAGTACAGAGTGCTATCGGAACCGAAATTTGTAAGTTGTTTCGCCATAGGTAATCTAGTGCGAAACCTTTTCTATTCTTTTCGCGAAAAATATTTCTTTTGGTCTAAGGAGGTCCAAGGACCTAGGGCGAATTCCGGGGTTATCTAATTGCTCCTGGTTAAGGTCTGGCGGTCGGCATCTCCAACCCATAATCTCCATAGGTACCGGACCAATTACGTCCGTGGAGATTTTAGGTAGCAGGTTTTCAGGGTCATTTTGGAAGAGTGCAGGTTTTTACCGCAGCTTCTTGACCAGCGCTAATTGTAGCATAGGTACTTAGGTAAGCCCCGAAGGTACTTCATTGGGGTTTGTTGCTTTCGTAGTTGTTGTGTGTTGGGTATCTGTCCTGACGGCGTGCTGTCAGTTTAGCTATCCGTACATACTTCAAGTACTTAATCAGCCAAATCATTTGTGCGCGCTAAGATACTCCAACAACTTGAAAGCGGGCAAAGCCCCAGAAGTTACAAGAGGAAAGTTCAAACTCCGGGGTTAAAAAAATGGTTTTTGCTCATCCTTCGCTAACAACTTTTCCGATTATAAACTAAGTGGTGCAGACTGAGTCAGTTTTAGAGGTATAAAGTCACACTCTATCTTTAAAAGTGAAAAGGGAACAGTTAATCGGATTGAAAAGAACTGAGTTTTGTCGCAAAGGCTTTTTTGAAGTGAAATATTTTATAGCAAATACGTGCGACAATTACACGGAAAGCAAAAAAGGAAAAAAATTTGATTGTCAGATTCTATGGTCTGTCACATGAAATTATTTGTATGCAACGACTGTTGAATCAGCGTAATATATGTATACAATCACAGAAGAACGATACCGAACAAATTCTAGTACAAGAGTTTATACATTCGTGCATTTAAAATATAAATTCCAATTACTGTCACTGATCGTTTTTATGCGTACATTGTGTCTGTCACTCTTGAAAAAATGAAAGATGTATTTCGGTCCGGTGGTCGTTGAGTCGCTCGCGGATAGCATTACTTCTACGAGGCTATGCGAAAATGCGTAGCCCGATTTAGATTTTTTTCTCAGGGGTGTGCATCTCAGCTTTTTACTCATGTTTTGACAAAATTTTGTTCAATTTGTTCCGACTTTTTTGATTTTTTCTGAAATTTTTTGTATTAATGCTCTAGAGAGATTGAGCATCAAAAACGATGTTTTTGACGCGTACCTACCATTTTTTAATTTTTTGACCCAAAAAGGCACTTTATAATTACACCCCCTCCCAGAATTCCCAAGCTGTGCATGTAGGGTAAACGGCACTTATGGAGTTTAGGGGGTACAGAAAAAATTTTTCAAAAGATTTTCAAAATTAGTCAATTATGGGTAAATCGAGGGTGCTGATCACGAATATGCTAGTGGTTTATCATGACAACGACTATTTGGGATGGAAACACGACTCAGGCAGGTTATGCGTTTATAAAATTTTTGTCAAATATTTTTTCAAAATTCATTATGGGTAAATCGAGGGTGCTGATCACGAATATCCTAATGGTTTGTCATGAAGACGACTATTTTTGATGAAAACACGACTTAGGCAGGTTATGAGATTATTCAAAAACCATGAGAGTGAACGATTGAGCAGTGTAATTCGTAATATAAAAAATAAAAAATCAATCTGAGGAAAATGGAATCTCCTAGTCAGCAGCAGCTTCAGGGTAGACTAAGCGAATATGTTCAACTAAATGCTGAAATGGATTATCGCCAAAGCGTTAGCGCCAAAGAAACTCAGCGAGATAATTTGTAAGCATAGCGCGATGAGTACGAATCGACGTTTATTTTTTTCTTTGGCCTTTTGCCAGACCGATTCAAAGTGGTTGGTAGTGGCATGCGTGATTGGGTCAACAAAGTGAATCCTGTGATTCACAGTCAAATGCTGATAACCGGCGTTATTCAGAGTATTATAAGCGCTCCACATATCGGATATAATTGTCGTTCCAGGCAAAATGAACCGCTGAATAATTGGTAACAAGGTCTGCGCATTCCTACGATCAACAAGGACCATAAAGCTTTCCTTTGTATGGACGTCATAACCCCCAAACACCCACTGTTCTCGCACCAAATGACCGACGTTGTATTTCCGTCGGACAAAACAACTCGTCAATTTCAACAATGTGACCAATCTTTCCAAGCTAGAAATTTATACCAGACGTAAGATCACAATTTCAAAGAAACACAATAGGAAGATAACTAGTTACCTAATATTAATAATATGAATAATAATAATATTTTATTAGCAATTACTGCCGTAGAAAATGCAATATAAATTACATGAAAAAGGATATAATAAAAGATAATGTCGAAAGAACGAAAGAAAGTTTATCAGCATGGCATAGTAATGGCTGAGACGTACAGGCGGATCGGGCTCACGTACGCCCCTTTAGAAACTCATCTAAACAAAGTTTAGAAATCAAACCCTTAAACCGTTTAAAACATTTACAATCAACAATATTTTGGGTCAGAGTATTCCAGATTCTAGCCGTCCTGTTTGCAAAGTCGTTTTTCCTACAGTTCAGATGAAATTTGTGGATATAAAGCTTTATATCACTTACCGATCTGGTTCCTCTTTCAGGTGCGAGTTCGAAAAAGTCTTCAAAGGAAAGTAACTGTCTCTTGATTATTCTGAAAGCAAAAGTGAGATCAAAATGAATACGCCGAGTTTCGAGTCTTTCAAGATTTAACAAACCCAACCGCTCATTGTAAGACAAGTACAGTCGAACTTCGATATTGCGTACACAGGATAATGCGTTTTCTCATATAATGCGTACAGTTTGGCTAGGTCCGGACCGAAAGGCAATGTAAAACATAAGGCAATAGCATGGGATAATGCGTACTCGGTTAATGCGTAATGCGTACAGCCGATTTCATCCATCGGCCTATGCCTGCATGTTAAACTACCCGGCTTAATGCATAAAGCGTGTATTTTTTCACGTTGGATAATGCAATCAGCTCTTTAGATAATGCGTATGGCTTTTATTTTGATCATGAACATTCCATGATCAGTTAAAATAGCGAAGTAGCGTACCTTATTACGTTATTTCTCATTTCCTTCCTGGCTATACAATTTTCTGAATACGTTTTCTATGTTCAACGAATACTTCAGGCACAGCGAAATGAATGATATCGAAGAGTTTTGTGACTTTAAGCGTGAAAATATGTTAAACCAGAGTATTGCTGATTTTTTTCTTTAAAAAATGATTTTATCGCATAATAATGTATTCATTGTTAAATATCTGGGATATTCGGATAATGCGTACACTCGGATAATGCATACAGAAGGGCTTGGTCCCTTGGGTGTACGCATTAAGCAAGTTCGACTGTATATATTATTATATTATTATAATATTATATATTATTATATTATTATAATATTATCCGACATGCGCCAAAGTAAGTAAAGCGAAAAATCCTCTGATGAAAAACAGGCAATATTATGGCTAAAAATGAATGAAAATTAAAGTTTTTCCTCAAGTTCACCCAGAAAATCTTGATTTCTAACATTTTTGGTTCGACTGACCCACCAGACCATCCATGCAGTACACCTATGGCCCCTACCTGGATGGGGTTCAAGATGAAATATTCATGGCATATATCGCGACAAAATTGCTTCCAGTCGACAATAGTTTTGTCAGTTAACTCAAGCTCCCGCATCAGAAAGGATTGCTTGTCAATTTCAAAAGCCCGCAAATATGACAACACTATAATATCCGAAATAGCGAGATGACTGCCACTGAAAAATGGTTTTCGAATAGAACATTTCTTCCGACAAGCACGTCCAGCCGAACAACGCCAAATTTGCCCGTCTATACCCGGTTTAGCTTCAAGACGCATTTCATTGTTACCCACGCAGTTTCCATCCTCGCAAATCATTTGACGCTTCAGAAGACCATGATCTCGAGCCCACTGAATCGATTCAGAAATCGTTGCGGTCGTTCAAAAGAGATTTTTTAGTCGAAAATCAGTAAGATCGGGAAATGCGCGCATAATATTCGCCATTTCCGCAGTGCAGCAAGACAAGAATCCAACACTCACAAACAATCTATTCATCGTGTAAAATGAAAGCCGCTTTTTAAATTCCAAAATATTTTATCCATCAACCACTGTTTAAACTAAAAGCGATTTTCAAATGAATGTAATTGCTCAAGTCGACACGGCTTTTTTGAATAAACGTATTACCTGCCGAAGTCGTGTTTCCATTCGAAATAGTCGATATTTTGAAAACGTATAACCTGCCTAAGTCGTGTTTTCTTCAAAAATAGTCGTCATCATGATAAGTCATCAGCATATTCGTGATCAGCACTCTCGATTTACCCATAATTAATAAATTTTGAAAAAATATTCAACAAAAATTTTAAAAACGCATAACCTACCTGAGTCGTGTTTCCAACCCATATAGTCGTTGTCATAATGAACCACTAGCATATTCGTGATCAGCACCCTCGATTTACCCATAATTGACTAATTTTGAAAAAAATTTGAAAAATTTTGAAAAATTTCTCTGTACCCCCTAAACTCCATAAGTGCCGGGTAAACGACCTAACCCGAACGGTATCCTAACACGGAACACACTTTGTCAAAGCACTTTTACTGTACCCTGTGCGGCGATAGCTCAAAGTGTTTTTACCTGAATGATTAACTAGAGCTTCTAGTTGCCTAAAAACATATTTTTCGGTCAAACTGTATGATTTTGGTAATACGGTTTCTGTTTTAGTAGATTTTTAAAATTTTTACAGGATTTAATTGTAAAAAACTTAACTTTAATTTTAGCACAGAAGTCATCTTTCCAAATTTTTCTAGGTTATTTCATGTGCTGATTCAGAAATTTTTGGTCTTATTATTCCATGTTGCTTCAGTTTTGTGCTTTGTAAACATGCTCATATGACCTAATATGGAACACCAAGCCGTTCCAGGTCTATGTAAAATTATAGTTTATTGTGACGTATATTTAAGCACTTTTTGTACCTATTATTCACTCGAATTTACATGTATATATGACTGTCTAAGTAATTATTTCTTTTCGGGTAATTTAATGTCTAGCGCCAAACATAATTACCAAAGCTATTCACTTAGTAATCTCCCTAAGGCATTAAGAGAAGTTAAATCTGGAAAATTGAGCCTCAGAAAAGCAGCAAAATTATTCAACGTTCCACTGACCACACTGCATGCACATTCAAAATCTATTTGCATCTCTACTAAGCCTGGCCATCCTACTGTTTTTACGTCAGATGAAGAAAAGCAGCTTATTGAAACTGTTCATTTTTTGTGCGATCATGACCTCATTTCTAAGTCCAGATGAGGCCTTTCAAAGAATAGAGAAAATTTCGGAAAATCGACACAAAAAAAGAAAGCTGGATCCTCTAAACAGGAGGAAGAGTCTGATCCTGAATTCGAATGCGCTTATTGCAAAAAGTTTTGGGATGACGACGTGTCTGATGAGTGGGTTGAATGTGAAAGCTGCTCCAGTTTGATCTGTGAAGCCTGTTCGTCCCGATGACTTTGTTGCTGAGGAGAACTTTTTTGCAAACTGTGCCTTGCCCCGGTTGACTGCGACCAATGACCTGATTTATGCTCCAAAATTGTTGTGCATTTGACCGGTTGACTGTGACCTATGGTCTGATTTTTGCTGCAAAATTGTTGTGCATTTGATTTAATCTGTCATTAACATTGATCATCTCTTCATTATTGTTGACTTTCCAAGTCATTGAGGCATCATTTGACGCATTTTTAAAACCATCTTGGGTGTTCCGTGTTAGGTCCATTTCGGACCTAACACGGAACACCCAAGTTTGTTTTAAAGAAAACATATGGGTTTGGCTTGGCGTGCCAATTAGTTGTCAAATTCGACATTGCTGGGTCGTTTTGTTGGTTGATTCAGAAAATCGGACTCGTTTGTTTCAGCAGCAGACCAGGATTTTGTCAATTTTCAATGGAGGGAGCCGATGCAGTTTTTTGGGAAAAAGTGTCCCTTTCTAGCAGGTCAAAAACTCTTCTCATAATAGGCTTTGATTGAATAATTTTGCTGCTTTTATTTTATTATGAACTATTCATGGCCTCACACATAAAATCTGTCGCCCAGATACGTTTCTGGGCGTTTTTTTAAAGAAAGGTGTTCCGTGTTAGGTCCGAATTGGACCTAACACGGAACACCTGAATGGGTTTTAAAAATGCCCGCGCCACTCAAATGAGCAGCGCCTGGCTTTCATTTTTCAGGTATAGCTTGAGTAATGGTTGCTTTATATATCTGTGAAGTTTTAAGTCAATGCCACCAACAGATCTGTTGTGCGAGCTCATAGAATCAAAGCGTGTTCCGTGTTAGGTCTTTTACCCTATGGTTCAGGGCTGACAAAAGGTAGTGATTATTTGCAGTCAAGTGCAGGTAATATAGCAGTCACACAATGTAAAATTATATGCAGTCAAAAACCCGCGGCCTAGACTGCATGTAATATGGCACACAGCGTGAAATTATATGCAGTCAAAAACCAGCGGCCTAGACTGCGGGCAATATGGCACACAATGTAAAATTATATGCAGTCAAAAACCAGCGGCCTAAACTGCAGGTAATATAGCACACAATGTGATGTTATATGCAGTCAAGTTGAATGCTTATTGACATGGGGAGCTGGTGCTTGGCTCGCATTTTAACCTGTAGTAGATGGTTTTAGAAGCCACTTTTATTTGAGATGGTCTGGCAGATTTGCTTCCTCAATAGAAATAGTTTTTGTGCTGCATGGGTAGCAACTTCAATAGCTGCACAGTCACCCATTAGCACATTTTGATGGGCCAGCTTAAGCTCTGGTTTCTGCATGACAGATAGTGAGTAGCTGTTGCTGTTCTTGTCCTCATTCTGGGAAATTGTTTTATTTTACTGGATACAAAGTGGTTCAAAGTTTATTTGACAATGTAAAACAAGGATTCCGAAAAGCATTAAGAATGTTTCAGATTAGTCTCCGAAGCGTCAGGGGCTGTGATTTGTGACTGAGAGGGGTTACCAATGTCTTAGGCTTAGGCTTAGTTATGTGCATTTACATTGATGCCAGTGCATGGGCTAAGCCTGAGATAAATGGCGCGAAATTGCGGAGCGATCGAAGCGAGCGGAGCAAGTTTTGCTCCATTTATGCCTTAGGCTTAGTCCATGCCTGGCACCAATATGAATCCGCAAGAAATTGCTGTCGCCAGACCATTTTTTTCCAGTATCATATGTATCTCTTGTATTATAATTTTATTTCTACTAAAGTAAAACAATTCCTCAGAATGAAAACAAGAAGAGTAACAGCTACGCAATATCTATCATGCAGGATCAGAGCTTACGCTGGCTCATCAAAATGCGCTAATGGGTGACTGGGCAGCTATTGAAATTGCTACCCATGCAGCGCAAAAACTATTTCTATTGAGGAAGCAAATCTGCAAGACTATCTCAAATAAAAGTACCTTCTAAAATCATCTACTACAGGTTAAAATGCGAGCGAAGCGCCAGCTTCCCATATCAATAAATATTGAACTTGACTGCATATAATATCATATTGTGTGCTATATTACCTGCAGTCTAGGCTGGTGGTTTTTGACTGCATATAATTTTACGTTATGTGCTATGTTACCTGCAGTCTAGGCTGCTGGTTTTTGACTGCATATAATTTTACGTTATGTGCTATGTTACCTGCATTCTAGGCTGCTGGTTTTTGACTGCATATAATTTTACATTGTGCGCTATATTACCTGCAGCTGACTGCAAATAATTACTGCCCTGGCAAAAACCCAGATTTAAAAATTCGCGTTTTGGGTTTTTGGGGTTTTTGGTGTGGGTTTTTGGTGGGTTTTTGGGGATTACGGTTGGTTTTTGGGGGTTTTTTAGTGGGTTTTTGGAGATTTTTGGCGGGTTTTACCTGATACACACCAGAGTTGTCTGTATACACTTATAAACATTGACTTGGCTTCACCGTCTTTTCTCTCCACTTTTTGGTCTATTTGTCAACCAAAATTTCGGGAAATGGAAAAAAATTTCTGGGCTTGGTTGGCATTTGTGGAAAATTTTTGTAATGGTAGAATGCGTTTTAGAGAGGTAAAACTTCAAAAATTTTTCGGCGCTTCGCGCTGAATTAATTTAATTCTCATTTCTTAGTAATCTTTGAGCAGCGCCGCGCCAGTTGCAGCATTTTTATCAACAATCTGGTCTAGAATTTCACTATGATTGAAAATCCTTATCTTCTGCACAGATTTGGTTAGTTTTTGTAATGCAAAAATGCGTTTTAGAGAGCTAAAATTTCAAAATTCTTTGGCGCTTCGCGCCATTTGATAAACTATAGTTTTATTGTGAGAAGCGACTTCAGAATTAGCTAAAATGCTCTATTGAAGGAATGAAATTCAAGTTATAACAGAAATAACGTATACTGATCGTGATATTTCTATTAGAGCGCGAAATTTTTATAAAAAAGTGCACCAAACACCGCTTTTACATATGTACATGAGATTTTCTACTTAAGAAACACTGATTTTAACACAGGCGCTCTATTTTTAACGTTTTTAGACCTTCCAAAAAACGTGGAAAAAGGGTGGAAAAAGTGGAAAAAATATTTAGGGTCTGGTCTATAATGTCAACCAAATCGCTGGAAAAAAATGGAAATGGGACAAGTTCAAATAGGACAAGTTCAAAACAAAGCTTTATTCGACTGTCGCTATGCTGATCAGTGATCACATATTGCTATCATCACAATCATCAGTAGGTACCTATCTATCATGGTTGGATCACAAGGCTGATTGACATTGGTTTTAATGAACACCAGCTTACGTACTGTATCAATGCTCAGTGAATTTCTTAATCTTAGGTTGAAAAATCTCGTCTGATGAGGCCGTTGAAACTGCCAAGGTAAATACCTTTGTAATAAGTATAAAAAAGTTAGACATCAAACATTGGAAAATGACACTACACCAAAAATACCAAATACTGAAAACTCCAAATACCAAAAACCAATGAAATACCAAAAACCAAAAATACCAAAAACCCCAAAAACCCAAAAACCCAAGATTTTTTAGAACCCCAAAAACCCACCAAATACCAAAAACTCCAAAACCCCAAAAACTCACTCATGCCAGCCCTGGTGTGGTTGTCCCAATACAGGTAACGGCACAAAATTTTAAAAGGAGGGTCCCTGGCAAATTCTAGGGGAAGGTGGTATGTACATACATGAACTTTGATTCTTGGCCAAAACGGCCAAAAAACACCTAAATGCGGCCAAAAATCGCAAATTTTCTAATAAAAGTCGGAGGTGGACATACGTGGGGAATGGATCTTGGTTCTGTGGGTACCGGAACGCCTTTTGTTGAGGTTGGTTGGTTGGTCAATGAAGAGGTTGTTTATATAGAGGAAGCCGAAAATCTAGAATTGAGATCTCGAGAACCAAAAGGAGATGGACGAAAATAAAGGCAGTTTTGAGCGTATCTCGGCGAGCTCTATACAACGATGAAGAAAATTTTTAAATAATTTCAACTTTATTTTTTATTGATTCCTATACAACAAATTTATTGTTTAATTTATCTGTACAACTGATTTCTCATCATTCAATAGACGAATAATTTCCCAGCTTCTGTCTTGTATTTAATTCTTGTCCTATACAAAGGCAAACAATACAGAAACAATTCGGCGCAAAGCGCCGAAAGAAATTTGACATCTTTTACATGTCTAGATCAAATTTGAACTGTCTTGAGCAGACTCGAAGACAGGAAATTTGGATAAGGAATAAATCCGGCGCGAAGCGCTGGAAAAATTTCATGATCCGGCGCTTAGTGCCGGAAAAAATTGACATGCTATCCATGGCTAACTCGAATTTGAGCGATTTTGAGCGGTTTAGAAGACAAAACTATGCATGAGCGGAGCAGTAAATGTGAAGCGCGCGAAGCGCCGGAAAATTTTGCATTTACTGGCTCGAAAGTACGCTAAAAACCTGTTTTAGCGATGTTTTAGACAACATCCTTTTAAAAATTCTGTTAGCGAATCTTAGAGGCGTGATCGAACATTGCATAGAATATGAAGATTGAATGAACACAACACATGATCTTGTTTGCCCTAAACTTCAGAGGAAAACAGTAATCAGCGTATCCCTTGTTATCCAGCAATTTAAAATTATGACTTTCTTTCACTAGCGGATCCAGGAAAAATTTTTGGGGGCAGTCCGAAAATTTGAAGTCAGATATGTCGAGAAACATTAGGAGATCAGCGAAAATAAAGGCAGTTTTGAGCGTATCTCGGTGAGTTCTAAACGATGGTGAAGACAAATTTTAAATTAAAATTTCAAAAATTTTTTACCTTACTCAATATTGATATGCAGAAAATTGATCATTTAAGCTATCTGCACAACCAATTGCTCATAATGCAATTCACGAGCGATTTCTTATCTCCCGTCTTTGTATTTAATCATTGTGCTCTACAGAGAAAGATTATACAGATAATAAATAATTCGGCGCGAAGCGCGGAAAAAATTGACATATTCTGCAAGTCAAGCTCAAATTTGAGCGGTTTTGAGCGGGCTATAAGACAAAAAACATATGTAGATAAACAATAAATCCGGCGCGAAGCGCCGGAAAAAATGCATGTTCTCCATGTCATAACTTAAATTTGAGCTGTTTTGAGTTAGCTAGAAAGCAAAAACTATAGCTGAACAAAGAATCCAGCGCACAGCGCTGGAAAGAAATTGACATGCTCTCTATGTCTAACTCAGATTTGAGCGATTTTTAGCATTTAGAGGACAAACCATACATAAACAATAAATCCGACGCGGAGCGCTGGAAAATTTTGAGTTTGCATAACTCAAAAAACGCAAAAACCCTATTTTGGCGGTGTTTCAGACGTGCTTCACTAATTTTCCATTTTTCCCTTTGGTAGACCCTTGGTAAAAACAAAATTTCTTTTTCATTTCGGAGATGGGGCGGTCCTGCCCAACGAGTCAGTTCACATATTTACATTGCCCGATTATGCCTTGGACACAAAAAATGCAAGAAAGACACTCGCTTTTACAGCTGAAGGATCTGGGGGACGCGCTCAAACGCTCCCAGCGGGACCCAAGGCGGAGCCCCGGAAAATTTTGTGAAATGAAATGTTGAAATGTAACGTTGAAACTTTCACAAAATCGGCCGAATTATGGTTCTAAACTCAGCCTAAAAACAGTTAACTAGCCTTTCCATACTTTCAAACCATTACAAATTCTTGCTTTGAAATGCGTTCTGAAGTGAAAAACGAAACGAAAATTCGCCGATAACTGGCACACTTCTTTAAGACGATGTCCAAGCAGCATTTAGAGTTTCAACCGATAAATAGTATAGTACATTAAATCACTAAAGCACTGGAATATTTTGACTGCTTTAAACACCAATGCTGGAACAATAAAACGAAAAATAATGATGAAACGGCGCGGAGCGCCGAAAATTTTTGACGTTTTGGCGTTTTTAGTTAAATTTTGGGCGCATTCCAACGTATATCTGCTGCTCAAAAAATTTTAAAGAAGGGCTTGGGGGGGGCGGCCGCCCCCCGCCCCCTGGATCCGCGCCTGTTTCTTTGATATTCATGGAAAATCAGATACTCCCGTAGCTTCTGGTTATCCGTTTTTTGGATTACTTCTGTGGCTCGAGGTGATAAAGTACAATTTTGGGACTTTTACTCTTTTACTCGATTATATAGCATCTTTAGGATACACACAATGTAAAAACGCAGTATATTCAGCGCAAAGCGCCAGAAAATTTTGATATTATTATCCAAATCTCGGCTCAATTTTGCTGTTTTCTGGAGATCAGAAACGGAAGAAATAAATCTGGCAAGGAGCGCCAGAAGATTACGATATTTTTTATCATTCGAAGGACAACTTTGAACCTTTCTAAAGTTTAGTCATGCAGAAAATGTATCTCAGCGCGAAGCGCCAGGAAATTTCGCCGTTTTTATCATTTTATCATTTTGATTTCGCATCGCATCTTTTTTAAGATAAGAACTACAAAAAAATTTGTATGCCTAAACATGCTATCTGAAAATAGCTTGTAGATTTATATAAGTGATGGCGCGAAGCGTTGAAAAATGGGTATTTTTATGCTAGGAAAGTACAAAACCGACAGTTTCACAAATAAAAATTTTGGAAAAATTTAGCATGAATTCTCCCTCGATATGGACCTGCGCACAAGTGCAAAACAATTTACCATTTTGTTGCAAAAAAAGAATCTCGCGGATTACACTGGAAATTTTGCCCATTTTTATTGTGTTTTATTCAATTTTGGCATTTCACTATTAAAAATGCAAATTATTATTATGTCGACGCCAAGAGCCGGAAATTAGCATTCGTATCATTTTAAATTTTAGTTAATTTCAAAATTAGAGGATACTATAAATATATATGTTACCTAACATACATAAGAACGCTCAGGTTTTTCAGGTTAGTGACTGTCTGGAACCTGCGGGGTTGGTTTTAATAGATGCATGGCCGATCTTGGGGTCAGAATTGAGCTTTCTGGGCCGAAATGACCTAAAAAACTGGTATAAGCGCTAGAATAACGTTAAAGCTACGTTATTATACAGTTTCTGGTCAATTTAAAGCACTTTTAAAAAATTTGCAATTTTCATCCGTTTTTTGCCTTTTTTGCCTCATTTTTCCGAGAAAATTTCTATTTCTTCAATTCTGGGGTTCTAGACCCTGAACCCCCATGTGCATGTCTGGCCGTGTGACCACATAGGACAATTTAAATCATAAAATTAGACGTATGTAGAGTATGCGCATTGATAATGTGACCTGTTGGTTTTAAAATTGCGTAGCTGTATGCAAATGCTATACTACGAGAAAATGAAACCCTGAAAACCGTATTGCTTCTAGCAGCCTGTATCCACGGCTGGGTTATTTAGAAATTTTGGAATGAAAAGATTTTCGGTGGGAGAATAGCCAGAATATTGAGAAATATGATGTATTCCAATGAAACTTTGCACACAAAAACGACATTTTCCGACGTGTTTTGCCTTTTTGAATCACATCTGCTGCTTCTCGTTATACAATAAATTTAAGTCACTCAGCAAAAATTTTAAGACTTCTATTCAGGAGCGGATTTAAAGGGGTGGGGCTAAAAAACGCTATTTTATACAGAAAAAGCAAATTTTGTGGGTTGATTAGTTGGTAGGTTGGTTGGTTAGCCGATTTCTCGATTGTGTGCCCGGTTTGTTAGTTAGTTGGATGGTTAGTTGGTCGGTTGCCAGGCTGGTTGCTAGCTGGTTGATCGGTAGGTTGGCTGCCTACTTGGTTGATTGTTTGTTCGTTTGTTTGGATTAGTAGGTTGGATGGTTGATTGCTTGCTTTGGATGCTTGATTGGTTGGTTGGTTAGTTATTTAGCCGCACGATTTAATTGGTTGGGTTGTTGGTTGGTTAAGTTGTTGATTAGTTGGTCTGTTGGTTAGGTTGTTGGTAGCTTGCTCTGCTGCCTGATTGGTAGGTGGATTGATTGGTTAGTTGGTTACAAGCTGCCTGCTCGGTTGATTGTTTAGTTTGGTTGTTTGATGATTGGTTGGTTATCTGCCCGGTTTGCTGGTTGGTCAGTTGGATAGCTGGCTGGCCAGTCGGTTGGTTGGTTGATTAGTTAGTTGCTTGGATGGCTGACTGCTTGCTTGGTTGGTTAATTGGTTAGTTGACTGATTGGTTAGTTTGGTTGTTGGTTGGTTGGCCACTTAGTTAGCTGGTTAGCCAGTTTGGTACTTGGTTAATTGGCCGGTTGGTTACGTGGTTGGGTTGTTAGCACACATGCACATAGGGGGGGGCTGAGGGGGGGGGTATTACCCCCTGATGGGTCAGCTAGACCAGTACTGTCCGGCGATTTTGAGCAAACAGGTCTTGTTCTGCATCATTTTTGACATCAAAATCAGTAAAAATGTCAAAAATTTTCCGGCGCTCCACGCCAGATTAGTACTGTTAAGTACTTTTTACTCAAAAAGCGCTCAAAATTGATAAATTTTTGCATTTTTAGTGTTAAAAGTGATATAATGCAGTCAAAATGGACTAAAAATGCTTTTAAAATGTGTTATTAACACGAAAAACGGTTTATAGGCTATTTTGACCATTTTGATCATTAAAACAGCAAAAAAATCGTGAACGTTAAATTTACTGTTTTAGATTTTTGGCATTTCACCCCCCCTGCCGACCCTGACCTTGTGCACCTATGGTTGTTAGTTGGTAGCTCGATTGGTTGGTTGTCTGCTCGGTTGGTTGATGGTTGATTGATTACCCGATTTGTTGGTTCCTTAGTTGATTAATTGGTTGGTTGATTGGGTTGACCTGTTGATTGGTTGGATAGTTGATTAGTTGGTTGATAAGTTAGTTAGTTAGTTGGTTGATTGGTTGGTTGCTTAATTGGTTGGTTAGTTAGTTGGTTGGTCATTTAGTTGGTTGGTTGGTTGGCCATTTAGTTTGCTGATCGGTGGGTTGGTTGGTTAGTTGGTTGGCCATTTACTTGGTTGGTTAGCTGGTTGGTTGGTTGGCCATTTAGTTGGTTGGTTAGCTGGTTGGTTGGTTCGTTGATTGGTTGATTGATTGGTAGGTAGGTTGGTTAGTTGGTTGGTTGCTTAGTTGGTTGGTTAGTTGGTTGGTTGGTTGGTTGGTTGGTTGGATGGCTGGTAGGTTGGTTGTTGGTTGCTTAGTTGGTTGTTTGGTTGTTAGGTTGGTTGGTTGGTTGGTTAGTTGGCTAGTTGGTTGGTTGGTTGGTTGGTTGGTTGGTTGGTTGGTTGGTTGGTTGGTTGGTTGGTTGGTTGGTTGGTTGGTTGGTTGGTTGGTTGGTTGGTTGGTAGGTTGGTTGGTAGGTTGGTTGATTGGTAGGTTGGTTGGTTGGTTGATTGGTTGGTGAGTTAGTTGGTTGGTTAGTTGATTGGCCAGCTAGTTGGTTGATTGGTTGGCCTCTTGGTTGGCTGGTTGATTGATTTTGCTTGATTATTCATTATCTCTCAATTTTCCCTTATCTTTATTTTCACTACTATTCCAATTTAAACCTTAATTTTCTGTGGCCACTGGCCAGAGGTTCTGTGGGTACCGGGTGGCCACAGGGTGGACACAGTGGACGGTATTCCCCACCTATGGAGGTGGGGATCAAAAATTTTCTGACTTGGGGGATGGGGGGACGACCAGCTTTGGGTAGGGGATACCTTCTATCCCCCTGTTACATGTCTGGTCATCCCCTTATCCCCACAAAGCCAGAAAAACCTCCCGATTTTGGTAAAAAATGAATTTTTTGTGCGTGTTCAGGTCTTTTTGGCCGTTTCTGGCCCGAAATTGGGGGTCACCCTTAAAAATGGCCAGTGATCCCTCACCCAAAATTTTGAGCAGCTTACATACTGTATCAGTGCTCAGTGAATTTCTCAATCAAAGGTTGAAAAATTTCGTTCTGATGAGGCCGTTGAAACTGCCAACGTAAATACCTTTGTAATACATGGGCCGTATGACAGAACGCGGAATAGTGCTATTCCATGATAAAACAGTGGGATAAGAGGACGGAATAAAATATTTCGGTATTACAGAAAGCGGAATAAACAGTGATATTCCAGGAATAAAGTTGGTATGACAGAACGCGGAATAGTGCCGTTCCGGGCGCTAACCTTAGGATAAAACGGCGGAATAAAAATAAGCGGTATGACAGAAGGCGAAATAAGTTATCTCGGGAATAAAAACAGCCGCTTTTATGCCGCCATTTTACACCTGGTCAGAGCAGGTATAAGTCAGCGGAATAGCAGTAAAAATCGTTTCTAATGCGGTCTTAAAGGGTGTAAATGTGTCAAAAATTTTAATAAGATAGTTAATCAATTCCTCTGTATCCAGAAATTTAATATTGTTGTTCTCGCTTGTATTTACGATCAAAAAGATGCAGAAATTTTTCTAGTGCTTTTTCTCCACGAGTGCAGCTCGTCTAGTTGAACTCTTGGTAAAGAGATTTTGAAATTTTTCGATCATGCATTACTAAACACGCCGAGTGGAGTGATTTAAAAAATTAATGCAGTAAGTAATAAGTATAATCAACAAGTTGACAGAAATATTCACCATGAGTACACAAAAGAGTAGTTTTCCATGCGCAAACTATGATAAATTTTTTGATCTCGATGTTAATGGTTTATTTTTATTTTTGTTTTCCGTAGAAGCAAGCAAGCACCTTCATTGAACCGAATTATAAAAAATTTTTTTGGTAACATTCAGAAGTCTCAAGTCAATTCCATGCATCAATGCACAACTTACATGCGCGCGCTACACACAACATTGTATTTACGTCCTATGATCTCGAACGAATAATGTGACGTGATTACAGTATGCAGTATGCCTTAGACGGGCAATCTATACACAAAACCAATGGAATGCAGAGATTAACCCTGGGATAGATTCAGTTATCCCAGGAATAGCTATTCCTCGCGTATTTCGCGTTCTGTAATACCAAATATTCTTATTCCTAGGATAGCTTTTTCCGTCCCTTAACTCAGGAATAGCTATCACGAGAATAAGTTTTATTACGAGAATAGCTATTCCCGGAATAGGGCTTATGCCAGGAATAACTTATTCCGCTTTCTGTCATACGGCCCTGTAAGTATAAAAGTTAGACATGAAACATTGGGGGTGAAATTAAAAACAGTCAAGTAGTAAACAACGGTCATATTATGCGTTCAATATCATCTGCATGCCTATTTTAAACAATGTATGTAATGTATAATTCACTGTTATGTGACATAATTTACTAAGATGTTAGACTATGGAACAATCAATACTTTTGTAGTAAGCTGACCAGTGGTTGACACTGGAGTTTTTTGTTAACTTAGCTGTCACACACATGCACACTAGGAAGTATGGGGTTATCTTTCTTCCAGGACTTTTCAGAAGCATACCCCTCAGGCAATTTGAAACAAAACCGATTATTTGAACCATAAAAAAGCGTCAAATCACATCTAACAGTGTAATTTCTAGTACATATAATTGTTTTTCGATCAGTAGACTGTTCAAGCACCAAAACTTGACAATAAGGTTACAAAATTACTCATTTATTCCCAGAATATAAGGTTTGCCCCCTCCCAGAACTTTTTACCGTGTGCATGAATGATTGTAAAATTGAAATTTTGTCATCACATCGACTTATGTTTCATCGAAATCGCCTGACAGTACTCGTTTTTTCAATTCTGAGGGAGGGGTAATACCCCCTCTCACCCCTCCCTCAACCCTGTGTGTTGAGTAGAATATATTTATTAATCTAAACTCTAAATGTTTATTTTCCAGACTTCCGACGGATTTAATATCAACTTTAAATGAGGAGATTTCTTAAATGTAACACTTCTGTACAAAGGTAATTCGCGAAGTGACGTATCAATGGCTTCGTCTCCAACCACAAAATTTACTGATAACTTCGAACTTCGGGAAGAATTAGGAAAGTAAGAAATTGGTATTTCATCATTCAACTTACGCATTTTGTCTTTAATAGCAAAGTCAGAGCTGCTAGAAACGAAAACTGTTCCCTACACTTTCACAATTTTGTATAGTTTATACATGCTATTCATAATTAGTGCTGTAGTTCTACTTTTTTTACTGTATTAGAATGTCGCATGGAGCTCATTATCAGAAACTAGCGCATTATGGCGATGCAGTCGATTGTTCACTTGATCCCTTAACTTATGAGCACCCCTTGAAAATTAAGAAAACAAACTTTCTAGTCGCGTTTTTATAAACGATGGCTTAAAATCTCAATGTCATTCTTTTGTCTGCACAACTAGTAGGTAATCCCTAATTAGCAATGAATTTCAAACCATATACCAAGTAACAACCAATAATTAAAACGTTTAGTCGAAGATCGATTTGTTTGAGTTGCTTGTAATGCAGGGGTCACTACCATGAGTCTGACCCCAGATTTGTTCGCACAGTGCTTATGGAATTGTAGTAATAGTACATGGCCATTTTTGACGTGTTTTATTGAGAATTAAAAGAAAAATTCACTGGACTATTAATTTGTTGAAAATTAGTCACTCATTCTTGAAAATTTGCACTAATTCTCTAATTGAAATATCCCTTATTTAAAGAAGTGGAAGCAAAAAATAATTGCATATTTCAGCTTCGTAGGTCGGCCGTACGTCTGGAGTAACGCTCAATTTTAGATGTTTATTTGGTTGTTAGCGCTACAAATTAATTAATCACGCAAACTGTTTTAAAATTATTCAAAAAGACGTATGAAAGCATTATACAATTTTTTAACTTTCAGAAGGTAAATTTTTCTGGAAATTTTTGCTATATTGCCCGGCTTTACGAATTTTAAAATTTTTCGCATGCAGTGGTTCTTGAAGTAGGTTTCACACATAAGCTTTGGGGGGTTTGTATCCCTAGAATCCGGTAGACCCCAAAAATCGATAGTTCATCCAGCCAAAATT
This sequence comes from Mermis nigrescens, assembly GCA_036768485.1. NCBI lineage: Eukaryota > Metazoa > Nematoda > Enoplea > Mermithida > Mermithidae > Mermis > Mermis nigrescens. The sequence continues at coordinate 623,571 of JAVLUZ010000556.1, forward strand.
TAATTTTTGGCACGTTTTTAGGATTTTTATGATAGGGACAGTATAAAATATGTGTCTGCGCAAATTAGTGCAATAGTCCTAATTCAGTTTCACATTTAGGCCTTTTTTATTTGTGCTTCAATTTTTTGACACATGTCGTTTAATCTTTATTGCTTATTCAGGTATATGTATTATTTTTCAGTACCTAGCAATATCCTGAATGTAATGACTTGGCAGTAAAATATGTTTTATTTTGCCAGCACGTGTGACAAGTAGTGATCGACCGGGGCGACTTTTTTGGCCGGGGCCGGGGCGGTACCGGGGCTGAAAAAAATCCCCGGTCTCGGCCGAGGCAGGGCCGGGGCTGGCCGAGGTCAGACAAGGAAAATATTATTGCATAATACGTACTTGGGGTGAGCATAGGAAAAGAAATAATGAGCAACTGCTCCATTCAGAAGTAAATGGCAAGCACAAAGTTAGGTACGCCTTTTCATATCAAGTTTTATCACTATGTACAGTGGTCGCCATGAAAGATGACGCGCCATCACGCTCAGAATTATAATGGATGGTGCGTCGCGAGCGTCGCGTTACGTCCATCATGCGCTATCATCTCTTTTTTCTATTCAGCGCCATTAACCTCCTGGCGATGCGGACGGCGCAATTTAGCTATTAATAGTACCAACAAGAAGGAAGCGCGCCAGCATTCACGTGCGCGCTTCCTTGTTGACGCTATTAATAGCTAAATTGCGCCATCCGCATCGCCAGATTAACGGGATGATGGAGGTTAATGGTGCTAAATCGAAAAAAGAGATGATGGCGCATGATGGACGTAACGCGGCGCTCGCGACGCACCATTTATTATAATTCTGAGGGTCATGGCGCGTCATCTTTCATGGCGACCACTGTATGTCACAAGAAACAAATTTAGTCCAGTGTTTCATTGTCTGAATCATCAATAAAGTCTATGTCGCTGCTATTAGCACACTCTATATCAATTGAATCTTCGCTACTGCTACTGCTGCTGTAGAGATTGGATGCAATAGGTATTATTGGATGTAATAAATGAGACATCACACATTCCCATAAAGGGGAGGGTATTACCCTCCTCAGGGCCGTATGACAGATCGCGGAATAGTGCTATTCCAGGATAAAACAATGGGATAAGAGGGCGGAATCAAATATTTCGGAATTACAGAAAGCGGAATAAACAGTGATATTCCAGGAATAAAGTTGGTATGACAGAACGCGGAATAGCGCCGTTCCAGGCGCTAACCTCGGAATTAAACGGCGGAATAAAAATAAATGGTATGACAAAAGACGGAATAAGTTATCTCGGGAATAAAAACGGCCGCTTTTATTCCGCCATTTTATACCTGGTTATAGCAGGTATAAGACAGCGGAATAGTAGTAAAAATCGTTTCTAATGCGATTTTAAAAGAAGTAAATGTGTTAGAAAATTTTTAATTGGATAGGTTGATTCCTCTTTATCTAGAAATTAAATATGGTTGCTCTCGTGTGTAATACAATCAAAACAGATACAGAAAATTTTCTAGTTGCGCGTTTCCCCCATGAGTGCGGCTCGTCTTGTTGAACTTTTGACAAAAATGATTTTTATGATTTTTCGATCATGCAATACTTAATTCCTCCTGTAAAGTGATTTAAAAATTAATGCAGTAGGTAGTGTGTATAATCAACAAGTTGACAGCAAGATTCGCAAATGAGTACCTACTTACACAAAAAAGTAGTTATTTCACGCGCAAACTATCATTTTTTTATTACAATGTCAATGTTTCATTTTCGTTTTACGTAGAAGCAAGCAAGCCGCATTTATTGAACCAAATTATAAAAAGTTTATCATAGGTAGCGCGTTAGCGCGTACCTATAATATACTTGGGTACCCTCAACACCTGGGCACCCCCTACAGCTATAACGGGACACTTCTGGAAGGTGCGGTTTTTTTAAAAGGAAGATAATAAAAAAATTCGCTGCCCGTGTTTTTTGTTTTTCTTGAAACTCAAAATTGACTGTGTAAAGAAGGTGTAAAGTTTTTGTGTAACGTTATAACATAGGACAAATTTTGGGACCTTTTTACTGCGGCATGTGGACAACTGAGTATTGATGACTCGAAGGATTGAACAGAATAGGATAATAGAGGGATGAATTCTACAGATGACACTTTTTTTGTTTTTTGAAATTCGCATTATTTATCGAACGGCAGTGTAAAGAGTGCGAAAATCTGGGGGTGAAAAAGCACTTTTTGGTCGAGTTTTCAACCTTCCTATGTCCGATACTAACTCCGGTTATGAGGTTTTTAAAATGTTTTCTGACAGAAATGTAGAGCGGATCAAGGGCTACATTCTGCATATAAGCAAAGTCTTCTATGCTCTATGGTGAGTTAGATCCTGGGGTTTAAAGTTTACACTTTAGTGGATGGTGTAAAAAAACGGATTTTAACTAAGATTTCTCTGCCAAATTTTTCCGCTCATGAGTCAGTGCAAATCGAAGACAGCATTAATAAAGTGCCTCACAGGGGCTAAACATCGCAGCAAACCGCATTTAAAAAAACGCAATATTGAGTTATTTATGGGGGTGTAAAGCTCGAAATCAGAGGTAAAAAATGGGCTAAAAAACACGTTTTTTCCGAAGTTTGATTGATAAATCATGCCAAATAATTTTTGCAACAGAATTTTGGCACACAGGAATGTACTACGATTTAAAAGCTACAAATTGTACCAAACCGAATTTCTTTAAACTCAATGGGGAGTTCGGTACGGAATTTTAAAGTTTAAAGTGTTCTAAATGATGGAAAATACGTTTTTGTTGCGTTTTTTGTTCGCCACTTTCTCCGTCCAGAAGTCGGGATAAGTCTAATAGAATAAAAATAAAGTGTTTTATATCGGGTGCATGTCAAAGCAAATTGTCTATACATTAATATTTAGCGAGTGTAAAGTCAAAAATTTGGAGTTTTAAATGCGTTTCTGTCTTGTTTTTTCTGCCTGCTTCTCCGGTTACGAGTCAGGGACACGTTTATCAAGTCTAGAAATGGACCAGGAATCAAATTTGATATGCCAGTCTGGCGCATATGTTTACACTCTACGGTGTTGTAAAGTAGTTTACACCAATTGTTTGTTTGCCCATAGAACATTATGTAGACTTAATTTTTTCATAAATATTAATCGTAATATCGGAACAATATCAAAATTACGAATCTGACTAAAATCTTCTTTACACTAGGTGTTTACATGAAGTTTACACTACATATATATTTATCTTCGTTTTTGAGCATTCCTGAAACCTAATTTTTTCTTGGAGCCTAGAAGTTTTCAAAGGATCAAATGTGAGACGTCACGTAGGCGCGTTTGTTTACATCCAACAGTGATGTAAAGTAGTTTACATTCATTGTTTATATGTCCTCAGACCATTGTAGAGACATAATTTTTTCATGAATGTTGATCATAATATCCGAGTAATTTTTTACACTGCATGTTAGCCTTTGTTCTAGAGCATTGCAAAAATCGAAATTTTTTCCTGAGATATAAAAATTTACAGGGAATGAAATATATACGTCAATTGGGCGCGCTTGCTTACACTCAGCAGTATTGCAAAGTGGTTCAAACCTAATGTTTATTGTCTTTAAAACATTATGGAGACTCATTTTTCCATAAATGTTGAAAGAAATATCGGAGCAATATCAAAATCACGAATCCGACTAAAATATTCTTTACGCTATGTGTTTATGTAAAGTTTACGTTACGTGTTAACCCTAATTCGATAGACTTGCAGAGACTTTGTTACTGAAGTCAAGAAATTTTCAAGGATTCATATGTGAGACATCAATTAAGTGAGTTTGTTTACCCTCAAAAGTAATCTAAAGTGATTTAAAAATTATGTTCAAGTGTCCTTAGATCATTGAAGAGATGTAATTTTGTCTTAAATGGGTTGCATTAAAGTTAAATCTTTCTTAGCCGTGTTTATAATATGTTTCACAAAATCTTGCACATGGAGAGCTATCGTTTAATTGATGTAAATTGCCTGCAAAAGTGGTTTAAAATGAACCAGCAATCACACTACTGTGCACAGAAGTCGACAAAGATATGCAGCTTTATTGTAATCATGTACATTAATAAGCCGTAAACTGTTAGTATTCTCTACACCTAGTAGTTGTGTAAAGTTTGCACTATTCATTTGTTGTTAATATGTAGTCTATACTACAAATTTATTTTACTACCAAATCAAAGCGTTAGTGTTCCTTACATTTGATATTTGCGTGAAGTTTTTGAATTTTTGCCGAAAATCTTTGCCTTCTAATTTACCAACATCCCGCCTTTTCCATTTTCTTGAAGTTTAAAATCTTTTATAATTCTCTCATAATTTAATGGTAGGTTTTAACTTCAAGTTTCTCTTGGTTTACAACTCTCGCTTAGCAAGCTCATTTTTCAAAACTTTTTCATAGTGATCAGATTAGTTGCGTTTAGTTTGGAATTGGTGGACGGTCGCTATTTTATTACTCGGCTTAAATAAGCCAAGTGACTATCTTTTGATTATTTTCTTCATCGCAAATTCAAACACCCAATTTTAAATTTGAAAATTGACCCAATTTTCAATTTGAAAATTGATCCAATTTTCAATTTGAAAATTGAAAATTGGGTGTTTTCAATTTCAAAAGTCACAACACATTGTGCTTGTGTATTGATTGAGTGAGGATTTGCAATGTGAATTCGTTGGTTAAATTTTTGTGCTTGATTATAAGTGAACTGCACATTAAGAAGAAATAACTTAATGCAGTTTTAATTTGAAAATGGATGGTGTCAATAAGGTTGTCTTGTTTAAAAAGGATAATGCTGATGTTAAGAACAATATTGTTTTCCGCGTTCTTGGACTGTTGTCATTATTGTGGCATGTTACTGATTGTGTTTACTGACTGATGTACTGAAATCACGCTAATTAAAAGTAGTGTACTAGCAAAGAAAAATGCTCCGATGGAACAAAAAAGATGAATATACTTGGAATTGTGGATTATTATGGATGTAAAAGGAGGGGACTAGGAAAAATCTACCTAAAGTCGGAAAATCTGCTAAAAATCACACTTTCTCTAAGCAACGCAAAAAATCGATGTATATTCTGCGGCCTCTAAAAAAGTGTCTTTTTTAAATAATGTTCGAAGTTTCAGATAAGAGTGTATAAACGAAATCTATCAAGGTTACTTTTTTAAATTGCTGGCACCTGATTGATAGAAAACTAAGAGGTATTGTATTTAAAAGTTGTTTTGTTTTATGAGCATTATAGCAAGCAAAGCAGGAGCCGATTGATTAGTGCACACAATCGTTTCGGGCATGCTAGTGTATCTACATTAAGTCTGTTTCAAGTCAACTTACGTGTTTCCTACTGTTTTTAACCAACCATGTCTTCAATTGTCTTCGATGTTTGCTATTTCATTCAATTGGCTTGGAAGACTGTTAGTTTACTTAATATCATTTCCCATAGCTACTGCATAGCTAACGTGCTGCTGTTTCAATCATTGTTATGGTTGAATATTTATTTTAATCTGTTGGCCGCAGAATATACATCGATTTTTGCGTTGCTTAGAGAAAGTGTGATTTTTAGCAGATTTTCCGACTTTAGGTAGATTTTTCCTAGTCCCCTCCTTTTACATCCATAATAATCCACAATTCCAAGTATATTCATCTTTTTTGTTCCATCGGAGCATTTTTCTTTGCTAGTTTGGTTATATTCGGCAGTCCCATTAACTCAATGCATCATTGCATACTCTACCCGTGCGCTTGCATGTACATAAATACTACACATTTGTATTTACGTCGTATAGTTTCAAACTAATTTGTACGTGACTACAGTATGCAGCATGCGTTGGACATCCAATTTATACACAAAACCTATGGAATGCGTAACTTAATCCTGGGATAGATACAGTTATCCCAGGGACAGCTATTCCTCGCGTATTTCGCGTTCTGTCATGACCAAATTTTCTTATTCCTCCTAGGATAGCTTATTCCGTCCCTTAACCCAGGAACAGCTATCACGAGAATAACTTTTATTACGAGAATAGCTATTCCGGAATAGTGATTATCTCAGGAACAACTAATTCCGCGTTCTGTCATACGGCCCTCAGGGTCCAAGACACAAGTCACTATCAGACGATTTTTGGTGAAAACCTTCTGAATTTTTTGAACCTAATTTTTTAGTATGGCAAAAGTGTACCTAACTATTAGAATTTCACGAAGTGATACATTATTTTAGAATGTGAGCTAGAGTAAATAGATAAACTATCACTATAAAACATGCATGTAATCGCTTAAAATTTTATGAGGGTCCCTCAGAATACATGTAACGGCTGGAAATCTAGGGTAGGCGTCCCTCGCCATTTTTAAAAAGAGGATCAGCGATTAGATCAAAAATGGTAAAAACACATACAAATAGCCAAAAAAGCGCAGGTTTTCGCCAAAAAATAGGGGAGGGTGGTCAAATATTTTCTGACTTTCAAGGAAGTTCGGGGCTTCAGAGCGTGGATGGGGGATGGCCCAAACCCCCTGTCACATGTATATTTCTTGGCCATTTTCAGGGGAAGGGGTAAGCGGCTCCATTTTTGCAGCCGCTTACCCCCTAAAAATCCTTAAAATGGTAAATTTGCAATAAGGAATTCTACACCTTTTTACAGTTTTTGTTCTTCAAAAATCTTTGTACATGTACAAAGACGGTCCTGAAGCGTCTTTGTACACCAGCAAAAATCTTCGCCGAATACAAAAAGACCGTGCTTCTAAATGTGATAATTCGGCCTGAATTTAATTGATAATATTAGTTCGGCGCGAAGTGCCGCAAATTTTATGAGCTTTTGATGGAATTCACACATAAAACTCGACTGAGAAAGCTAAAACAACTTGTACTACGAAATCGGAAATATTACAAAAATTGTAAAATGCGAATTAAATCTTGTAATAAGCAACACTGCGCTTAAAATGGAAAAATGTCGAAATATTCAGAAACCCAAAAAATTAGTCAAATACACTACTAAAGGTCGAAAAACTATGTTCTTTCACACTGAAATCCTTACTGTACCATATTAAAGTATACAAAAATTGGCATGTACAAAACAGTGTTTTTTGTATTCGCCAAAGATTTTTCCCGATGTACAAAGACTTTTCAGGACTATCTTTGTACATGTACAAAGATTTTTGGGAAGATAAAAACTGTAAAAAGGTAAAATTCCAAAAATTTTTCGGCGCTCGGTTCGATATGAAAAGTTGTCTGTCCTATATATCTTTAAAATGGCATAATTTGTATTTAGAATGGAAAAATGTCAAATGTTTAGGCGCTTCGCGCCGTTATGAGACAATTTTAGTAATTTTTGGCGTTAGAAACCCTGAAATTAGCTAAAATATACAATCAAAAGTCAAAAGACCCTGTTTTACCACACTAAAATCGCTACTGTACCATATTATACTTAACCAAAAATTTGTGTGTACAAAATGTACAAAGACTTTTTGGGAACCATCTTCGCACTTGCACAAACGGACCGTGTACAAAGAAACACTGGCACAAAAAGTACAAAGACTTTTGGGTACCATCTTTGTTCATGTATATACAAGGGGAAAGGCAAAATCCGGAAATGGAAATGGAAAATGGAAAATGGGTAAAAGCCGGAAATGGAAAATGGTAATGGAAAAATGGGTAAAAGCCGGAAAATGGAAAATGAAATGGAAAATTTTCCATTTCCTTTATTTTCAACGGAAAATGGTTCATTTTCAAAATTTTCGGTCGTTAATGTCAACCTCATGTCGTTTCTCACCAAATTTCTCTATTTTTGAAGAAATTTCGAAAGCGTAACTTAAAATGGAAAAGTCTACAAAAAACGGAAAAAACAAAAAAATTGTTCATTTCTTCGTCTTTTCACTCAAAATTCTCCTCTTCTGAAAAAAATTGACCTTCCAGATCCGAAAAAATCGTTATCCACTTCGACTATAACGATTTCGTCGCAGATGGAAAATCGCCGGAAAATGGAAAAACAGGGTAAAACCCGGAAATGGAAAAATGGAAAATTTTCCATTTCCTCCATTTTCAACGGGAAATGGTTAATTTTAGGAATTTTTGGTCGTAAATGTCGGAATCATGCCGTTTCTCACCAAATTTCTTTATTTTTGAAGAAATTTCAAAAGCGCAACTAAAAATGGAAAAAATTTAACAAAAATGGAATGAACAATGTTCCGTTTATTTCCATTTTTGTATACTTTCCATTTTTAGTTACGCTTTCGAAATTTTTTCAAAAATAGATAAATTTGGTGAAAAACGACATGAGTTTGACATTTACAACCGAAAATTTTGAAAATTAACCATTTTCCATTAAAAATAAATAAAATTAAAATTTTCCATTTTCCATTTTCCATTTCCGGGTTTTACCCTATTTTTCCAATTTTCTAGCGATTTTCCATCTGCGACAAAATCGTTGTAGTCGAAGTGGATAGCGATTTTTATTGGATCTGGAAGGTCAATTTTTTCAAAAGAGAAGAATTTTGAGTGAAAAGACGAAGAAATGAACAATTTTCAGTTTTTTTTATTTTTTGTAGACTTTTCCATTTTTAGTTACGCTTTCGAAATTTCTTCAAAAATAGAGAAATTTGGTGAAAAACGACATGAGTTTGACATTTACGACCGAAAATTTTGAAACTGAACCATTTTCCGTTGAAAATAAAGGAAATGAAAATTTTCCATTTTCCATTTTCTATTTCCGGGTTTTACCCTATTTTTCCATTTTCCGACGATTTTTTATCTGCGACGAAATCGTTTTAGTCGAAGTGTATAACGATTTTTTCGGATCTGGAAGGTCAATTTTCTCATAAGAGGAGAATTTTGAGTGAATAGACGAAGAAATGAACATTTTTCAGTTTTTTTCCATTTTTTGTAAACTTTTCCATTTTTAGTTACGCTTTCGAAATTTCTTCAAAAAATAGAGAAATTTGGTGAAAAACGACATGAGTTTGACATAAACGACCGAAAATTTTGAAAATAAACCATTTTCCGTTGAAAATGAAGGAAATGGAAAATTTTCCAGGTTCCATCTTCCATTTTCCATTTCCGGCTTTTACCCACTCTTCCATTTTCCATTTTCCATTTTCCGGCTTTTACCCATTTTTCCATTTTCCATTTCCATTTTCCATTTCCGGCTTTTACCCATTTTTCCATTTTCCATTTCCATTTCCATTTCCGGATTTTACCCACGTCCTATATACAAAGGTACATTGTACAAAAAACACTGTCACATACTGATAGTATGCGAAAATGTGCATGTTTGAAAATACATTTATATAATATAGCTACAAAAACTTGTTAGCTCATACAAAGACCTTTTCGGAGATCTTTGTACAAGCACAAGAAGCACGTACAACAAAATAGAGTCGGCTTATAATAGTCCACCACTTAATTTTCTGGTCCTCCTATGTGGGATTTCACCCCTTTTTCAACTCTGGACCTTAGGAAACTATTTGAGACATATTTAGTTTATCGGATCGGACGCAATTCGGCAGCGCAGTTTACATTCGCCTATAATTAACCTCCGTCCTAATAAGTAAGCACGCAGTTCCCATTATATTCAATGTAAAAGTGTTTTTTGTAAAAATAGTTTGTTGAAAACGTACAATTTTCAACTAGAAATAGAACGTATTTGTCAACTCTAAATCTTTCAGCCATAGCTATGAATGAATGAGTTGAAAATAGCATTTAGTTTGAATAAGTTAAGTGGAGGAATCTAAAACATGCAGATTTTCCTGAACATTTATTCAGTAAAAGCTCATTTATACACAGTAGCAAAGTTATACCAAGGACTTAGTAAGTGTACATATGGTCTAGTCAGTACAGCTCTCAAAATTAACATTTGCTCATTGATAAATAAGTGCCAGTATCACAGCCTGTACAAAATACGAATTACACTAAATTTTTTCCCCGGCCCCGGCCATTTTTTGACCTTGCCCCGGCCGGGGCCGGGGACGCTGAAAAATGGCTGGGGACTGCCGGGGTATGGGGCCCCGGTCGATCACTATGACAAGTCTCAAATTTCGCTTTATCCTAAAAACACATTTGGCTTCAGGCACGCATTATCTCGAGTGGGGGTTTTTGGAAATGCTAAAATTCATTCGCCCCTGGTCTAGAATTTTCGATTTTTTAAATAAATCTTAAAAGTGTCCTGTTTTAAGCCTTTGTTCAATTCAGAAAAGACCACTTTTTTTCGGAAATAGCCATTTTAATCATATTTAGCGTGTATTGAATTTTTCCTGAATTTTTTTGCGTTTTTATCGTCTAGCAGCTAAGTGCATCGTCAAATAAAACGTCTTTCAACGCTCACACATCGTTTTTGAGTTCAAAGAAGGCGCGTTAGAAACGAATTTCGGTCTTAGCCCTCAGTTCCCATATTGTGCATGAACCCAGAGTGTCGTGCGTACCTCTACAGCCAGCAACACTGGGACATTTCTTGGAGGTGCAGTATGGGCAAGGTTGAGGTGGTCAGAGGGGGTGGAATCCAAAAATTATTATATAGTAAATTGTGTTCATTTGTCCTTGTACAAAATCTCTTCGTACATTTAAAAAGACGGTCCCAAAATTCAATGCACACGCCGTACATGTATGTTTCAGGACTATGATATGGTATTGTAGCATGTTCTGCGCGGTAAACTGGGTTTCTTGGCTCTTCTTAATAATGTTTCGCCAATTTATGCGATAACAAATACAAAAATTTATCAACTTTTACCGTTTTCAGGCAGAATTTTCGGTCTTTTCTACAATTATCTCGAAAGTTGTACTGCCACACCTTTCGTTTTCTCAAAATCGCCCGAAGCACATGATTTTCTAAAACCTGAGGTAGGGTTAATACCCCTCACCCACCTATGCCCATGTGTGGTGCAGTTTTCATTTAAATGGTAAGTTACACTAGGCTGTTTTACAATCGGTTTTGGTTTATAGTCTGTTTCACATAATCTTGCAGTTTTCCTCTAAGGCCCGAATGATACAACGTGGGTTAAACGTTAACTTATATTAAAGTCGAGTAAAACCTACAAAAATCTCGGGTTAGACTCTTTTTTGTATGATAGAAAGCGGATTAACTTTAACCCAAGGTTAAAGTCGGGTTATTCATCTTGGATTAAATGTCGGTATGACAGAAACTGGGTTAAACAAAGAGCGGGTCAAAAATAGTCGATTTAACCCAAGATTTTAACCCTGCATTTCAAACATATTATACAAAAGGTGGTCTGGTTAAATTTTTCACATGCTGATTCAGATTAAGGAACTTCTTATTTTATGTTTATTTTTTTCCTTGTCTTCACTAATTATATTTATGATATTGACTTATTATAATTTTCTTATTTCCACCGCATATATTTACATATTACGCAATGTTTGACGAATCACTTACAACGGCTCATTACAAAACATGGCCATTGAAGGGTTCACAGTATGTAGGATATGATTCAGTTGTTCAAATGAACATTTAATGTCTTTGATACATGTTCGGCATATGCGTGGATATCGGCTTAAAGTAATATGAAGCCTGCTTTAACCTTAGGTTAGCTTGCCCGAGTTTAACCCACCTTCTGTCATACGGGTTAAAGGCCTGAATGACAGAAGTGAATGAAACGTAACCTCAGATTAAAGTCGAGTGAAATCCGGCAAAAAATCTCGGGTTAAACTCTATCTGTATGACAGAAAGCGTGTTAACTTTAACCTAAGGTTAAAGTCGGGTAACATCTCGGGTTAGATGTCGGTATGACAGAAAGCGAGTTGAGTAAACGGTGGGTCAAACACAGTCGGTTTAACCCCAGATTTTTAACCCTGCCCTGCTCCTAGCAGGGCTAAATCTCGGGTTGTCTATCTTCTTGCATTATTAGATATAATTCATATAATTCTTACGATTCTGCTGACTTCAGACATTAATCGATGCTCTTTCAAATGTTGAGCAAGCAGAAAATATCAGTGTCCATGCTATTAATCAAAACAAATTTAAACGCACAAATTATATCGAACATATTATACAAAGATGGCTATATGGTTTTAATGCTGATCCAGGATGAAGGACATCTTATTTTATTTGAAAGTGTTTTATTCATTTTTATATGTTCGTTTATTGTATTTATTATTTCTGACTGATTTTAATTCTTATGTTTCCATCGCATATACTACGCAATAATTGATGAACATTTACAGCATTTCTTTACTGCACATATCCTTAGGTAAATGACAACCGATGAGTAATTCGCAGTATGATTCTTCTACCCGAGAATTCTCGATAAGCATGGGTTAAACCAACCCACGTTCTGTTATTAGACTCTTTGTTGACGAGCATAAGGTAAATATGGATCAATTCAATGCTATTGCAGAGAATATTGTTTTACGACATCTGAAAATCGTTTAGTGAAGGGCGTAAGCTTATTTCAGACAGACTATAGTCACAGGAACCTCAAATCAACATGCCATAATTACGAATTTGACTGAAATTTCCAAAACGCCTGACTCTTTTTGTTTCTTTTTGACGTTCGCTTGCCCCAATTCGTTAACCTTTGACTTGTCTCGTTACTTTTCTGATTATTACCAGTCGGTAAGAATGATTTCTTAAACTGTAGTATCAATAGTGCGGAGAGCTCTAAGCACAAATCGCTTTTTTCTTTCCGTAAAATTGAAATGTTTTGAATAACGTCCTGCTATTCTTGTAATACTCGTTGTTGATTATCAATAATCACAAATATTAAAAATTACAAAATATTTACTTCAGTTATGAAACAAATTTTGTGGAAATATTTATGCGAATCATAGGAATCGATTTTCATCCACTTATTTTTGTTTTTTAGCATATGTAGCCATTTGTCATCCACATCGCTCCAGGCCGTTATTTGCATACGCTTGTTTTTAATGATCGCCTTCATTTCTTTTCAGTGCAATAACCTTTTTAACACTAAATGAGTACCTATTTCTCATCCTTACATTCTTTCTCCTTGTTTTATTTTCTGTTTCCGCACCTTTTCCACTATCATTGTTGTAAGCACTTAATTATCCTTTTCTCGATCCATTATCACATTCTCTTAACGCTATTCATCGCTACATAATTACTTTTTCGATCTGTCGCAATGCTTTCGTTCCAAGCCGTTTCGCCTGTTACGTCGTTACTTATTCAGGTATTACATTGAACACTAGCCGTATTGGAAAAACATCATTACGATATTTTTCAGACTAGGGGGCAGCGAAAAATATAATTTTCGAATCTAAAAACACTGATATTCCATAGGTCAGCAGCGGTCGTGCAATAGTAAGTTCGCTAAGCAAAATAGAGTTTGTTAATTAATATACAGAGAACATCTGAATCTGGTTTTATACCATTCTTTCCGTAGCTGATGCTAGAAGCGGAGATGCAACTCATAGGTTCAAAAGATGCTTCTCAGCCCATGGACTCTAACGTTTTGCGATTGAGTGATTTTGCGATGTAAAATCGATTTAAAACTAGTATATTTTACGAAAGCTTGTGCATGGAATTTCCATGATGGAAATCAGTTTTCAGCATGTAAAAAGTGTACTGTTTGTGCTAACATGTAACGCCCGAAATTTTTGGAGGGGTCCCCGGTCATTTGTAGGGGGAAGGGTTGAATGACATCCAATTTTTGACCACAAACGGTAAAAAAAACACCTTAAAAACGGCTAAAAATCTTAAGTTTTTTCAAAAATCGAGCTAGGGGATGTCCCGCATTAATTTTTCTTAATTCTTAAGTCTTTAGCGTCGGTACGGCATCGTCAGTCCCTTTGCTGTAGAGTCGCATGCATCCCGAACCATTGCCGCCCATTGTTTGCGATTTTGAGCGGCATTTTTGCCATCTCGTATGTTAATGTGAATTCGCGAGAGGTCTTCCTCAATCAGCTTCATTTATGTTTTAACGTGGGGCGTTCTCATGCACCTTTCAGGCTTTGGGCATGGGTGCTTCTAGGGTCATTTTGATGCCCCTCATTCCCCCTGTTACATGTCTGTGTCTACGGTTTCCTCCAGATGTGCTGCATTATTGCGGTCTATACATTCTGGACTTGAAATGCAAGGCATGTGCACGACGTTTAATGTTTTACGTAGGAACTCAATTTTTCTGTACTATCTTTTTCTTAGATGTCAAGCAATTAGGATGCTTGCATACTAAAATAGCGCAAACATTTTTCCCTTCTATATTCAATTATGAGTTAACGCAACGTTGATATTTCTAAATTCGTTCAAAATTTTTCTGAACTGTATTCTATAGACATTGAACAAATCAAAAGCTCACAGATTAGTTATTTTTGTCGGAACTTAATCCAAATAAATATGTAAAAACGAATTGTCTAATTCGACTTTGTATCAAATCAATTCATCGTTGATTTTAATCGATGAATGTTATAATTATGGTAGATGTATTACTAGCTTCGAAGCAGACTTTGCTTTTATAAAGTATAGCTTTTTGGTTGACATTGCAGAGTCCTTATTAAATTGATTTTAGCTTTATTAATCCAGTGTGCTTCTACATTGATTATGTGTTTTTAGTTATAGGAAATTTATAAGGATTAAGTCATTTAAGTCACACTATGTAAGACACGAAAAATCTATTTTGTAGAGCATCAACTATTTTTTGATTTTTATTTGACTTCAAACAAAAGAGATCTTGAATTAAAATCTGTCAAAGATTACTTATAATAAAATTGAATATCGTCGAAATTAAATTTGAACTGAATTTCTAAATCTCAAAGGTACCGTTATCTATAAATATTTCAAAATTACAAAATTGATTTATGTCCATCTTAATTCAATTTCTAACATTAGAAATTAAATTTGACTTGAATAAAATTTGCAGAAATATTATTTTGAATTATCGTGTCTTGTTTATGCCTTTTAATTTCTTTATATTTGCTTAGGTACTTGTAAAATTGACAGTGAAGGATCCGTCGTCCTCAGTCATACTTTACTTTCGTTGCAGGGGCGCGTTTTCTGTGGTCCGAAAATGTATTCAAAAGTCAACTGGGCTTGAATTCGCGGCGAAAATTATTAATACTAGGAAGCTTTCTGCAAGAGGTATATACTATGCAGCTTTTCAAACATTCTGTCTGATTTTATGCACAATTTTATTTTCTATTATGGATGCTTATGTATTTTTATATGGGTACATAAAATCGGACCACGTATTTCAGCTATTTCACGCGAGAATCTCAAAATTACTTTTCTGTATTGTTAAGTTATTTCAAGTTGAACGGGATTAATCTGTGCTGTTTAATACCTTATTTCAATATATAATCCTTTGTTTATGTATATCGGATATCCGCAGAAAAGATTGTTAATCTAAATAACGAATTAGATAAATTGTTGTTTATTAATAGTGAAAATTAAATCTTGTACGTAACAACTAAATTAGTTTGGTTTTTTTGACGTATTTCTGCCTTTCACTTGAATGCAAAGAAGTTTATTGCAATTTTCTCTTTTGGGCATGCAAATGTTTTGGCAGAGCTTAACTTCAGCTTCTTCAACGAACTGTGAGGCTAGTACCTAATTCATTCGTTATCGGTGCAAATAAAGTGCACGTTTATTGTACTTCTAAGACTAACTTCTTTTTAGTAAGTAGGTATTTTACATATACAGGGTGGCCCATGAAAAAGGCTACATTCCGATTTAATAGGTCATTACTTCAGCTGATGGTACATAAAACTTTAGGACCAGCTGCACTTGCTATATGAACATGTCGTTGTTTGAAGCGCGTTAAAAATTTTGGCTAGCTGCTAGTGGTTCCTGCGCTACGGCAATTTGTTTACACCTGACTTTGATATTCTTTGAACCCCAGAGTTTCTGCATTGTATCACATTACTGCGTATGTAGGCATCTTTTGTTGATATTTTTGACAATATATCCTGTTACAGAAATTAATTAGCTCATTTTTGAACTCTTAGATTATATACGCGTTTTACTGAGTGTGAAAATTTTAGGATATCGTCAAAAGAGGATTCTAATTTATAGCAATACCACTGACGCTATCGGCGTTTAAACAATATTGAAGTAGAATGTAAACAAATCGCCATAGCGCTTGAACCGTTGATGATTGGCCAAAATTT
Organism: Mermis nigrescens; assembly: GCA_036768485.1. Lineage (NCBI taxonomy): Eukaryota > Metazoa > Nematoda > Enoplea > Mermithida > Mermithidae > Mermis > Mermis nigrescens. The sequence goes on from JAVLUZ010000556.1 coordinate 639,648, forward strand.
TTTACATTCTTTGAAAGAGGACACTTTTAGCTATCTAAAGCAGCCGGTCCTGAAGTCTCATGTTCAGACTAGCCAAAGTCATGACCTGTTGAATCGGAATGTAGCCATTTTTGCGGGCCACCCTGTATATATGATTCTACGCATATCGCGTATTCTCAGTCATTGTATAAACCTAACGTAGTTTTGAATATCTGATATTTTTCTCATCTCATGTCGTTCTTGTTTGCCTAATATGGATGACCTCTGATCGTGGGTTCAATTCCTTTATCTGTATGCGCATGTTTGCATCTCTGAAGCCAAAGCTATAAAGAAATACCTAAGAAGTTGTAACAAAGTCATTTAACCGTACCTAATTGGTAAACATATACAGTTCCGTGAACTTTATTTCGACAATTCACCTATTTGCTTTACTATTTTTAGTAGGTATGAATGAATGCATAATATTTTAACTAAGTATAGATAAAGGACGTGCGTATTACAATGGTCAGTAAAATAAAAGCTGCTAAAATTCGCAATATTCATACTTAATAACGAACCGCTTGTTATGAGATAGTTCATTGAAGCTTTCATTCAATCTAATGCTCTGGTTGCTTTTGTTCGAAGGCCATTAATTATGTGCATCCATTTTGCCTGCTGCTATCGATTATCTTGTCTAGCAGACTATCGAACGGTAAATCTTATCTATTTTAGACTTTCAAAAGCTAGAAAGAGAAGCTCGAATATGCCGCAAGCTGCAGCATTCAAACATAGGTGACGTTGCCTAGCACTTAATTTTGATTCATGTGTGTGCTTTAGTAATCTCTTTGCGTGAGAATGCAATTAACGTAGTAAATTCATTGCACACGTGATTGCTAAGAAGCTTAATCCAGCGAGACTAGTAATTAAGCAATTAAACTAGATTATGTAAGAATGTATACAATTCACATAAATACATAATTACCGAACCACTGTTTTTTAGCGCGATGCAAGGAAACCCGCCCTGCGCAAGTGGAAAATTTTGGACATTAGCATCGTGCGCTAAGAATTTTTTTGTGATAAATAGATATAAATTTAAGCATTTTGAAGCATTATTAATCAAATTTTACAAAGAAGTCTCAACGTTTCGCACCAAATATATTGAAAGTGTACTATTTCTAAACTTTTTTCGTCCTCAGTGAACACCTGCATAGCTTTGCTTAAATGTAACACTGAAATCAGGAGTTCTTCTGCAGCTTATCTATTTTTCTATATGCTCTATTAAAAACTTAGCACCGATTTTGCTTTCAACTTTGTATTTCAATTTTGTACTAACTATCGGATTTGTTCATATATGTTTCATCTGCTAGCACATTAAAAATATTTTTTCACGATGCACAAGGACTATTTAAACATTGCCTGCCTATAAACTATTTTAATCAAAAGTAAGAGCAACATCAAAGTTTTGCATCGCATCATTTTAAGCTATCAGAGAATAATTTTCGAGTAAGTATTACCAGGCAGACCCATGTCCAGGTGCATCGAAGTGAAATGAGATAATTCTTTTTTACAATGGTTACTAACAGACATGCACAGCATGGGAATTCTGGAGGAGGGAGTGCGATTTCAAAGTGCCTTTTTTGGGCCCGAAAATGATAGGTACGCGTCAGAAACACCTTTTGGCGTTTCTGACGATGCTCTGTCTTTTAGAAGCATTAAAACAAAAAATTCCGAAAAATCAAAAAAAGTTTAACACATATATAGAACAAGTAGACTACATGGCGCAAAGCGCCGTAAATTTGACATTTTTCGAGCAAATAGATAGCTAAAAACGCTTAAAAAAGCACCCTTTCTACGATGTTTTTTGGAAATTTTCCGAAATTTTCGAAAAATCACGAATTCTGTGGGGGAGGGGGGTGGGTGGGTTTAAAAAATTTCTGTGGGGGTGAAAATTTTCCTGCGGGAGAAGTGAACCCCAAGATCCTGTGTTGGTTACCAAAGGAAAAAATACAAATTCTTCAAATTCGTTTTAAGCAGTCAAAATCAATTTTATCAATTGCTTAGCTAGGGAACCCAGATTATTCCGGCGCTTCGCAGCACGTACTGAAAAAACGGAGAAATTTTAAACGTTATTCGAAATTTTTCTTAACCATTTTAAAGAAGTCGCTGAGAAACGTTTAAAAATGTCGTCATTTCCAATCTCCTATAGTTCTATATCGGTAGTATTGGTGCGTTTATGTCAGGTTCCACGCGCAAATGTTAGCGGCCGCGCAAACGGGATTAGCGCTAAAATAAAGACTTTACCAAAATAATTAACTTATGTTTAACTAGTTGAATTTATGCTCATTTTTCTTAATATGGTGGGTAATAATCTATATCTTTAATTATACATGTAACGGCTCGAAACAGGTAAGGGTCCCGGCTATTTTTAGGCTAGGGGGTAAATGACATCAATTTTTGGCCTAAAAACGCTTAAAAATGGCCAAAAAATTTGATTTTTTTCCAAAAATCGGGGATGGTTCATAAGTTTTCTGGCTTTGGGGGATGGGGGACGTATGACTTTGGCTGGGCGGATCCCCCATAACCCTGTTACATGTATGTCTTTAATTGATAAGTCGATCACAAAGCGGTTAAAATCGCAGCAACAGCTCGAATACTTTAGTTAAGTAGCACAAGTTATATGCAAACAGATATTAATGCAGCTTCTCTACATTCTTTATGGTATACAGGATGTCCCATGTTATCTATCGACACTGTGTTACTCGAAATGACTTTTCCAGTTCTTGCTAGATTTTATTGAAATTCTAACCGATATAAAGCAGACAGTTTAATTTTAGTACTCTTTATTTTTTAGGCACCCAAGCTATTATTTCTTTAATATATCTAAATTAATAAATTAATTCATGGCGTATTCTATTTGCGAACGTTGGACGGGACGTGGATCCTTGAACATCCCTTGATCTTCCCGATCACCGGATTTGACACTTTGCATAGGTTTGCAAGGTCAAACTTTTAGGAAGGGGTGAAAATCAAAAATGTGGAGATAGCTCGGTGGTTTGTAAAAACGATTGTACAGCGACAAAACAATGGTATCGCCTTAAAGTCATATGTACATGTCTTTTTTTTGGACTAAAAATAGTTCTTTAGCCCTTTTTGAGGTCGGGAATATAGTTAAAAACACTTTTGACATTCAGAAAAAAGAACTATATAGCATTTTTGAACTCACACGGCATCTTTTTGAGTCCAAAAAAGGCTATGTCGCTAGTTTTCTGAGCTCGAAATGGGCTATTCAGCAATGTTTTTTCAACCAAAATGGCTATATTCGAGTAACTATCAGTTTTTAAAGCTCAGGTGGAGTAATACCCCCTCTCACCCCTCCCCATGTCCCTGTATGACACCGTGTGACTTTTTTCCGTGGGGCTTTATTAAGTCTAAGTTTATACGGTCCCGTCTCGCTAGACCCACCGTCCCGCTTGACCCCCGTCCCGCTTGACCCACCGTCCCGCTATACCCACCGTCCCACTAGACTCACTTTTTCGTCCCGCTAGACCTCACCGGAAGTCTCGCTAGACCCACCGCGTGGCATAATGAGGTGTCCCGCTAAACCCACCGTTTTGCGACCGTCCCGCTACACCCACTGTCTCGGAAGACCCACCAGAGAAGAAAATTATGTATGCTTGCAAAAACAGAAACGCCTGCAAAGTGTATCCATTCAAGTATATACGTTTAGTCAATTATATAAATAATTAATTAAAAAGTAATTACATTTAATTAACCAGCTAATCAATTAAATTTAATTAATAAATGAATAAATTATGTATATTATTTGCATGAAATTGTGTACATTACAAATTATAACACGCAAAGAAGATATGTGCGTGCGTGCGTGCATATGTGTGCAATGGTAAGTAACCAGCCATGGCCTATTATTTTTTAACGATAAATTTTTATTTTTCACGTCAAGGAATACCGCCAGACCCACCGGAAATTTCCGCATACTAAGTAGGCACACAGATTGAAGCGTTGACACTGCATTCCGATGACAGTACAGATATGCACATATGAATATGATGAAAAGCATGTAGGCATTTCACAAAGACGGCTCAGCAATTATCGGGCCGAAGAGATGTTGCAAATTGTCACTAAAAAATCGAAAATGTTGCTGATTTTAATGTACCTACCGACTTGTCATATTCGAATGAAGTAGGTATGTAATGGTAATTATATACAACTTGCACATTCATGAAAACAAAGTATAGTCTCTTTCATTTAACTTTGAGATTTTAAAAAAGTTTAAAATGACTACAAAAGTGTTTAAACTGATACGGTAAATATGATATTCTACAGTATGTCGGAGTCACTTGAAGATGTATGCTAGTGTTAAGCCGGATCACAACATCAAAAGTTTAAACCGCTTTTGTAGCCTCATTCTTGTTGAAAAATTTGAAAGAAAACCGCAAAGTTAAATGAAACAGGCAATAACCGCTTGTTATTGACTGTCACACACCTCAAGCTTGCTTTTAAATTGAGTGATTACAAATTGTTTTGCAGAATTCACTTAAGCGTCTTGATAAATATTTTTCATTTCACGTGTATTTTCGGGTGGGTCTTCCGAGACAGTGGGACTAGCGGGACGAAAAAGTGGGTTTAGTGGGACGGTGGGTCTAGCGGGACGGTGGGTCTAGCGGGACGGTGGGTCAAGCGGGTCACAATCGTTTATACAACACGACCGGCGAAGTTTCAGGTGTTCAAGGAACGCATTATCTACGCTTTTCAGCAAGTTACTGTTGAAATGAGAATAAAATTTTTATTGGAATATAGCGAACGTCTGTTTAGAATTGAACAGAATAATGGCGATCGATCCTGCTGAGATTTATAGTCCGTAAAGTATCAAAGCTCTTACAATAAAATTTTGTCGAAAAAAGCATGTTTGTTTAACTACGTTGTGGCAAAGTTTTGTTCGATTTGGATAAAAATTACAGATACGGCAATAAGAAGTAAACTGTCGATAGATACGTGTGACACCCTGTACTTTATTTATTTGATTTATTGATTCTTTTAGTCAAGTGATGCCTACCTACTTCGAATGTAGTCATAAAGTTTGACAAAAAAATACTGAAATAATAGCATTATCCGCTAGCTATGATAATGTTTTAAGATTGAAACTGATTAATCAAATGATAAATGCTTCATGAATTCATTTATTATATCACTTGAGTTATACATCTGAGCTGCTGAAATTTTCGATCATCCAATGTAAATTGTGTTGTGACATTATCAGATGTTTTTAACAGCCGATCATGCTGACTTCTTGCATATGTACAGCCAAGCAACATTACCTCGCGCGACTAATTTATCTCTGTATTCGTATGAAGCCCAATTCCTGCCAGCCCATTTAAAAAAAACCATCAAGTTTTTAAAAAACTGCTCGAAGAATATTATTTTTTTATGGGATGTTTAGCAATATAATTTATGTTTTTGCATTCTTTATTCTTAAAAAAGCCGGAAAAGCGAAAATCAACCTTTAAAAAATTATATAACGAAATACGATATAAAGTGGTCAAAAACATAAATGACTCACGTGAGGTTCAACTTTCGAGGCAATGCGCGCTATTGAAGATTAAAAGGTATAAGGTTGTGTTGTGTTTCTTTCTCGTAAGGGATCACAAATTAGTCATATAATGAAACCTAGACGAGAACACCAAGTCTTTCCGGCCGCTTTAGGAACAGTCAATGCGCATAGCAGAAGTCTGCTTTCAGCTCTGTGCGCGGAAGTTTTCTGATTTAATTAAGTCAAATAAATTTAAGCATATATATTTATTTCTTTAATTCCGTGTGTCATTTAAATATGTGTATTTAAAAGTTTGTCTATAAAATCTACAATAGACGTGGCCTAAATTTTCTGCGAATACATATATCGCAGTGAGATAAGAAGCTTTTAATTAAGATATAATATTTTCTTGTCACCGTTTGTCAACTCACTTAACGACGCATTTATCTTACGAATTATAATTGAAACTACTCAATAAATTTCCGGTAACTAATTGAAAAAAATTTCACAAAACCAATTTGGTGCGCTAATAGCTTACTGGTTGCATATGTGAAATAACGACGAAGTGATTATTTAGAGATAAGAAGGCGCAGAGCGTTTAAGGCCATAAGCGTTTTTCCCCTGCTAGAAAACATAATTTCTAGCCATTTCCGATGACTAGAAAATACTACTAGAGTGCAAATTTTTTTCAGAAAAACGTACGACTTAAGCTTCCCTTGAAATCTATGATTCAATTTATCAGTTTCGATTTGTGCCTTAGTAATCCGTTTTAAAGGATACATCAGCAAGACGTAGTTAAAACTATGTCGAATATCAATAGGTTGTGAAACGGACATTTTAATGTGAACAGTATACTAATATTTTTCATAAATCTTCATCCTCAGCTCTTTTTCAAAAATTACCAATCCCACGATTGAATGAAGTCACTCTCCGTACATATGACAAAAGGAATAAAAAGAATATATCATCAGACAAAGCCAGTCGTTCAATTCGAGATTATTTTGATCATTACGTTTTCATCCGAAATTTTCTTGATCTATGTACTTTCTTAACTTTTAAGCCGAAAAAAGTTTATTTTTTTGACAGAATGAAGATGTTTGCTACTTTTCACTTATCTTAATGTGCGCTTTTCTCGTGTTGATAATGTTGGTCTTCATTTAAGTGCGCCTTCACGAAAGTATACAAGAAGAAGGATTTCACTACCTCGTCTTTGATCTGTAAGATGACCGTCCTCATATTTTTTAATTTTTATTAAGAACCACTTGCATAGCGCGCACGTCGTGTAAAATGAAGTGCATGCATACAGAGCGGGAAATCGTGTTAAATTTCCAAAATTTACTTTTCGGCTCGAATTCAAGAGGATGGCCCAATTTTTATTGTACTTGTATTGTCGTGTTCTACCACTTCGATAACTTTCTTTTCAAATTGGATCAATTTTTCATTTACACATCATTCGTTTATTTTTGGCAAAAATGTAAAGTTGTTACAATGACTACGGAGGGTGTCAAGAACTTTAAAATTAAGCACATTGTACACTAAACAATTATAGTAAAACATGCTTGTCTTCGCACTTTTAAGCCCACAAATGTTAAAGGCTATGATGAGTCCTGAAGAAAACTTTAGCTTCACTTCGTTGGAAAATTTTAAAACACGTGAGTATTAGCTGATGGTCGCGATTTTGTGCAATAGAGTGTGTTTTATCACTCATATTTGCTGCTTTGAATTTCTAATATTTTTATATAAAACAGGAAAAGCTGATCTTTATATTCTTGGAAGATACTAGAGCGATGGCGCTATGCTCTATTTAAGCTTTTGCGAAACGATATATTTTGTCAATAATGAAATTTCGCACAGGTGCTATTTTCATGGATTAAAATCGATTGTGTTGAGGCCTGACGAAAAAACTCTAAAATGAACATTGGAAAAGTACAGTCGAACCTCGTTAATAAACACTCAGATAGTAGATACTTCCGTTTAATGAACACCCCTCCTTTCGGTCCCTGCCTAACTGCTATGCTTTACCACAGTTGGAAAATAGCCTAATAACCATTCGATTAACGGATAATAAACACGGCTCCATAAAATCGTGGCTATGTGACAACGTGCTAACGACCTCGGTTAGCAAACATTTGCCCGGACTAGAACCAGCGTTTTTTTTTGTACAAGGTCTGTTTGTTTATGTACAAAGATTTTCCCTAAAGGTCTTTGTATATTTTGTACACACACATTTTTGGATACTATAAATTGGTACAGTAGCGATTTCAGTGTGGCAAAAACAGAGTTGTTCGACCTTTGTTAGTGTATTTTGGCTAATTTCTGGGTTTCTGAGGGCAAAAATCACTAATAATCGTCTCAAAACGGCGCCTATTTCACATTTTTCCTTTAAAAATGCAATTTCTGATATTATTAAGATATATAGAACACACAATTACTCATTTCGGCGCGAAGCGCCAGAAATTTTTTGCGAATTTCAAACCTTTTTTTGCAGTTTTGTCTTCCCAAAAATCTTTGTACATGTACAAAGACGGTCCCCAAAAGTCTTTGTACATCGGGAAAAATCTTTGCCGAATACAAAAAAAACACTGACTGGAACACATGACTAAACGACATTCTCATTTTTTGTCAAGTCAACCCGCTTAGTGGACACAGCTTTGAATATTTAACACGTTATGTGCACAGTGAAGGTTAAAATCACTAATATTTAGAGGGATACAGTAATGTTCACCCGTATTATAGTACTTTTGAATATAACAGCGTTATGTGACCACACATGGTCGTTTGGGTCTAGGGGTATACGTCCCCACAGAAAATGAAAAGCCCCTCGCAGATTACTTTAGACCCCAGAACTCCATTTTTAATAACATTTTTGACAATTTTTGGCGATTTCATCCACCCCCCCCCATTCAGAATTCTATTGCTGCCCACGTATGTATGTGACATGCAGAAGTAAATAATTGTCAAATCGGTTAGTAAGCACACTTGGTAAATAAACACGGAATCCCTTGGTTCCCTTAGGGTGTCCGGCTGTGTATTCTAATAAGCTGCTTCGTCATTTTCCTATAGCTATTGTAATCTAATATGTATAAGGCTTTGATTTTTTAACGAGTGGAAATCTGTAAACTGCCCTTTAACGTTAAACATCTAGTTGCAAAAATTCATTTTTGAGTCAAGAAGGATACAAAGCTTATTTCTCTGGAATCGATCAATGAATATTATTGTGAATGAATAATCAAGTTATTTACCACTTTTTTATCTCTAAGATATTAGTTTTGGTTCTGATATATTACATTCGCCTTTAGTCATAATAAAACTTGTCGATATTGCAACTGCAAATAATAGAAAGTCATCAATATGATTAGAAAATGAAAAAAGATATTATAAGAAAAAAATAAATAAATGAAAGGTAAATAAATGAGGCATGCTGTCAGTATAAAAGAAGCAAAAAGACGCGAGAAATATTGAACATGTACATAAAAAAGGTTTTACGAGGCGCAAGAGTTTCAGTGAAACGAGGAGTAAGCTGGAGTTTATGCAAAGCAAAAATATTTCGTTTGACTATCTTTCAATTACTTTATTTTTATTTTGTTCGTTCGTGTTGTATGCTTATTTTGTTGCATAAAATTTAACTCATGTATTCAAATGCTCAAAAGTCTGGTCAATTTTATGCAAAAAGAGGAAGTTTTCTGCCACACGTGCCGCTTATTATCAATCAGTTCATACACTTGACTTATCGAACCAATAAAAGCAATTGAAAATTAGCGTTTTCTTTATTGAAATGCAGTTTTACATTTCAATTTAACTTTTACCCATCAAATTTATGATTAAAGAAAGTTCATGATGACGTTTTTGGTAGTAAAGAATTGATGCCATGTTATGATCGTTATTCTTTAATTGCCAACTTCCTTTCCCATTACTAATAATAATATACGTTATTTACTGAGTGATGTTTTTCTTCATTTTCAGTGTCACCGGTGGAGAATTATTTGAAGATATCGTAGCCAGGGAATTTTATAGCGAAGCTGATGCCAGGTCGGTATACTGTTGTTTGTGAAATCATTTTTGTGTGGGTGGGCATTTCTCAAGAGCTTCTTTCCTAAGATTTTTATATATAGCCAATTTCTTGACTCCAAAATGGGATTAATAGCTATTTTTAGTACAAAAAGGCTAAATAGCTAGTTTTCTGGGACTAAGAAGGCTATATAGCTAATTTTCTGACCCCAAAAGGGCTATAGAGCCATTTTTACGTAACACATAGCTATCTAGCTATTTTCGATTTTTAGCTAAAAAATAACGAATTTTAAAAGCGCCTAGTCCATTAAAATATAATAATTTCATTCATTATATTTTAGATCGTGTTAGCTAAGTTTTCAGAATTTTTATGCTATAATCTGCATTCATTTAATAATAATGAGTGTAAAGTTATTCTTGATAGTGTGCTCGTTTTTCTATCGAACTTAGTCCATATAACCCAACCTTGTGGCTAGACATTTTCAGTGTCTCTACAAGAAATTGCTGAAAAATGTGATACGAACTTTAAGGAACAACTGTGTTTTGCTTATGAAAGTGACTAATGGACTAAGCTGGAAATTTTCGAAACAAACAACTGCTATCTTAGAGCGTTAGTCGCGACACCGTCTTGCTTATATTGTCTACAAAGTTTATTATTTTATGAATTTGTTTTGTTGTTCCTCGTATATGTATTTTGATGACCAAAATGCACGCAAAATCGTCAGGCATGTATCTCTGGGGGGATGGGGGAGTTCGGACCCCCGAATTCAGAAAAATCAGAAAAATAGGACTTTTTAAACGTTATTTTGTGCTATTTTTGGCTTTTTTGGGCTCAGTCCCCCAAAAATTGGTGTTGGTCCCCCCAACATAGGACGGCCAGCTACCATCATCGTGCTGATTAACATAATGATCTCTTTTTAACTGAAAAACTGGGAATGACAAGTAAGGATTTAAACGTAACAACAACGTATTACGGAATCTTGCATAATACTGTAATGAAATTAATTACCGAATAAGCGTAAATCGGCACTGAAAGTGCTTCAAACCAAAATAGCGACCTCTATAATATGTTTTTATAGAATTTTTGGCTTCGCACAATGATATGTGAAGCTCTTGGTCAAAATTTCTTCTAAAATACGCCTGTTTGTCTTCATATGTAAAAGTTAAGATGTTTGTTTGGTTCGCAACAGTACTTATTCACACCGCGAGCCAATTATAATGCTCGCTGATTCGTTACAGCAATTGCATACAACAAGTTTTACTCGCCATTCAGTATTGTCATAAAAACGAAGTTGTACACCGCGACTTAAAGGTAACAACACAAAGTTACCAGGTTGTGAAATTTAGGTGCAACGCTTATTAATCAGTAGGGTAACTTTGCTGCTTGACTAACTGATCTGCTTTTGCCGGTCTAAAGCATGCACTTGCAGACTTTCGTTCAGCATAAATTTGCGATTCGCAAAATTTTATGGGGGTAGAGTGAATCTTCCTCAGCTCAGCTTACTCCTCATTTACTCGGTTTACTTGCTTTTAGTCACTGCATACAGCAAATTTTGGAAAGTATCGCTTATTGCCATACTAATAATATTGTACACAGAGATTTGAAGGTACGTTGAAAATGTGTGCAGTGTTCTGGCGTTTGTCATTTGTCTAGTCGGATTATCATTTTATTATGCATGTTTTTGGAAGCTCTTTTTGGTTTCACCTTTATATAGTAACTACATATTTGCTTATTTATTCCGAGTGATTTTTTCTATGCTTATCAGTATAATGCACACATATGTCAGGGTAAATTGCTGGACATAAACCAAGAGGTCCTTAGATGAAATGATTATGTATAAGTTTTGCAATTTATCTGCTCAATTAGAAGCAAGAAGACTTTAAAGTTCGCTGTTTGATGCCTGATCCCGTCCTAAAATCTGAACATTCGTAATTCTTCGTGAATTGTTGTGGTTACAGAAAAAATGAATTGGGTCAGGAAAAATTGTTGAGGATCATATTTTCAAATGGCTAAAATAAAATAAAATTTGAGGGAGAGGTTGGCGTGATGTATGATGGATATGTTTTACTTGATATTTTTTGACCGTCGTATTATCGTTCGAAGCGTCTACTGTCAACCTTCGTCAGCTGTAACAAAAAGTGCCACAAAGTACATAATATATGAGAAATGCTGTGTTCTACACGTGCACACAAGGAGAGGTGTGAGAGAAGAGGAGTCCGAGGGTCGGGTATTGTTGTACGATTTTAGCTCAATTCAAGATTTTTAAGGCAGCTGCTACACTTGGATCTGACTTGTTGCCAAATTTTTACGCCTCAAGTCAACCGTATCTTATTAATCTAACAGATTTCGCAAAGTTCAGAAAAAAGCGATCAAATTGTATCTTGCAATAAAAGTGCGGAACATTGTTTGATTGTTACTAAATTTTGGATTTCATTCCTTCCAGGCAACAAATTATGGATTTTTGTAGCTTTCTGGCTATCCTGATCCTGAACACCTATGAATTGTGCTTAAGCAGACACCGGAACATTTGCACAAAGTGTTTTTTGCGTATTCTAATATTTCATTTTTTATAGTATGCATGTATGTGCGATCCGTTCTACCTCGTTGAAGTGTTTGTTGACTGCATCGTAGTTTTCAGCCTATCTTCCTCTGTAGCGCTCAGATGTTTTGACGTTTTGCATGAATATAAATCGGTGATTAGCGTCAGAATAGAGGCCATTTATTGGGCACGCGTTTTTTGCACTATCAGTCTTTTACATTTGTTTTATAATATTTTCATCTGAATTCTCTGTTATCTGTGCATATTACGTTAAAGGCGTTGCGTATGACGGAAGGATCGAAACTAACTTATCTTGCAAATAAATTTTTTAAAAATTTTTTCCTGCTTTTCTAATTACAGAAAGCTTATTTGAAATCGTTCTTAAAGTTCTCATTGAACGGTACGCAAATAAATGATATGTTTTTTAAACGGTTATATGAAGATTTTGTTTAATTAAATAAACTACTTGAACGTCGTGATGCAACATTCTTGTTACGACTTTGAAGGTATAGGTGAGATGATCGTTGATATTTTAGCCTGAAAATCTTTTGCTAGCTAGCAAGTCGAAAGGTGCCGCTGTGAAATTGGCCGATTTCGGCCTAGCAATTGAAATTCAGGGCGATCAAGAAGCATGGTTTGGTATGAAACAATCTAGTTATCTTCGCTGCGTTATTAATATTTATATGAGAATTATTGCGATTATTGTATTTGCAACCATGTTATACTAAACTGATTATTATGATTATTATTTATCACCAGACCCTTATCCAGGATTTTATTTCGAAGAGGACCGAAAATTTTTGAAGTCAAAAACCGTTAGAAGATGGGCGAAAATAATGGAATCTTAAAATATTTTTCAATGCGCTTTATACGATAATAAGAACCAACTTTCAAAGTTTGAAATTTCTAGCTTTGTTTCGATTATTTGAGTTATTATGAATTTGAAATTTTTTATTGATACTGAATTGGGGATTTGTAAAGAAAAACAAAACTAAAAATTAATAACTGGAAAATTTCTGACATGTTGTGTCACAGTTACGCTTGAGCTCTGTAAACAAGAGAAATACCTAACTGAAAAATCGAAAATTGCGTCTGAAAATTTAGGTTTTTATCGCTCAAAAGTATGTTGAAAATCTGATTTAAAGTCTTTTCAATGTGCTTCAAGAATTTTTAACATTTTCCTCGCCCGTGAGAAAGGATTCTTTTATTTCAGAAGTGGTACCCCTGCTTCTTCGAATACGAAAGAGCAAAAAAATTTTAAGAATTATCCAATGAAATCAACAAAATATAGTCAATAATAGCTGTTTGGCGCGAAGCGCTGAAATAATCGCCACTTTTGAAGTAAAAGATCTCTAAAAACATTCAAAACAGGACGTTTCCTACGATGTTTTGGAAAATCTAAAATTGTGGACAGAGGTGAAAAATTTTTTGCGGAGTTGTTGCTAGGCCGACGGATGTATCGATCATCCGATGTTTTTTGAACCCTTTTTCAGTGATCGGACCGAGGCCTCGGCCTCGGCCTCGGCCTCGGCAAGCCTCGGCATTTTTGGAGCCTCGGCCTCGGCGCCGAGGGCGAAGCTGAAAAGTGCCGAGGCGCCGAGGGTTAAAATCAAATTTGAATAAGTTTAATATGTCCGTTGAATATTAACTATTTAAAATGCATCTGCAGTACAAAGGCTATTTTTTACCTATAGACTTTTCTTGTGGTTTCAGCCGCGTACCCAGTTACACAAAGTTACATACAGCAAAGTGCAAATTTATTATTCATGTGATGACTAAGTTTTAATTCTCATGCTTGCTACATGAATCGGAAACACTTATTCCTGAAGGGAGGGATGAGGGAGGTTTATCACCCCCTCTCAGGGTACAAGACTCAAGTCACTGACAGACGATTTTTGGTGAAAACCTTTTGAATATTTTTGAACCTAATTTTTACTATGGCAAAAGTGCAGCTAACTATTAGAATTTCCCGAAGTGATAGAGTATTTTTGAATGTAAGCAAGAGTAAATAGACAAACTGTCACTATAAAACATGCATGTAACAGCTCAAAATTTTCGGGAGGGGCTCCTCGGCATTTCGGGTGGGGGATTAGTGACTTTAATTATATGTCAAAAATGGCAAAAGCACCTAAAATAGCCAACAAAGCGCAAATTTTCGCCAAAAATGGGGAGGGTGGGTCAAAATTTTCTGACCTTGGAGGGAAGGGTTAGGGGAGGACGTCCAACCCTGGGTGGGTGGGGAATTCCCCAAAGCCCTTCCTGTTACACGTATGGTTTTCGGCCATTTTTATAGGAGAGGGCGTAAATGATTACGAATTTTCGGCCGAAAATCACAAAAACGCACCTAAAAATGGCCAATAAATATAGGTTTTGCCAAAAATCAATTTCGGCTCGTGCATTTCTTGGAGCCATTTTTATACATTGTTAAAATACTTTCTTGGACAAAGTGATATTAATTATATCGTTTTTCAGTATTTTTTTAGGAAATTTCAAAAAATTTTCGGCGCTTCGCGCAAAATATCGCTAATATACTGTATTTAGATTGAAGCAGAGGCATTAAACACTCAAAAATCAATTTTTGTGTAATCTAGGCATCTTTATGCAGATTCAAATATCTTTTGTATCCATTTTTACTGTTTTTAAAAATTTTATGCAAAACAAGTACTATTTAATAAGTCAGCACATTTAGCCGTTCAAAGATAAAATTGACTAATTTATCCTGATGTTGCATTGGATTTCTAAGCACAGTAGTGCTTATTACAAGATTTAATTGACATATTACAATATCTGTAATATTTCTGATTTTGTAGTACAAGTTGTTTGGCTTTCTCAGTCAAGTTTTATGTGTAAATTTCATCAAAAGCTCATAAAAATTTCGGCGCTTCGCGCCAAATAATCTTATGAACTATATCCAGGCCGAATTATCACATTTAGGACCACGGTTTTTTGTATTCGGCAAAGATTTTTCATAATGTACAGAGACTTTTCAGGACTGTCTTTGTACATGCACAAAGATTTTTGGAGAGACAAAAACTGTAAAAAGGTGTAAAATTCCCGAAAATTTTCGGCGCATCAGTAATTGTCTGTCCTATATATCTTTAAAATAGTAGAATTTGCATTTAGAATGGAAAAAATGTCAAATATTCAGAAACCCAGGAATTAGCTAAGATATGCTACCGAAGGTCGAAAACTGCTGTTTTACCACACTAAATCGCTACTGTACCATACTATAATAGTACACAAAAATTTGCATGTATGTACAAAATGTTCAAAGACTTTTGGATACCATTTTTGTACATACATATAAAAAGGTATCTTGCACAAAAAAAACACTGTTTGGGACTGCATGCCGGTTGTAGGTCACACACTGGCAGTATGTAAAAATGTGTATGTTTAAAAATATATTTATATAAAATATCTACAAAAATTTGTTCGCTCATACAAAGACACTACTTAATTTACTGGTCCCCCATTTTGGGATTTCACCCTTCCCTCAACTCTGGACCTTGGGAAACTATGATTAACTTTTCCATGTCTTCAACGGCAACTTGTTAAATTAAGTATGCTTTCATTCTGCTGACTTTATTCAATAAATCCTTTACACATTTAATCTACTATTATTGAAAATGACATTTGATAAAGTGTTCAATATTACGATTATTCTCTAGCTCATGTGCATACAAAATATTCTAAGGGCACTATTTATGGGTATAGGTATATAAGCTTGACCCTCGGCATTACCCTCGGCCTCGGCCTCGGCCTCGGCCGAGGCAAGGATTTTAAGGCGCCTCGGCCTCGGCCGAGGCCGAGGGTCCAAAAGTACCCTCGGTCCGATCACTGCCCTTTTTGTATAGTGCCGCTTATAAAGCCTTGGCATTGCATTGGAGTGCAATTGTGAAAAATCTTGTGTTCAAAAGCTTTCCAGAATATCGCATAAAATTTCTTGAGATAAAATATACTACGCATTCATTTATTAAAAAATCATGAGCTATTTTATCCTTATAGTCTTCTCGTTTTTAGTGCTACTCACACTCGCACAGTTTTCAATAGGTCTTAATACAATATGTTTTAAAGAAGCATCTTTATTTAAGTATAAAAGTCTAGGTTTATTGGAATAACAAGCCGTCTTTGATGCATCTTGCTCTTCAGGCTTCGCAGGCACGCCTGGTTATTTGTCCCCCGAAGTGCTTAAGAAAGAACCATATGGTAAACCGGTAGATTTATGGGCATGCGGAGTCATACTTTATATACTGTTAGTGGGCTATCCACCATTCTGGGATGAAGACCAGCTCAGGCTTTATGCCCAAATTAAGGCTGGAAATTACGACGTGAGTTTGCATTGAATTACTTGTAAGCACACCTGGGCGTGGAAGGTTTGGGGGTGTGCACCCCTGATAAACCAAAATAACCCCAGAAACCAAAATACCCCCCAGCATTCAATTTTTGATTTTTTTGGTGTTTTTTTCGTAATTTTTGATGCCATTGGATAGTGCTCGATGAGAAACGTTGAAAAATGGTGTTATTTTCGCCGTACCACCATTTTATAGGCTATTTTTGATCTTTGAAAGATATTTCACCTCCAGAATTTCGGTGCCGCCCACTTATGCTGAGGACGTGTCGTGTAGAAATTAAATGAAGCCCTAACGGAAAAAATCATATGGGTCGGAATACAGCTCACTAGGAAGTTGTCATTTAGCCGATAACCACAAATCAAAATAAAATCGATATTTTAAAACTTAGATTCATATCCGATCTAAAACATAAAAAGCATCAGAATTAAATAATGCTTTTCTTTGAAAGTAATCGTAAAAATTTATTTCCAATGACAAAATAAATAAGAAAATAACAGTCTAATCCCTGGTTTTATTAAAATGTTTGATAAAATTTAATTGAACTTATGTAAAACACGTCTCTGAAAATATTACGCAACAAAATAAATAATTGGCCAAGTTACAATAAAATTAAGGTAAGGATAGTTAGGCGGGCTAACCTGTATATCGAGCATTTTGGTTACAAATTTATTAATGATTTAACGACTAGAAAAATTTCGGTCAATGCGTTAAGCTTATTGTCTTTTTGGATATTTTTATTCGTGCATGCGATCTTTCAGTACCCCAGTCCAGAATGGGATACCGTAACCACCGAAGCCAAAAATTTAATCGATGTCATGCTAACAACAAATCCAAAAAAACGTATAACGGCCGATCAGGCTTTGAAGCACGCCTGGATTTGCGTAAGTCTGCATTGTAACTGTATATCCCATTAATTATTATAGACCATAAATTATTTAATTTTATATAAATTATGAATTATTATGATTAATTAATTAGAAGTTTTTTAGTTGATGTTCTAAATTGTGCCTGCCAAATCAATGTTCATAATGAAAAAATAATGCATTTTGTTTGCTTGCTAAACTTCTACTTCTGCTGCTCCTGGGCCAATTGAACATTTTATACATAGTCAGTATTGTCAATAATCCCTGGGCATGTTTGATTTAAGAACGTGTTGAAACTGCGCCTTGGTTCTAATCATACGTGATCTGGGAGTTGGGGCTTTTCTTCACCCCAGGAAATTTTTCGCTAATCCCCCTCTCTAGAAATTTTTCACCCCCCAGAATTCACGAATTTTTTCAAACCTGTTTGAGGTTTTTACGCTGTTGAAAAATAGAGCATCGTCAGAAACGCCGAAAAAACGATTTTTTTTACGCATATCAATTATTTTTTGAGCTAAAAAACACTTTAAACCCCTCCTCGAAATTTCCATGCTGTGTATTCCTGGTGCTAGTGGATAAAATATGCCACTTTTTTAAAAACTATGTAACTGCTGAAAATCAGGGGAAGTACGTGATTTCATAATTAGAATAGCTGAGTCCGATTTGCATAAAATAGTGCGGAAACTTCCACTGATTAAAACTAATGTTTTTTAACACGTCTGTAAAGTCTTTAAGTCTTCATCATAATCAAAAATTAATCGTATTATTAAAAACTTAAAACCGATTAAACCGCAGTATGCCCCTGCATTAGTGGTCGTTAGTTTTTTGCAAGAAAAAAATCTTTTCCATTTACGCTTTAATATTAAGGTAAATTATTCGAAGTAAATCGGATGCCTATTTATTTCGGTTTACTACTATGTATGTTAATTTTAACATTGTCCACTTACTTGCTATCGGCGCGCATGGTGCTTTCTGATACATGATCGTAAATCAGCCGAGCATCGATACATATTATGCGATTCTACTTAATAATACATGAGATATTTACATGTCGCTATAAAAAATGAAGCTCGATCAGAACGTTATCACATGGTTTAGTATGCGTCGTGTATTTAAGCAACGGGAGAAAGTTGCGTCATTGATGCATAGACAGGACACAGTCGATTGCCTAAAGAAATTCAACGCGAGAAGAAAATTGAAAGTAACGTAAAAAAGTTTCATTGCATTGGCATGTTTTCCTGCATATAATAAGCGTTTTGCGGTTTCTTGGACGCCTGATATTCAATAATCTCTTTTTCTTTCTATTATCATAAATTCTTCAACACTGGTAGTCGTTGTTCAATAACATTGAGTCAATCCTAGGCGGAATATTCGCTTTAAAGTTGTAAAAATCGATTAATTTATGAGATGGAAATAACTTTTGCTTATTTTTAAATAATTTTGAATCACGGGCTTACGTTTAATGTTTGGTTTCGTTTGCATAAGAATTTAATCTGAACTGAAGCTTAGAACAATCGATTTTCTTAAAGTTTTATTTTTAATAAAAAAGTCGGTTTGACGATGCTTGATTACTGAGCTTTTAGTTCAACAAATTGCGTTGAATTAATGGCAATTTTTTGGTATTTCTCATTATATTTAATCATCTGCAATAAGCGTAGCTTCAAGAAGTCGATTTGAAAATATATATTCAGGTATTCGGCTTAAGTTAAAAATAAGCAACTCTTTTGCTAGCCTTCATGGAAAATTCTTAAAAATACCAATTTTTTATATTTATCTAATTACTATACTGCTTTAATGCATATTTTAGGGCGCAATATTAACAACGATGATTGCCACTCGAAATTTGTCCAGTGAGTTTATTATAATCTTGAATTCGTCGATTTTTTTCAAAAATATTTTGATTTATGATTTAGTGATATATATTGTTGTTTTTGTTTTTATTTTTTATGCACCTTTCTAGTCTCGTGTGGCGGTAATGTGCATTTGTGTTACTGCTTTTGTCTTCATTTCACATTTTTTGCATTATAGCTATATTTTTTAAGCACTTTTTGTCCAATTAGTGGATCGACGTATCTTTTTACAAAATCCGATATATTTTTTCACAGTCTTCCTCTTTGCATACCGTTTGCATCGAATCGCTGTTTACATAGTAGGCACCTACGTGGGATTTTGTTTACTCTACGCTTTCCTGCATATACGATTGGTGAACGTATGTATGGAACTGAGTTGATTTTAGTCGCATGTTAAGCGATATGCCATGATAATTTTACTCGCATACGCACTTGTGCAGATTCACCTAATGTGTTTACTGGCATGTTTTACTCATAAATTAGCATAAATTGTTCAAAGTCTGCCATCCATTCACTGTTTTAATGATGCCATATCGATTATTACTTCGCTTTTTATTATTACACCAACTCACCTGTTGATGCAAAACTTGTCAGAATATACAGTTTGATACTTACGTGCTTACGCACCCAATCTTCTTGCGAACAATTGAAGCGAGTATACTCTTTGCCGATGCTTCATCTGTTCCCTTCAATAGCGATTAAATGTTCTTCTCGCGTTATTCAGCACAGCTGATAGTCACATTTGCGTATTTTTTATTTACAACATATTATCTTTCGATCCGGACCGTATGACCATACATTACGAGGAGGATGGGGTTCATTCTCCTCCGTCCAGAAAACTTTTATTCAATGTAGAATTCGCGAGCGATTCACTTTTTGTCAGCCTCATTTTCGTGGTAAATAATTTACGGTGTGATGAGTAATTTTACGTCACACATCATAGGCGTAGTCAGGGGGGCATTGGGGGCATATGCCCCCCGAAGGTTTTCAGAAAAATTGTTGATTTTTCTGTTGCAATAATGTGTCCAGAAAACTTAGCTCAAAAAGGAAAAAACGTCAAAATTTTCGGCGCTTCGCGCTGAGTCATTATTATTCATTGTTATATAGATCCAATGAATTTAAAAGCTTGAATCAGCTAAAATAATCCAGCACTTCACATCGCTTTAGTAATTCAATGCACTATTTGTTCGTTGAATGAAAGTGCGCATGCTGTGTTGAGCATAATAGTAAAAGTGCGAAAATGATTGTATACCAGTTTATCTATTCTCTGTTTTTTTCTTTTGTGTACCAGTTTGTCTATTTTTGCTTTGTCTTTCTTTATTAGGACACATAATCCCATTTTCAATGAAAGGAATGGCCAAATTTTCTTATGTTTTTGCGCATTTCCTGTTTTCTGAACTGCATCTTGTTAATAAGAAGGCCACAAATGGGCTTGAAAACGGTTAGAACAAAATTTTCATTGATACATTTTTCTATATCTTATTGGCAGCGACCCGTTGCTGCGCTATATAATTAGCAGAGGTCGAAAAACTCATTTCAGCTCAGAAGTTTTGTGCAATGTAGGAGTTCATCAATTTTAGATGTTTTAGGGCTTAATTCAGAACCGAGGTTTGGCCGATTTTCCGAAAATTTTAACGTTACTATTTAACATTAAAATGCTTTTTTTACAAAATTTTCCAGGACTGCCCCGGATCCCGCTGGGAACGCTTGAGCGCGCCACCCCAGACCCCCGCAGCCGTAAAATCTCGTTGTACATGTTCAACGAGATTTTAGGGAAGAACAAGCCAGGTAAAAGGGTTAATAATTTCTAAAAATTTTCGGCGTTTCGCTCTGGCATTAATTTGTAAGTTAGTAATTCGCAGTTTTCTTGTTAGAAGCTTGAACTGTCAAAATTGTTTTGTACAAATTTGATAATTTTCTGCTCTGTCAGACAATTAGTATTCACAGCGCTACAAAATGTTAAGGGCGGTAAAAAATGACTAAATTTCTTGGCACTTTGCGCCACTTATGATTTCCGAACTGTTTGTCGATTAGAAAGGCCGTAAATTCTACATGAAAACGTAAAATTCCAAAAATTTTCGGCGCTTCGCGCCGCTTTACACTTTTTGTACTTTCGATCGTCAGAAACCCATAAATTAGCTAAGCTATACTACTAAAGGTCGAAACACTCAGTTTTATTATACATAACATTACTGGCATTCAATGCAAAAGTAGTCTTAAAAAATCTTTGTTTATGCCCCCCCGAACCAAAATCCTGGCTACTCCTCTGTCACACATGCACATAGGGGTTGAGGGGTATTACCCCCATGAAGGGGTAATATTATTATTATTATTATGAATAATCCCCCATCAGTCAGCAGTCAAAATGGGCCAAAAATGCTTTTAAAATGCGATATTACCACAAAAAACGTTTTATAGGCTATCTTGACCTTTTTGATCCTTAAAACAGCAAAAAAATTATGAACGTTTTAATAAATGTTTTGGATTTTTGGGATTTCATCCCCCTGCCGACCCTGACCTTGTGCACCTATGGTTCACGTATGAAAAAATTAGGCTATAACCTTTATTAGTTTCTTTTTCAATTTGAGGTCCGTATTCTCAAAATGTCACTCAATAATCTCAGACGAATAAAGGTTGATTTTCGGAAGTAGGAACCGGATTTGCGCACGTTAATGCAGCAGAGCATAAATGTTATATGAATTGATGATGGCACAGAAGCCACGCTAACACTCACTTAAATTTTTATTGCCAAAAAACATCCTTTTAGTCATTATGTATGCTTTTTTAAAAGGAACATTAACACATGCTCAAATTCATTTCACTTTCTGAGTTTTAGAAAATATACGATTTCGACTCTAAATAAGCTCGTAATAAATTTAACAGTTCAAACATAAAGTTTAAGGGAATAAAAAGTTTGAAGTCCAATTTGGAGTATATATTTGACCATGGGCAGTAATATCGGCTAACATCAGACATGTAGCTGCTCGAAATTTTGTTCGGGAAGCACATAAACATGACAAAAAATGCAAGTTTGTGTCAAAAACCGGGTGAGGAGTCAAAAATTTTCGACTTAAAGACATAGATGCACAAGGTCAGGGGGTGGCCAGGAAAGATTGAAATTCGGGATTTATTCTACAGTAGTAATGTTAATTATGCAATTAAGGTCGAAATCGCTCGAAAATACACTATTTTGGACCGGAATCATCTGACAGTGCCTAATTTTCGGACCCTTCAGCGGGAGTAAAGTTCCGTCTCACCCATCTCTATGTGCATGTATGCTTGGGGATGGGGACGACGAACTTTAAATGGGGATCCCTCATTCCCCGTTTTATGTAACTACGGCTGATGCTGTAGTTAAATAAGATGACATGGAAGTTTCATCACAAGGTCGACAATGTCTACTAGCTCGTTTGTACAAAATTTTTTCGAGTTTACTTAAGTTTAGCTGTAGAAAAGCTACAACAATAATAAAAATTTCTCTTTTTTCGACATCCTGCATATGCCCCTCAAGTTGTTTCAACTGTTTATTAGAAATTTTTGGTTACATCACAAGCCATCGTTGATTTTAGCTGGAATGCCAGCTAACATGCTTAGGGTCTTTAAACCATATGTGCTTAGCACACAGACATGATCATGGGTGGGTTCCCCCAGTAGAATTTTCACCCCCAGAATTCGCGATTTTTCAAAATTTCCAAAAAGTTTCCTGAAAATTCGCAGAAAAGGTGCTTTTTTAAGCGTTTTTAACTATCTATTTGCTCAAAAGTGTCAAATTTCAGGCGCTTCGCGCCATATACTCATGTTTTAAATACATTTTATTCAATTTATTCGACTTTTTCTATTTTTTCGAAATTTTTTCTTGTTTTTATGCTTTAGAAAGATAGAGCATAGTCAGAAACGCCGAAAACCCATGTTTTTGACGCGTATTCACTATTTTTAGGTACAACAAAAAAGGCACTTTAAAATTCCCTCTCCCTGAAGTCCCATGCTGTGCATGTATGATAGCACAGATATGGAAGTCAAGCTGTTTTTTGTACAAGGTCCCTTTGTACATGTACAAAGATGGTCCCCTATTATTTTGTCCATGCGAATTTTCTGGTGCTGTTAAATGGTCAAGTAGCGTTTCCGGTGTGATAAAACAGGGTTTTTTGACATTTAGTAGTGATTTTTAGCCAATTTCTGGGTTTCTGATGACACAAAATACTTAAAATTGTCTCAAAACGGCGCGCGCCGAATAATTTGGTATTTTTGCTTTCTAAATGCAATTTCTGTCATTATAAAGGGATATAGAACAACGAAAATTCGCGGAAATTATGGACTTTTTACAGTTTTTGTCTTTCCAGAAATCTTTGCACATGTACAAAGACGATCCGGAATAGTCTTTGTACATTGGAAAAAACCTCTGCCGAATACAAAAAAAACCGTGGAGTCAAGTCAACAAATAATAGGATTCAGTCATTGATTTAATTGTAAAATATTTGCTTTTCTCGAGCAGAAACTGCTTTCTAGGCAGAGAGGTATAAATCTTAAAATAGCTTAACGGCCATCTAATTTCACGGTTTAAGAGGTGATTTCAATACTTTTCTTATGAGAAAAATTGATTTTTTTGCTCGATTATGCTTTAAAATGTTCTTTATTACACCGCAAAGTTTACATTCTTAACGTCTGTATCAATCATGAATTATCTTCCTGAACTCGATATTCCTGGATCAGGAAGGAAGGAGCAAGCACTTAAAATATTCGTAAATCGTTATCGCAGTGCCCGTCTGTTTTTGAATCGAAAAATTTTAGTGCATAATCGACCTTTGCAACCCAGTTTTCTCCTGATGAGAACCTGGCTCAATTATTTTCGTCGCAAAAAACAGTGCACCGAATACGCAGATAATATGAAAAATTTAACTGACAGGCCACTTGCTGGATTTGAGCGTCGCCAAATTCCATCATCTATTTTTCCTGAATCTTTGCAACGCTTTTATGTCTTAGACACACCCGATATTACGGCAGGATGCAGGCGCGAAGGTGATTTTTGTATTTTTTCCTGTATTAGTAATGGTTTTAAAATAATATTTCACTTGAACGGATTTAATGTTTCGCGACCTCCACCAATCAAATGGATATTTTCTTTGATAAAGTTACATCATCCTTCCTTGACCATAATTTTTAATTCTTTTGCCGAAGCTTTGTATCAGATAATTTTTATGACAATTATTGATTTTTATGAAATCTGGAAAACTCATGCCTGTTCCGCGAACTTATTCTCTTTACGCAAAGAAGATTTCATCGATCATGGCAGTGAATTGTAGAGGAGGTGATTCTTATTTGTTTAATTTTTCAGTGAAATTCAATAATTTTCAGCATTCGCCCGAATCTTTTAATGACTTACATTAAGCCGTGTTCCTAAAATTTACTATAATGGGATTTTTTGTAAAATTTTGTATAAATCTCATAATCTTCCATGATTTCCATGATCCTGAAACAAGGAAATCTTGCTTTGAATCAGGGGAAGCAATGATCCATAGCAAGGCAATATAATTGCTTTGATAGTTGATGGATATGATAAATAAACTTTTGTTAATACACGTAATAAGAATTGAAACAGAGGCGTTGTTTTTGAATGAAAATTGGAAGTAAGTATAACTTTCGAAAACAATATCTGCAGCAAGCAATAAAGGTTTTCCTTGCGGCTTGAATTTAAGAGTTGACTGACTTGCAGGCCCGTAACCAGGATTTTATTTCGGGGGGGGGTGGCCGAAAATTTTTAGAGGCCAGATATCTCGAGAACCAGCAGGAGATAGGCGAAAATAAAGGCAGTTTTGAGCGTATCTCGGCGAGCTCTATACGATGGTGAAGAAAAATTTCAACAAAAAATTAAAACATTTTCACTTCATTTCATATTGATATACAGCAAAAATATCATTTAAGCTGATTTGTCATCACTTAATCGACGAATTATTTCTTATCCCTTGCCTTTGTACTTAATCATTGTGCTTTACAGAGAAAAACAATACGGATAATGAATAGTTTGGCGCCAAGCGCTGAAAAAATTGACATATTCTGCATGTCAAGTTCAAATTTGAGCGGTTTTGAGTGGGCTAGAAGACAAAAAACATATACAAACAATAAATACGGCGCGAAGCGCAGAAAAAATTTCATGTTTCCCATGTCATAACTCAAATATGAGCTGCTTTGAGTGAGCTAGAAGGCAAAAACTATAGCTAAACAATGAATCCGGCGCACAGCGCTAGAAAAAAATTGACATGCTCTCTATGTGTAACTCAAATTTGAGCGAATTTTAGCGGTTTAGAAGACAAAACCATACATAAACAACAAATCCGGCGTGAAGCGCCGGAAAATTGTGAGTTTACTAGCTCAAAAGTACGCTAAAAGCCTAATCTGATGGTGTTTCAGACGCACTTCGCCAATTTTTCATTTTCCCTCTGGAGAACCCTTGGGAGGAACAAAAATTTTTCCCATTTCGGGGGTGGGCAGGCCTCCCCGCCCCCTGGATACGGGCCTGCTGACTTGTATTAGGGAATCCTCTGCGCCCATGTTACTTTTTTAAGCATATGTACGCGCAAGATTTTTTCCGCACCGTGAAAATCTTTTCAGTTTCATTTATAGCATTAGTACAGATTTTGTCCATAATTTTTAACTTTTTAATTGCCTACCTCTTAAATGAAAATTTTTCCATGACAGCGTTTTTAAACTCTCCTCCAAGCTTACGTGCTAATGGTAATGTTTTCTTATCGCACGAAATATGGCGATCGCAAGTTGGCGTCGCCAGTTTTGCCGCCGTTTTGGTGCCGCCGTTTTGGTGCCAACCCAGTTCGGCACCGCCGGTTTGGCGTCAAGACAGTTTGATGTCCCTCCAAAAATTGGTATAGGTCCCCTCAAAATAGGACGGCCAGCAACGTGCCTGTTTAGGCCCACATACATGCTATAATTTGCATCTCCTCCCTCAGTTCTTGGAGTTGAAACATGATCGATGGATAGTTTTGAAGCATTTTTAATCATCTGAAAACTGTATTGTTGCAAAAATTTTGCTTTGTTTTTGAAAAATCTCATTTTTGTTTAAAACTACAGTAATAATTACAAATTTCAATTTGAATCATCTCAGCCAAATCACCTGTGAAGTTGTTTCTTAGCGTGGTTTCAGCTCTACGCTTGATTCGAGTAATAACTTTAGAGCTCTCTATTTAAGCTGCTGAAGCATCGTGTGCATGATCTCGAATTTGTTGAATAATGTTTCCATGGCTAACGTGAATTCTCGCTTTGCATGCATTTTCTTGTTCACAACGCCAAAATTCGACCATTGGATAAATTTAGCTCATCTAATCAAAAATGTAGACAAAGCCATTACTTTCAAAATTATTTCGTGACTTTTTAGAAAGAATATCGTTCTGCACTGTCGTTGAAAAAGGAACGCACTACCACGAAAAAGTTCCAAGTCAAAACGCACCAGGCACGTAGCTCTTGGGGGAATGGAGTGGGGGTCCGGATCCCCAAAATTCAGAAAAATCGGAAAAATGGGACTTTTTAAACGTTATTTTGTGCTATTTTTGGCCTTCTTGAGCTTAGTCCCCCTAAAATTGGTGTTGGTCCCCCAGAATAGGACGGCCAGCTACGTGCCTGAAACGCACACGCCACTGAAAAATGCGATTAATACTACTACTTTGTGTAAGACAGCATTGCTCTGTATGCTGTGTAATCTGTTTTTCCGTGTAATGTTTTCCGTTATTTCATGCAGTGAATGAAAAACCTTTTCCCACGTTCAGAAAAAGGTAGGAAAAAGCCTGACAGGATGTAAAGGGAAACAGTATAAGAGATACATATGGCGCCAAACCGGCAGCGCCAAAACGGGTTGGCACTAAACTGGCGGCGCCAAACTGGCGACGCCAAAATGGCTAGCGCTAAAACGGGTCGGCGCCAAGCCGGTGTCGCACCTTAAAGTGTCCGTGCCATAAAGTGTCCGGCCGGACACTTTAAGTACCTTAAAATGTCCGGCCGGACATTTTAAGGCACCTTAAAGTGTCCGGCTCTGCCTTAAAGTGTCCGGCTTTGCCTTAAAGTGTCCGGGTTACGCTGAGTATACGTACGCATATACGCCCAAGCATATCACTCGCTGTACAATTAGGTAAATAGGCATGTACATATATGCGTACCTTGTACAATGTATTGAGGTAAAGAAATACAAGCAAGCCGATGCATTACGAAAAATTCGTTGCATCGTCAGTGGCGTCGTTTAGCGAACTTGGGGATAAAATCGATTATAAAAATAACTTTCGTGGGGAACAATCGACGATATTTACGAATTTCAGTTATAAATGTTGTGAATTTAAATTGCACACGGTTCCATTCACTCATGATTCTAAAAAGACGCTAAGACTTCATTTTGTATATTGCCTACCATGCTACCATTTATACATGTAACAAGGGGGTGGAGATTCCCATAACCGAAGTCGTAAATGTAAAAATATGAATATAAATGAACATAAATTGTTTATTCCCCTCTCCCCGATTTTGTGCAAAAACTTGCGATTTCTAGCCACTTTAGGTGTATTCTTTCAATTTTTGATAAAAATCAAAGTTCGCACCTCTCCCCTTGATGGTCAGCGAACCCCACCCAACACTTTGGGCTGTTAAATGCCTGCTACTTTACATGGGCAGTGGGCCAAATTCTGGCAGTCAGATGGAGCATAACTGCAAAAAACGCTAAATTATTCAATTCTACAGATCTGCTAATTTGGAGAGACTTTGGATTTTGGGGTTCAAACCCTATCCTTTTACGTCTACGTATGATGCCCACTCTATCCCAATGTTTAAATACATTTTTTCTCGCTTTTAAGCACGTTATTGTGGCCCGGACACTTTGAGGTAAACCCAGACACTTTAAGGTGTGACACCGGCCTGGCGCCAAAACGGCGGCGTCAAACCGGCTACGCCAAACTGGCGGCGCTAAAACTTCGTAGACCCATTATCGCATGAGCACTTGGCTGGCGCTTGCTGAGCTATATTTAAACATCGCAATGTAAAACATATGCAGCAGTGCGATATACATTTTCGGAGTCAAACCCGTCAAGATGATGTTCCAAATTTAATATAAGTTGTTGATCGAACTGTACTGATCTAGCTCTGGTTCTTCTGCACATCGCGAATATCTTTCGCCTTTTACTGAAAGATATCCGTGCAGGAGAGCGCTTATGAGTAAATATGAATTTTTCGTAGTCCGCGTTAGCGGACGACATTTCTCTGTGATTTTTTCAGCGTTACGGAGTCCTCTTGAGCGTAGTACAATAATTATTGCACATAAGTCCTTACAGTGTATCAATACAATATGGATCTTCACCGTATGTCATCAGTAGGTATCTGAGCTTGAGCAGTAGACTGTTCAATTTAGTTTTTTATACAATGTTGTCCCCTTATTTCGTTATTTTGTTATTTTGTTTATATTTGATGTTACAGGTCATTCCACCCGTATTATCGCAGCACGCCTCCTCCTCGGAAAAACGTATCCTTTAGCAATGTTTTTTTGCAAAAGTCATCGATTATAGTCATGTTTCATACGCTGAGGACGAATAAAATAGTCATTTTTAACAAAGACGCGTATTTTTAATTATAAGCGAATTTATGCAAATTCTACACAAATTTGAAATTGTGCATGACTGGTTGTGGCCTGATTTGATTAGCTGATTACGAATATAATAAACGCTTTTAATAGAAAGGCGGGTATTATTTTGAATTTTTATATTTTTTCTCATTTTTTTATTTTTTTGATTTTTTATTTTTTTAAAATTTTTTCTCTCTTGTAATTAAATTTCCACTTATTGCCCGGGAAATACACGGTCGATCGATTCGCTGCCAATGCATCCAGCGGAATACTGGTGGGAAAAGTTGCGACATTGTGCGCGAAATAGCCATACAATTTTCACTATGCCCTTCATGTTAAATAATCGAGGAAATAATTTAAAAATTTAAGAAGACAAAAAACTAAAAATAAAAAAGCAGAAAGATTTAAAAAATTTAAAAAAGACAAAAATATAAAAATTAAAAGCAAAAAGGGAAAAATAAAAAGTAGAAGAAATAAGAAAAAATATGAAAAACAAAAAAATGAAAAAAATAAATAAAAAATTAAAAAATTAGAAACAAAAAATTTAAAATAATACTTTCCTTCCTATTAAAAATCTTGGCTAAAGACGATTTTGGAGGCATGCAAAGTATAGTCAACGTTAAAGTATATACCATTGTTCGGCGACGCTCAATGAGAACAATGGCGAGGTTGGACGAAGGTCGGCGCATGTCAATAAATGAGAACAAAAGAAACTGGGTCAGCGCATCCGCGATTCGGGCAAGTTTAGCATTCGATTTTAAACTTCGAATTTGCAAAATCATCGATTTTGAATGTTATATTAAAATTCAGCGCATTTTTTGCAACAAGATGATATAAAATTTAATTGAAAAATATGAAGTTTAAAAATCACTTTTTATTTATGTACACATTTAGAACTAATTAATCGAAATTCTTTCACGGACATAATGCAATAAAAATCTTTTAAAAGCATTTTTATTTCAACTTGGAGACTCTAAATTTGTTATAGATAATTTAATTTTTAACTAAAGCAGAAAAGAATATGGTTTCACATTTAGGTAGACATCCTATAATGTGTCAGACGCTTTTTCTAGATAATCACTTCATATTTAAAAAAATTAATTCAAGTTGTCAATCTAAACTTGATCTGTCAGTGTCTAACTCCTTCAAGAATTTCATAAAGATAAGAGTTATTGATTTTCGCCAAGAAAATCAATAAGAAAAAACAACAAGCGCAACATGCAAGTTATGTATGTGAATAAAATGTGATTTTTAAACTTCATATTTTTCAATTAAATTTTATATCATCTTACTGCAAAAAATGTGCTGAATTTGAATATAACATTCAAAATCGATGATTTTGCAAATTCGAAGTTTAAAATCGAATGCTAAACTTGCCCGAATCGCGGATGCGCGACCCAGTTTCTTTTGTTCTCATTTATTGACATGCGCCGACCTTCGTCCAACCTCGCCATAGTACTCATTGAGCGTCGCCGAACAATGGCATATACATTAACGTTGACTATACTTTTGCATGCCCCCAAAATCGTCTTTAGCCAAAATCTTTATTACATCAGTAATCAGCTAATCAAATCAGGCCACAACCTGTCATGCACAATTTCAAATTTGGATAAACTTTGCATACATTTATATACATAGTTAGATATACGCGTTTTTGTTAAAAATGACTATCATATTCGTCATCAGCGTATCAAATAATACTATAATCGATTACGTTTACAGAAAAACTTTGTTTGGAGAATACTTTGTCGAATAAAACATGACGGATTGAAAATCTAAATTTGACATTAGTTAGGTAAAAAATTACTCTTTAACTCCGACCCACGTAGAACTTTTGATCGTGTGCGGGCATGAACATGTAGGTGTGTGTTAGTGTGTAACGGCACACACTCTTAAATTTTGATGATTCCTTGTTGCTCTCTTTTCGTTATATTATTCAGTATGCACGTAAAGCGCATTACTTTCCGATTGCTACGCTTTTTGCAATTTTCGTGCTTGCACGTCTAATAATCATCTTCCTTCAGCGACGTGAAAAAGGCTTTCGAAATAATAACTGGGCAACAAAGCTGCAATGACTGGATCATTTTTAAATCTATGCGACACCTTAGCTTTTTATAGCAAACTGAGCTTTAGCATCGTAATCTGATGAAATCAGAGCCTTCTTGTATATGCTAAATATTCGACATACTCGTATATATATATATATTCGCGTAATACATACATGCGAATAGTACATCCGGTTGCGTTACGGTCTTTTGGTTTGACAATACGGTTTTTTCGCTTTAAAAATACGCTTTTAACTGGCTTTCTCGAATGCTGAACTGGCAAACGTCGTGGTGTCGTTAAAAAGAATCCAATTGCTTAGCCGAATCATCGATATTTTGGCGAGTAGCTCGGAAGATTTCTTGCCGCGGACGACACAGTTTGGTGTTTTATTTAAAATACCTTGTTTGCGCGTAATAAGGCCTGGTTTCGCTGAGGTACTCGACTGGATACGTTCCCTTAATAGGCTAGTAGGTTCATCATTTGGAACGTGTTGAATGCCTTAGCATCGACTACCAGCTTCAGCAGCATTCTGTTCTTTTTAATAATTATATCCATCATTATTGTACTAGTATTTCCGTTTTCTCGTTGCTTCTGACCTGAATAGCCTGCGGAACCGTAATTTAGTTGAATATCGTAACACAAGTAAAAGTCACAAAAAATAGTTTTAAGCGCACATTAATGTCTTTGAATGTGTTTATTACTTTGTCTTCGATTAATTTGTCGAATATATTAACTAATAAAATTTTTAATAAAATTAAATGCATTTGCGAAAAGAGTTCTATTGCTTGTGAAACTATTTATGTGGAATCACATTATCTTAAGTTAAGAGACCATACTTTTATTTTAATGATTGCAGGTCTGGGCAGGTCACCACGTTTAGTATTCTTTTTGTCATATTTGTTATAAGCAAAAAAGTCTTGGATGCTACCAGGCCCTGCTTTAGGCATTAGTGGGCTCTGTGCTGTGCGAAAATTCTTTAGGGCCCTTCAATAACTTGAAATTCTCAAAAAATGACATTATCTGAATTAATTAGTACTGATAAAAAATTGCGCTCTGTTTTCAATAATCGACTCGACAATACACAAAATAGTAGGTTTCGCATTCACACGGCTATTTGTGTTCACAGTTATCTTAATGTTGATTAGGAAACTATGTTTTGGCTCTATAATTGTTTTAGAAAAATTTGTTGGTTTTTAAAATTGCTTCAAGTGAGCATGGACGCTCATTCATCTTCCAATCATACGCTGTATTATTCTGTGTTCAATCTATGACTGAGCGCCGTACTTCCTGGCTGGACTTCAAAGATACTCTAGAAACAATGCAGAACAAGGTGTACTGTTATCTTTTGATGGGCCAGTCGAAATTGAAAGCAGAATCGGCTCACGCTTCTGGTCGGCAATCGACTTCCAGTGGTTATCACGCGCCCGTTCGACCAACATTTAGTTACCAAGATTCGTCGTTATTCGCTAGTAACCGTAAACGCAGATGTACAAAAATAGAACAAATTTTCAATTTATTTATTCGAGGAAATTACTATACAATTACAGCAAAATGCGAGATGATAAATCTTTTAAACGAAGCATAAAAAATGTATGCCTGCTTTAACGGCGTGATGCGCTGACATTCTAAGAATTAACAAGAATACGTGTAGGAGTTCAATTTTCTAGAATTGTAGCATTGTATAATTTGCCTCGCACATATGCTTGGAAAGAGATATTATTATACTTGCTGAAGGGTCGTTAACACACCTGGGCGTGGGGGTTTGGGGGTATGCACCCCCAGAAAACAAAATACCCCCAGAATTCAATTTTTGAAACTTTTTTTTTCGCAATTTGTTGATGCCAATGGATAGTACTCGATGAGAAACGTTGAAAAATGGTGTTTTATCGCCAAACCATCATTTTTAAGGCCATTTTTTGACCTTTGAATAATCTTGCACCCCTTAGAATTTTGTTGGCGCCCACCTATGGTCGTCAAGCACTGTCGGACGATTTCGGCATTTAAAGTATTCGTAAGCAGTTTCTATACGGAAATCGTTGTTTGAAGAAACATGAAAGTGATGAATTTGCAACCAGATCGAAGAAACAAGATAGAGAACGTTTACTTCATTTTTCGAAACCTCTTTTTTAAAATTACTTTTCAACTTTTGAATATATTCCTCATTCATTTCAAAAAAATTTCATAAACAAAGGCCCGCCGCGCCCCGCCAAAATTTTTGAAAAATATGGCCCGCCCCGCCAAACTTCTGACCCGCCTCGCCAAAGCCCATCATGGGCCGCGCGGGCCTGCGGGGCGGGCTGTCCCGCCCCGCGCTCTGGACTAGACCATAGATGCATAGCATGACCGATCTGGGAGAGACGGGTCAACCCAGCCGATCTGGGGAGGGGGTTAAGCCAGCCGATCTGGGGGTCGGCCATGGAAATTTTTTAAAGTAAAAATTGACTAATTACCTTAATCCACTGCTTTTGACCCATTATAAGCACTTCTAAAGAAAATTTTCGATTTACATCCATTTTACATCAAATCAAATCAAATCAAATAGCAGGGTCAAAAAATTGAACTTTTTGGGGCCAAAATGACCTCAGAAAATATAATAAGCGCTCAAAGAGCATTAAAACTACTTTTTTAAATAGTTTCTGGTCAGTTTAAAGCGCTTTAAAATTTTTAAAAATCATCCATTTTCGGCCCTCATTTTGCCTTATTTTCCCGAAAAAATTTCCGAGTTTGTCATTGTGTAGGGTAGACTCCCAGCCAAACCCTCACATGCATGCTACTCCACGTCGATGTGTGTGCGTCAGTTACTTCGCACTGAATCAGAAACCGCTTTCTGTATTCTGCTTCACGGCAAAGAGCCTATTATGTGATTAGAAGTTCATTTGCTATTGTTAAGAATGTAGTCGAAATGAAAAAATAAATAATTGTTCAGTAGCATAGCAGTACTACAAGAAACTCCTAAAAATGTTATTGCTACATTTGCAATGTTTGACTGTCGCTCAATTTTAAAAAGTATTCAGATGCGATGAATGTTTCAATTAGCACTAGATTGCGTTTTGAAGAAGATTATTGAAGAAGATTAAATTAAATTAAATTTATCACTCTTTGAAGAAGATTCAACTCATTTATCTTCGTATATTCAGTAGATACCTACTATTTCTGTGAAATTCTTTGCTAAATTACTGCTTTTAAAAAATGTAACTTTGAAATTTTCATAAATTCTTTTGATTTTGGGCATGTACATACATTTTATTTTCGTGCTCCCTGCTTGATAGATAGAGCAAAAAGTCACAAAACCTTAGTTCAGCGTTGCTCAGCGTCGCCCAAATCTCCGCACGATTTCACAAGCCTTTTATTACGTAAACGCTCATCATCGACACATAGTGAACTTACATTGAAGCAATATTCATCCGACTACGAAGATCAATCTAGTGATGATATGGGTGGTATAAATCAGTGTCGTGGCTTTAGATAATGAAATATCGGAAAATACACAACATATGCAGTTGATATGCATCTAAGAATGTGACTTAGAATGGGCGTTTATTATTGCTCTAAGTCAATAGCGCTTGCTGGCCATTCATCATGTGCGTGCGTGTAAAATAAAAAGTTCCATATAATGCCATGTGTCGAATAAAAAGATATGGCTGACGCTGCGCATTTCAGGCTTTTAGGCGCTTACTCGTACGAACACTAATTGACAGCTCTAAGTGGAAGCTTCTAAAATTATCAAAAAGTGTCAGCTTCATGGATTGAAGTTCCCTTCTTTAGCCAAATTTAGCCTTCCGTAATAAATTGGCGAATATTTAGTCTGCCAAAGCTAGTCGGTATTTGAGCGGATCCTTTAATCTCTGGTCTGATACTTGTTTTGACACATCAAAGACGAATTTGATCCGTACACTTTGTTTCTATTGTGATTGCATTTTTCCGGGTTGACCTATGCCCTTAAGCTTTCATAGAGTACACTTATCACTTTTGAAGCAATGGCTTTTGTCTCCTCAGGTCATTACATCTCGCCTGTATTGAACATGCTTGTTTTGCTAAAATATCGTTTTTTCATGAATTCAATAAATCTGGCGATTGAGCCTCGAGTTGATTTTTAATTTTTTTTATTTCGATCAAGCTGGTTTTCAATTTCGCTAATCAATGCAACTAATGATTATAGCGTTGCGCTTTGCACTATCTTCGGATTCCCTTTTGGGAATGCGAGTACATGAGCTCAGGGGCGAACGCAGGATTTTCCAAGAGGGTTCAAAATTTGTAACCCTATATTTCAAGATATGTTCGCCGGGGCACCAAATAAAGTGCATTTTCTGACGTTTACGAATATGCTCCATCCGTTAAGCTCATAAAATCAAAACTTTCTAAAAAAATTTTATTTTCTATTGATAAGCTATGAAAAATGAAGTTTTTTGGCCGCGCTCGGGCCTAAATTAACGAGAATAATGATTCTGAAAATTTTGAGACTTCGATAAAAATATGCCAATTTTCATGCATTTCCTTACCTTTCCAAAATTATTTTTGGGCTAATGGAGCGGCCGCCCCCTGCATACGCTCATGCATGTGTCATATATTTTTTGTTCTACGCTTTGGTGTTTTTAGTTTTGCTTTCTCGATTGTCATAATATGTGATATGTGTTCATTGCTGCTCGCGGAGCGGAAAATTTAATTGTTCATTTAAATAATCCTCAAAAATTGTAGTAAAACGAGTAGATTGAAAAACTAAGTGTCCCCTCGCTTGAAATGCACTATTTTTTGAGCGTTTTCAATATTAAAAGTTTATTTTGATACACGATTCTACATTCTACTTGTGCCTTAATGCCAATTCGATCTATTTTCTTTTTTTGGAAGCATTCTTTGTATACAGCTCGTCCCTTTCAGGTAAAAGTCTGCTAGCGAAAAGAGACAGTCCAGGAGGAAATATTGTCAAAGAATCGAATGAGACAACGACTGAAGATGATAGCGATAGTAAAGGCAAGAAGCATTAAGATGTCATTCGTTTTAATGATGCTCTAACTTATTGCATCATATTAGTTCTTCATGAATCCTTGATGCTTTTTACATATAATTTGGAAAACGAAAAATAGAAAAATAAGTTCAATTCAATGTGTTATTCAAAATCCAAATAATCGGTAGAGGAAATTGTATTAGTACAACTTTTAGTCTTTATCGAATGAACGTCGAAACCATATATACATGCACGCGGTCAAAACTTCTGGGAGGGGGGTAAATTGAATTTCTTGCGGGAAGGGGTGTGAATGATTAATTTTTATGGCTAATTATGGCACTAAAATGATGAGTTTATGTTGATTTTTTCAGATATTTTTGTCGTTCCTTACCCGTCCTCCGTCACAGCTCGTAAAAATGCTTCAATCCGTTGCATTTTACTCTTCTTAAATATTCGTGATTTTGTTCGCATGAAAACAAATGATAATAAGAACGATGGAATGACTTGGACTATCAAATATGGACAGAATAATGGTCAAAAAGTGTCTGAATGAATGAATGGATAGAGAATTTCTCAAAAATACTTCAGATTAGAATGATGGGCATCGTTTGGTGCTCTTTTATAATTCCAATAATAGGTTTTGGCCCGCGAATGGCCTGAGGGGGTATGCCTTTCAAACATTGTGGTTTATCCCCCCCACCAACCCGAGTGTGCATGTGTGGTCGAAACGGTTCACTTTTCTGAAAGAATGACTTGCGAATTCCGAAAATAAAATGACAGAAGTGAAAATTATGGTGAATATTTGAGCGAGCCAGATGTAAATTTCTGATGTTGAACTTCATGCATTTTCAAACATGTGATATTGCTATATTTCTAGAAATATGATTGCTATGTTTATCGTCAGAATTAGATTGCATTACTGTTTAGTTCTTGTGCAGGCTGATTACGTGCTTAGCACGTTAGGCACGAATTATAATGTGTTTCTGGCAATTTTAATGATTTAAGCAATACCTTATAAGTATGTTTTTTTGATGAGTCGACTTCATACATGATCTTGGGGGTTTTCATCCTGCCCCCTAGAAAAATCCCCCCCGCAATTTTTTTTCAACCCCTCCCCCACAGAATTGGCGATTTTTTGAAAGTCGCCAAAAAATTTTCTAAAAATTTGTAGAAAATATGCTTTTTTAGGCGTTTTTAGCTATCTATTTGCTCAAAAGTGCCAAATTTTCGTCGCTTCGCGCCATTATACTCATGTTTTGTCTATATTTTGTTTAATTTGTTCCGAGTTTTTTAATTTTTTTTCCGAAATTTTTCCACGTTTTTATGCTCAAGTAAGATAGAAGATTGTCAGAAACGCTGAAAAACGATGTTTTTGACGCGTACCTACCATTTTTAAACCCAAAAAAGGCACTTTAAAATTTCATCACCCCCCAGAATTCCCATGCTGTGCATGTATAATCGCTTCGTATGGGTGATGTGTAATGTCATGCTTTATTAATCAATGTACTGTAGTATGTATATATTGTTCAACCTGAGTAATTTGAAATCTTGGAGCCAAATTACTTCTCAGATCTAAACAAATGCACGCATTTAGTTATGCTTGCTTTGTTTTCACTCACGAAATCGATTACTTCAAACAAAACCGCACTTTTTATTCATTTTACACCTTTTTAATCGAGCCTTGCATCTTTTTATGTACTTATTCATAGCTTTGGCTTTATTGAACGCTTAATCAGCTTTTTTTCAAATTCTTTTAGCTAGAAAACAGGAAATATTGAAGCTAACTGAACAGCTTATAGATTCAATATCGTACGGCGATTACGATGCCTATACGTAAATAAACTACTTCTTAACTTTGCGAGAAAATCTTATAAGCGTACGTTGGTTTTTAAGCAAATTATGCGATTCGAATATGACGTGTTTTGAACCAGAAGCCGTTGGAAATTTAATCGAAGGCTTGGACTTCCATAAATTCTTCTTTGATCATTGTACGTTGCACATTTTTCTTCATTGTACATTTTTAGTCGGATAGTAGCTGTTCGAAATGATTTATTTAATTTATTTTGGTATGTCTCATCAATATACTTTTTCAAAAAGTTTGTGACTTTATGTAGTTTGAATGTAAAAAAAATAGAGTGGATATCAGAATGACTATTTGTAATGTGAGCTTTTTCTGATCCATTAGCTTTAACCTGGCTCTTGAAGTCTTGACATTGCTATATGTTTGCCTAGGTGGGCAGCACCAAAATTTTGAGGGAGGGGGGTGCAAGATTTTTCAAAGGTATAAAAATATTCTTAAAAATGGTGGTATGGCGAAAAACACCATTTTCAACGTTTCTCATCGAGCGCTATCCATTGGAATCAAAAAATTGCGAAAAAAAAACAAAAAATTTCAAAAATTGAATTCTGGGGAGGGTATTTTGGTTTCTATCGGGGGGCTGGGGGGTATCCGGTATTCTGGGGACCCATAAATCCCCCACGCCCACGTGTGGATGTTAGTATCTCTTGTGTTATATTAAAGGCATAGATGCACAAGGTCAGGGTCGGCAGGGAGAAATCCCAGAAATCCAGACCAGTAAATTTAGTCTTCACGTTTTTTGCTAGTCAAATGACGAAGATGGTCAAAATAGCCTAAATAAACGCTTTTGTGTGGTAATACTGCATTTTAAAGCATTTTTAGTCCCTTTTGACTGCATTATGTCGCATTTAAAAATAAAAATATAGAAATTACTAAATATGGCGAGAAATTATGTTTTTTGACAATTTCGACACAATTTTGGGTGCCAAAAAATGTTGAAATTATCACTGCTTTTGTCCGGATAAATGATGCAGAAAACGTTCCGTCAGCTCGAATTCGCCAGACTATACTTGTCCGTCTGACTTTTCAGAGGTTAATACTGTGACATGCACGTGGGGGTTGAGGCATACATGAGCATGCGGGTGAGGGGTATTACCCACTGAGCCTTGAAAACCTGATAGCTATACAGCGATTTTGACCGGAAAACCATTGCTATATAGCCTTTTTTGGGCTCAGAAAATTAGCTATACAGCCTTTCTGGGCTCAGAAAACTAGCTAAAGAGTCTTTTTAGCTCAGAAATGCTATTTAGTTGCCTTGAGTTTCAAAAGGATATATAGCTATTTTATCAATTCCAAAAAGGGATTAATAGCTATTTTTAGTCCAAAAAGGCAATATGGCTATGTTTGTGAATCTAAAAAGGCTATATAGCTAATTTTCTGACCCTAAAAGGACTATAGAGCCGTTTTTACGAAACACATAGCTATCTAGCAATTTTTAGTTCCCACCCCCTCCCTCTGACTGAAAGTTTGACCTTGCGCACCTATGGGTTGGGGGGTAGACCCGCAGAATGGAAAGATGGAAAATTTTGTGATGGAAATGAGGCAAAATGAAGGCAAAAAAACGGATGAAAATTGAAAGTTTTTCAAAAGTGCTTCAAATTGAGCAAAAACTTTATAATAATGTAGTGTTAACACTATTTAAGGCTTATACCAGTTTTTGCGGTCATTTTTGCCCAAAAAACTCAATTTTCAATTCACATAGACCGGCTGACCCCCGGATCGGCCATGCTGTGCATCTATGATTTAACCCCTTCACCTCCTATCTCCATGGTGAAAACAAGCAGTGAATATTGAGCTTCCGGGTATGCATATTGGTCACAAAATATGATTAAAATGCCTTAAATCCGTTCATCGATTATTTGGTTTTATCTGATTTCATAATATTTCTAGCGCAATGTAGTCGCTATTTCTAAAGTGCTGTTTAGCTCCTGTGCAGTCGCGAAATTCCAAGCAAATTAGAAGCACTATTTTCAATCCGCATGTGCACTTACTTGGCGAAGAAGCCGCCTATATAGCTTATATCCGCTTATCACAGCATTTTGACAAGTGAGATGCAGTCTCAGTTGTACGTATAGCGTGGTTCAAACAGATGGATGGTTATGTTCTCCTGAAGTCCAGTTCTACTCAGAGCTTGTGTTTGCGTGATTTTTATGAATTCCGACGAAAGCATACAGAAATCTAATATTTTATAGGTAGCGCGTTAGCGCGTACCTATAATATGCTTGAGTACCCTGAACCAGCCCCGTATCCAGGATTTTTTTCAGGATTGTATTTCAGGGGGAATCGCAAACTTTGAAGTCGGATATCTCTGGAATCATTAGGAGATACGCGGAAATAAAGTCATTTTTGAACGTTTCTCGACGAGCTCTATAAATGACAAAGAAAAATTTTTGAAAATTAAAATTTTTTCCCTTTCTGTACCGATGATATGATTTTTCATCATTTTCATGAACAATTTCACTGCTTTTCTCTTTGTACTCAAATTTTTGCTTTGCAAACAAAAACAGTAGAGAAAATAAATTACCGGCGCGGAGCGCAGGAAAAATTTTACATGTTTGTATGTCTAACTTGACTTTGAGCGGTTTTGAGCGGTTCAAAAGCAAAAGTGTAAATAAAGAATCCGAACAATTTGGACGATCTCTTATGCTCAAGTTTGCACCTTTTTGAAGATTAGAAATGAAGAAAATTGCTTTTGCGAAAAATTAGATCTCAAAAAAGATTTAAATATGTAGCAAATAGTTATTCTGATTACTTAAATGGCGCGAAGCGCCGAAAATTTGAGCATTTTAACGCTGGGGAACGTCAAAAATCTATACAGTTTAAAAGCTCAAAATTCTAGAAAAATTTCAATGGGGGAATTCCCCCTTCTACCCCCTGGATACGGGCCTGCCCCCAACATATGTACACCCTCCTACAGCTATAACGGTACACATCTGGGGAGTGCGGTTTTTAAAATGATAGATATTTTAAAAAATCATGGGGTCTTTTTTCTTTTTTCCTTTTCTACCTGATTAGTAAAGATCGTGTAAAGTTTTACTGTAATATTATAATAACCATTCATGTAACGGCTGAAAAATTTAGGTGGGGCCTTGGCAATTGTGGGAGGGTTGAATGACTTCCGATTTTGGGCCAAAAAACACCTAAAAACGGCTGAAAAATTCAATTTTTTGCAGAAATCGAGGAGGGTCAAAAAAATTTTGGCTTTGTGGGGTTGGGGGACGACTAACTTTGGGTGGGGAACCCCCACCATCCCCCTGTTACATGTCTGGTTATAACACATACTTTTTTATTTAGGTCGGTCGCACGACTTATCTAACTCAGTTTTGCATTTTTTATTTTTTAAAAAAAGATATACTCCCGGAAGGCAGTGTAAAGAATGTGAACATCTGAAGTTGAAAAAAACACATTTTGATCGAGTTTTCGACGTGTTCATGTCTGTCAAATTCTTCGTATAAGAGTCCCACAAAAACCTTTTATGGAAATGTACTACGCTTTAAGGGCTACACGATGAACTTGACTGCATTCGCATGAAGTTAATACGGAGCAGAGGCGTAGCCAGGATTTTGGTTCGGGGGGGCATAAACAAAAATTTTTTAAGACTACTTTTCCATTGACTGCCAGTGACGTTATGTATAGTAAAACTGAGTTTTTCGACCTTTAGTAGTGTAGCCCAGTGTTTTTTTTTACTGTACAAGGTCCGCTTGTACATGTACGAAGATGGTCCCCAAAGGTCTTCGTACATTTTGTAGACACAAATTTTTGAGTGCTATAATATGGTACGGTAGCGATTTTAGGGTGGTAAAAACAGTTATTCGACTTTTGGTAGTATATTTTAGCTGATTTCTGGGTCTCTAAGGGCAAAAATCACTAATAACAGTCTTAAAACGGCACGAAGCGCCGAAAAATTTGACATTTGTCCTTTTGAAATGCAATTTCCGCCAGTACACAATTAGTCATTTCGGCGCGAAGCGCCGAAAATTTTTACGAATTTTAGACCTTTTTTGCAGTTTTTGTCTTCCAAAAATCTTTGTATCTGTACAAAGACGGTCCTGAAAAGTCTTTGTACATCGGGAAAAATCTTTGCTGAATACAAAAAAACACTGATGAAGCCTTGCTAATTAATAGGTTTCTGACGATCAAAAATACAAAAAGTGTAAAGCGGCTCGAGGTGCCGAAAATTTTTAGTATTTCTACCGTTTTCGTGAAGAATTTACGGCCTTTCTATTGACAAACATTTCGGAAATAATAAGTGGCGCAAAGTGCCGAGAACTTTAGTCATTTTTTA
This sequence comes from Mermis nigrescens, assembly GCA_036768485.1. Classification (NCBI taxonomy): domain Eukaryota; kingdom Metazoa; phylum Nematoda; class Enoplea; order Mermithida; family Mermithidae; genus Mermis; species Mermis nigrescens. Next base: position 681,499 of record JAVLUZ010000556.1, read on the forward strand.
CCGCCCTTAACATTTTGTAGCTCTGTGAATACTAATAGTCTGACAGAGCAGAAAATTATCAAATTTGTACAAAACAATTTTGACAGTTCAAGCTTCTAACAAGAAAATTGCGAATTACTAACTTTGACTAAAGATATTTTGAGTGATTCAGGCTTTTAAACGCAATTCTGGAGCTTTACAAACAGAAAGAACAGTAACTGGCGGCGCTATGCGCCGCAAAATTTTGACGTTTTTGCACTTTAAACTTAATTTACACCGCTTAAATCATACAAAAAAAGACAAATTAATGCCGGCGCGAAACAACGGAAATTTTGAGAAATTTCTAACTCTTTTACCTGGCTTGTTCTCCCTAAAATCTCGTTGCCTATGTACAACGAGATTTTACGGTTGCGGGGGTCTGGAATGGCGCGTTCAAGCGTTCCAAGCGGGGTCCGGGGCAGAGTCACGGAATATTTTGTAAAAAAAGCATTTTAATGTTAAATAGTAACGTTAAAATTTTCGCAAAATCGGCCAAATCTCGGTTCTGAATCAAGCAAGCCCAAAAACACTTAAAATTGAAGAACTTCATTGCACAAAACTTCTGAGCTGAAATGCCTTTTTTGACCTCTGCTAATTACATAGCGCAGCGACGGGTCGCTGCCAATAAGATATAGAAAAATGTATCAATGAAAATTTTGTCCTTACCGTTTTCAGGCCCACTCGTGGCCTTGTTCAGAAAACAGAAAATGCGCAAAAAAAGATAAGAAAATTTGGCTATTCCTTTAATTTAAATAAGATTATGTGACCTGTAAAGAAAGACAAACAAAGTAAAGAATAGACAAACTGGTACACAAAAGACAAACAAAGCAGAGAATAGACAAACTGATACTTAATCATTTTTGCAGCTCAAAAAGCATGCGCACTTTCAATCAACGAACAAATAGTGCATTAAATTACTAAAGTGATGTGAAGTGCTAAATTATTTTAGCTGATTTAAGCTTTTATGTATATTCATTAGATTATATAACAATAAATAATAATGACTCGGCGCGTAGCGCCGGAAAATTTTGACGTTTTTGGCCTTTTTGAACTCAGTTTTCTGGGCACACTTTATTGCAACAGAAAAATCAACAATATTTCTGGAAAAATTTCGGGGGAGCATGTGCCCCCCATGCCCCCCCTGGCTACGCCTATGATACGGAGTTAGATCTGGCAGTTTAATGTTTAGACTCATGTGGTCGACGAAAAAACACGTTTTTACCTTTTTGTAGTCTGTCAACCGCTCTGGCTATAAATCGGGACGTGCGAAGTGTTATATAAATAAAGTATGTTTTAAGACTTACACATCGCACTTAGACGCGTTCCATTAAACTCAATACAGAGTTATGTATGGTGGTATAAAGTTTTAAGTCTGGGGTAAAAAAGACATGTTTTTGAACGTTTTTTGTCTGTCAGCTGCTCTGGTTAAGAATCGGACAGATGCTTCGAAATATTCTAGAAATAAGGCGCATGTTAGTGTTTACGTATCGCACTTAGTCACCTTTCTTTACACATAATACTGAGTTAGTTTCGGAGGTGTTGTAAATTTCTAACATTGGGGTGAAAAAAGACGTTTTTGGCAGATTTTTGTTTGTCAACTTCTCCCGATATGAGTTGGGACATGATCCCAATCATAAAAATTTATTAGGCATTGAGGAAAACACCTGCACGAAGGCGTGTTTAATTACACAAAATATTGAGTTATTGTAGAGGTGTAAAGTTTACACTGAAAATTCATTTTACTCCCAGGTTATCCGTAACGTCAGGACTACGAATCTGACTGTTCTTAATACGCCCAGTACTTGTGCAAAGTTTACACTATTCATATTGTAGTGTGTAAAGTGTACACTAAAAATTTATCTTACTTTTAAAGCGTTGTAAAACGTACATTTTGTCTAAATGTTTACCGTAAGGTCAGGATTACAAATCTGACAATGTTTTCTTTACAATTAGCAATGTCTGAAGTTTACACTGAAAATCAACTTCAGTTCCAGAGCAATGCAAAAGCTAACTTTTTTCAAAATGTTCTATATTACGGTAGAATTACGAATCTGACTGTTAGTTTTCTCTATACCAGTACTTGTATCAAGTTTGCACTATTCAGTTATTGCAGAGGTGTAAAGTTTACGCTAAAAACGGGAATTTTTTCAAAATGTTCTCCGTAACATCAGGACTACGAATCTGACTGTGTGTTTTCTTTACACCCAGTAGTTGTGTAAAGTTTACACTGAAAATTAAGTCTTATTCTAGAGCATAGGTTTAATTTTTTTCGAAATGTTCTCCGAAACGTCAGGATTATAAATCTGACTGTAAAATTTCTTTAGAACCTAGTGAATATGTAAAGTTTACACTGAAAATCAACTTTAGTTTTAGAGCATTGCAGAAGCTTATTTTTTCAAAATGTTCTATATGACGTCAGAAATACGAATTTGACTGTAAGTTTTCTTTACACCCAGTATTTTTTAAAAGTGTACATTGAACAGTGAAAATAAACTTTTTTATCTGTTTAAATAAGGTAAAATTGTCTTGTTTAAAAAAGATAATGCTGATGTTCAGAACAATGTCGTTTTCGACGTTCTTAGAAGTTTGTCATTATTTTGGCATGATACCGTATCTGTTTTCTGACTGATTTATTCATATTTTGCCAACCTAAAGTAGGGTACTAGTAAAGCAAAATGCTCAAATGAGACAAAAAGGACGAATTTACTTCGAATTACGCATCATTTAGGACATAAAAGTGAGGGGACAAGGAAAAAGTTACCCATGTATGCCTGCGAAAGTTGTAACAATCTACTAAAAATTAGGCTTCTCCGCTAAAAAACGCTAAAAATCGAAGTATATTCTGCGGCCTGCAGAATGGAGTTGCACCTCCTCGTACAAATCGATAACATAAATGGCTTATTCCTCGAAAAGAAGCGATCACCAAACAAAAAAGCGCATAATGTGCTTCGTCGCGCTTGCATGACATGCATTGCTATGGGGGCAGCCATTAACAAGATGGTTTGCTTGTCATAATTCATTTATACAGCCATTGAAGATTGACTAAATATTAATTATATATTGAAAGATAAATTTGATATTATAAGAAACTAATCAAAGTTTAAGAAACTAATCACAGTTTTCTCATAGTTTCCTTTTGTGAGCCAGTGGACAATGATTTGTGAAGGCACGTTTTTCGTGGGTCGCAGAATATACTCGATTTTCAGCGTTTTTAGCGCAAGTCTAATTTTTAGTAGATTCTTTCGAAATTCGCAAGCACGCATTGGTGACTTTTTCCTAGTCTCCTCCTTTTATGTCCTTAATGATGCGTTATTCCAAATACATTCATCCTTTTTGTCCCATGGGAGCATTTTTCTTCGCTAGTTTTACCATACCCGTCGTTTTAAAGTAATGGCATTTGACCGATTTTGTTGATATGCTGAAACTAACAAATCTTTGACGGAAATCAGGCTTACCATCTGCTACATTTATTTCCACTCGGAATATAAAATGTAATTAGGTACTAATATAGAATTGTTAAATGATTTTTATATAATATTCTTACCCTAATTTGATAGTTACTCGAATACTAATATTTCATATTTTCTACGTGTTTATTGTAGACGCACACCGAGAGATTTGTACTGTCCGTTTTCCAATGCATTTTAAGAAACGTACTAAAATTTTATTGCTTTTTCCATTGAACCATAGATCGAAGTGGATTGGACTAAAAAATTCCATCTCGTCCGAAATGAGGAATATTTTGTTCAATGTAATATTATTTATGAAAGTTAGTCAAATGAGATTACGGTTAAGCCGTTTTTGTTTACTCCCGTTTGAATTTCTAGGTGCGGCCAATTGCACATGAAGCACTTTGAAGAAACAAGGATTTGGCAGAAACGAGACTCGAAATGGCAATGCGTACACTTCCATAGATCGCCGGTCATGCAGGCCTCACAGACTACTAGCCTTCGCTAAATGCATAATCATTTACATTAGTTATTTACTTCCTAATGTCGCGTTTGTTCTGGTTGACATTTATTGCTGGTCATTGAGGCTGCTTAAACTAATCAGTCAAATAGGTCGGTTTTGTTATTTATCTGATTCCCTTTATGCTTCGAATTTTGGATAAAGATAACTCAAAACCCTAAAAGCCACAATTGCTCAGAACCATACCTGGGTGTGGTGTGGGGTGGGGGGTTTGGGGGGTATGCACTCCCAGAAACCAAAATACCCCACCCAGAAACCAAAATTCAATTTATTTTTTTTTGTTTTTTCGCAATTTTTGATGCCAATGGATAGTGCTCGATGAGAAACGTTGAAAAATGTGTTTTTTCGCTATACCACCATTTTTAAGGCCATTTTTTACCTTTGAAAAAATCTTGCACTCTACCAGAACTTTGGTGCCGCCCACCTATGCTCAGAACATTAAACGGCGATGGAAGAACTTAGATATTCATTTACTTACTCATTGGTCTCTGGACCGAGTGCATACACATCAAACGTGAGCGTAAGGGGGTTTATACCCCCGAGAATCCTGTATACCCCGCCGAAAATGGATAGACTCGCCAGAATTCAATTTTGGACATGTTGTTTTGTGATTTTCGCGAGTTTTAAACCACCCGGACCTCCCAGAATTTGGTCGCTGCCCATGCTCGATATACATGCTATATATAACAGATGCAGCGAAATTATATAATTAATTCGATTTGCCTCCTAAGAACTTATAATATGTACGTGTAGCTAGCTGTTTATGATTCCTTGAACTGAGAGCGCTGAAGCAAGACTTATTCTAGATTTCGTATCTCGTTATAAGCGCTCCGGAAACGCTGTCAGTTGCATGTTGAAAAATGCCAACAGTTTTTTTGAATGAGAAATTTGCGCATGGGGGTCTTGTATGTAACTCGCACGTACGGGTATCTAATGGGCAGCATGCATCACTTATGGACAGGGTCTAAATTCTGGAGGCTAGGGAATCACACCTGGGCGTTGGGGAGGGGTCGGGGAGCATACGTGGGCAGCAAGAAATTTCTGGGGGGGGGGTGCAAGATTTTTTGAAGGTCAAAAAATGGCCTTAAAAATGGTGTTATGGTGATAAAAACACCATTTTTCGACGTTTCTCATCAAGCACTATCCATTGGCATCAAAAAATTGCGAAAAAAGCGAAAAATTTTCAAAAATTGAATTCTGGGGGGTATTTTGATTTCTGGGGGGGGGGTATTTTGGTTTCTGGGGGTGCATACCCCCCAACCCCCACGCCCAGGTGTGGTCGGGGGTATGCACCTCCCCCACGAGAAACCAAAATACCCCAGAATTCAATTTTAAAAATTTTTTTCGTTTCTTTCGCAATTTTTTGATGTTAATAGTGCTCGATGAGAAACGTTGGAAAATTGTGTTTTTTCGACATACCACCATTTTAAAGGCCATTTTTTGACCTTTGAAAAATCTTGCACCCTCCAGAATTTTGGTGCTGCCCACGTATGTAGGGAATCCATGAATTTTCTGTCGTCAAAAACGGCTAACAAGTTGATAATCGTGCAAAACGCTTCCTTGACGTTGCTCGTCTTTATCAATTGTGTCGAAAATCGCGAAAAACGAACAAAGGTTTTAAAAGAGGGATTCTGGAGTCCGCGGGGGTTTGTTTTAGCTGCTTTTGATACAAAACCCCTAAACCAACGTCCGTGCGGAGGCTGGATCGGAAATTTATGGTAACTGATGTTGAAATTGCTCAGAGCATCTAAATGATTACCCGGTCGTATTGGTTTTGGATCAGTGACTTCCTGTCTTTCCAGCTATTATGCATCGTCTCCTAAGTAGTAAATTATTTTTTTCCTGGATAAAAAATTATACGCAATTTTATGAAACTTTTTCTAGAAGATTAGGTAACTAGACTAACAAATATTATTTTAATTCGAATGCTGCACTAATACTTTCTTGACGTTTTCCGACGACGTGCAATTTACACGCCTTTTATGATTTGCAGGCATGTCGTGAAATTTACCGTTGACCTTTCGCTTAATTTCAGCGTAAATGTGTGTATTTTTGCGCAAACGTCTTATTCGTACGTCAGTGTAAGTGGTTTTATTTGAAAATATGCGCTATAATTTGTTTCATTTCTTCGAGAGCTTTTTCACCAAATTTTATCCAAATGAATTGGCTACAAAACTGGCTTAGGCATCTGATATTGCTTTGTCGCTCTCAGTAGAGAAGATCGCACTGCTATCCGATATACTGTATAATATCACTCCTGTTGTATTAGTTTAACCCACTCTCGCAGTCACATTTAACTTTTTGAGAAAGCTCTCGGATAAATGAAATAGACTGCAGATATTGGTTATTGTTCAGGACATTTTGCATGAAAATTGTACTTTTTTACCCCGTTTTTCGTTTATTTATTTTTTGCCTTTCTTGAATTTCTCGCTCGTTTTATGTGTATGAAATCATCGTGTAAGAGTTCATAATGTTTGATATATTTACAATCTGTATGTTGTAGCTTTTTTCTAATCACAGGAAATGTCAAAATCCCTCCCTTATGCTCATCTGCGAGAGTGGTTGTTTGTTTCTTCTCGTCTTATCTTGCCTAAAGAAATTCTAAGCTACGTGCGTGCTTGTACCTCTGCTACTGACTTTACCATATCTGTTTTGTCGTTGTGTTGCAAAATTTTAATATAGTCTGTTTCTTATACCTGAGAATTTTCAGCTGTCGTAAAATCGCAATTAAACGTAATTATAGTCTGTTTCACGTAAGTCTGGGCACAAATTTTCGGGAATTAGATTACTTTAAAAAAATATTCAGCTTTTGCAACGCTCTAGGAGTAAAGTCAATTTTTAGTGTAAACTTTGCTTAGCCACCGAGTGTAAAGAAGATTTGAGTTATGAACAAATTAAGTCTTCACGATGGTCTGAAGACAAATAATTATTGGATGTGAACTACTTTAAACCACTGTTGAGTCACAAAAAACAAGACAGAAACACGTATAACACCCCTGATTTTTAAGTTTACACCTGAAAAAAGCTGAATATTGATGTCAGTGATCGTACGGGGACCCCGACCCCAAAAACCCCGGCCTAAACCCCGACTCCCGACCGGGGGCATGATTTTCCGAGTCGGGGTTGAACCTTTTTTCGGGGGTGAAAAATAGCATTTTATTTGTTGGTACATAGAAGAATTGTATAAATAGCAAATAAATTCGGAACAAGGACGATTCATTCACCAGCAAAATTAGTATGTTAAACTCAACACTCGCGATATTTCATGGAAATTACGCCTGGTCGCCATGTTGTTAAGATGTACGTACATGTTCGCATATTTTCCATTATGAAGTGCGCCGAAATTACTGCGGAATCACAGGAGTAGCCGGGGGAAATGGAGGCACATTCCCCCCGGAATTTTCCAGAAATTATGTTGATTTTTCTGGCGCAATGTGTCCAGAACATTGAGTTTAGAAAAGCACAAACGTCAAAATTTTCCGGCGCTTCGCACCGAGTCATTCTTATTTATTCTTATACAGATCCAATGAATTTAAAAGCTTGAATCTGTTGAAATAATCCAGCACTTCGCAGCACTTTAGTGATTTAATGCACTATTAGTTTATTGAATGAAACTGCACATGCTTGTTGAACATAATAGTAAAAGTGCGAAAATGTTTGCGTACCAATTTATCTATTCTCTGCTTTGTTTATCTTTCTTTATAAGGACACATAATTCTATTTTAAATGAAAGGAAAGGCCAAATTTTCTCGTGTTTTTGCGCATTTTCTGTTTTCTGAACTAGTTAGTAAGAAGGCCACAAATGGGCCTGAAAATGGTAAGAACAAAATTCTCATTGATACATCTTTCAAGGACTTATTGGTTGCGACCACACCTGGGCGTGGGTAGGGTTTGGGGGGGTATGCAACCCCCAGAAACCAAAATACCTTCCTAGAAATCAAAATACCCCCCCAGAATTCAATTTTTGAAAATTTTTCGTCTTTTCGCAATTTTTTGATGCCAATGGATAGTGCTTGATGAAAACGTCGAAAAATGGTTTTTATCGCCATACCACCATTTTTAAGGTCATTTTTCGACCTTCAAAAAAATACGCACTCTCCAGAATTTTTTGCTGCCCACGTATGGTTGCGACCATACGTGGGCGGCAAGAAAATTCTGGGGGGTCCAAGATTTTTTGAAGGTCAAAAAATGGCCTTAAAAATGGTGATATGGCGATAAAAACACCATTTTTCGACGTTTCTCATCAAGCACTATCCATTGGCATCAAAAAATTGCGAAAAAAACGAAAAAATTTTCAAAAATTGATTTCGGGGGGGGTCTTTTGATTTCTGGGGGGGGGTCTTTGGTTTCTGGGGGGGTCCAGACCCCCCCCCCAGATCCCCCCCACGCCCATGTGTGGTTGCGACCCGTTGCTGCGCTACATACTAAGCAGAGGCCGAAAAACGCATTTCAGCTCAGAAGTTTTGTGCAGTGTAGGTGTTAATCAATTTTGAGTTTTTTTGGTTTTAATTCAGAACCGAAATTTTGCCAATTTGCGAAAATTTTAACTTTACTAATTAAAAATTAGAGTCTTTTCTTACAAAATTTTCGGGGGTTCTGCTCTGGACCTCGCTGGTGGCGCTTGAGCGCGCCACCCCAGACCCTCAGCCGTACCATCTCGTTCTACATGTTGAAAGAGATTTTTAGGAGGACACACAAGGTAAAAGGATTAGGAATTTTTAAAAATTTTCGGCGCTTCGCGCCGCAATTAGTTTATCTGTTCTGTATGATTTAAGCGGTATAAATTGACTTAAAAGAGTAAAAACGTCAAAATTTTCCTGCGCTTAGCACTCGCCGATTATTGTCTTAGGGCGGTAAAATATGACTGAATTTCTTGATGCTTTGCGCCACTTATGATTTCCGAACTCTTTGTCAATAAAAAAGCGTAAATTCTACATGAAAACGGTGAAAATTTCGAAAATTTTCGGCGCTTCGCGCCTTTGGCTCCTCTACAATAAGTGCGCCATAGAAAACCATTATGAAAAAACTGTGGAAGAATACGAAAAAGCGAGAGCGATTAGTGATTAAAATTGAAAGTAATGCTAAATTGCTAAAACCATGCTTGAACTTGGAATGAAAAATAAAATGTTGAACATAACCAGCTTTATTAGTATATATGCTCTACAAACAAGTGAAGGTATCGTTTTTATCCTTTTCAAATTGGTATGTAACCATGCAATGTTAATTGTTAATCTTCAACCCCGACCCCGACCCCGATCGGGGTGAAAATCTGACCCCGTAAGATCACTGATTGATGTAAATAAACACAATTTGCTGTGACACGTACTCCATAGAAAGTTCTTTATTTTTATTCTATTCGACTTATCCCGACGTCTAAACGGAGAGAAAGCCGAACAAAAAAGGAACAAAACCTATTTTTCCACTATCCACCCTATTGTAAACTTTATAAATCTGAGTCTAACTCCCATTGAGTAACAAAAATTTGGTTTGTGCCAGTTTAAAGCATTTGAATCGGAGTACGTTTGTGTGCGAACAACTTCTGTTCCATATCCGATTTGAGATATTGAACAATCAAAAAAATTGAAAAGAGTTTTTTCCTTCAATGTTACACCATAATTTCGAACTTTACACCTCCAGAAATAACTCAATATTGAGTTTTCTTAAACGCGGTTTGCTGCGGCGAGTAACCCTTTGAACTAACTTGTCCCCACTCACACAGATAAGCGGAGAAGTTGGCGTAAATATTTAAGAGAAAACTCGTTTTTTACGCTATCCAGTAGAGTGTAAACTTTAAACTACTAAATTTAAATCCGCATTCAGTGTAAAGAAGTTTTCAGGTAAGCTAAAGGTAGCCCATGGGTCCTAGTACATTTCTATCGGAAAAATTTTTTGTGACTAATAACCAAAGTTTTTGGCAGACCGAAATGAGGTACAAAATGCGACAACAATCTATCTTTACACTCGCATTTTTTTGAAATCTTTACACCACCGTCGAGAACTAATGCGAATTTCAAAAAACAAACAAAATGCAGGTGTCAGATAATTTGATTTCCTACTAGTCCAAACCATCAAATTATATGAAGCAATTACACTGAGTTGTGTACAAGGTGGCTTAGAAAACCATCAAAAGTTGCCTATATTTTATAACGGTATGCGAAAAGTTTACACACTCATTACAACCTTAATATTGAGTGTAAGGAAAAACAAAACATCCGCATCGAATTTTTTATTATCTTCAAAAAACCGCACTCTCCCAGATATGTCCCGTTATGGCTGTAGGGAAGTACTCTTCGTATTATAATTAGCTATAGAACAATGCTACGATGGAATAAAAAGGACGGATTTACTTGGAATCACGCATCGTGAAGGACATGAAAGGAGTGTACTAGGTAAAAGTTACCTAAATATGCCTGTGAAAGTTGTAAGAATCTGCTAAAAATTAGACTTCCGCTAAAAAACCCGAAAAATTGAAATATATTCTGCGGCCTGTCGAATGGAGTTGAACCTCCGATAGTGTTGCCAACTCCAAAATTGAAAACCGGCGAAAGGAGGATTAAAAACTGGCGAAGCCCTGTACAATGTTTACGTAAATTTGAACAGAAAACCGGCGAACTCCACGTTTTTATTGTAGAAAATAACACTGACCTCCGACGTAGAAGTAAATAACATGAATAGCTTATTCCTAGAAAAGAAGCGACTACTAATCAAAAAACGATCTAACGTGCATTCTTACGCTAGCAGTGCACGCACTGCTATGGGGCAGCAATAAACAAGATGGTGTGCATGTCATAATTCATGTAAGCCATTGACGAAAGAGAAGTTCAGCATTGATAAGAAACTAAATCGGTTATTAAAACACTTAAATCTCTTTTTCGGAGCCAGTAAACGACGTTTTGTGAAGGCACGCTTTCTTCATTCAGAAGCCGCATGATATACTTCGATTTCTTGCGTTTTTTAGCGGAAGTCTAATTTTTAGCAGATTCTTACAACTTTCACAGACATATCTTGGTAACTTCTCCCATAGTCCCCTCCTTTTCCGTCTCTTAATGATTCGTAATTCCAAATATATTCGTCTTTTTTGTTCCATCGGAACATTTTTCTATGCTAGTACCCTACTTTAATTAGCATGATTTGAGTGAATCAGTCAACACATGCGGTAACATGCCGCA